>OX424575.1:132085508-132585508 GCA_949152435.1 Gastracanthus pulcherrimus | reverse complement strand
AGTCTACTAGTGTTATATCTGTTAGACCGCTATACCCAAAAGAGGTATTTAAACTCTTAACTAAAGCGCGAACAAAGTCTTCAGAATTGCGGTATAAAAATCCAGTCATCGAAAACATGATTGTACACATGCGAAAGGGTCTTCGTACACCACTCATTTCCATCTTCAGTGAGAATGACTTACTATCGTTTCAACCTGTGTTTGCACCTGGCCACTGTCAATCTGGCTGATTTACCCTGTGTTATGGTAAATGGCTCCCCTATATCTTTCGTGTCGGAGATGAAAAATCTAGGGGTCTGGCTGATTCCTGATCTCTGTTAGGAGAAACATGCCTCTCACGTCTGTCAGCGAGTATTTGGCACGTTACGCTAACTTAGACCACTCAAACATGCATTTTCCTTTTCTATCCGCAAACCCCTAGTTCAATCACTTTTACTTTCCTACTTTGACTACGCTTCTCTTGTTTATCATGGTATCTCCGATGAATATAATATTAGGCTTCAACGAGCCCAAAATGCGTGTATTAGATTTGTGTTTGATAATATTCCTTGGAGAGATCACGTTACCGCTTACCGTAAACCGCTAGGGTGGTTCAAGGTTAAGACCCGTCGAGACTACTTTCTAGGCTCATTGACATTTTTACTGTTTAAAACCGAATGACCAGAGTACCTGATCACTAATTTCATTCCACACTCGACCGATCTGGCCACTTTTTGCTCCTGAAAATCGGGGCGAAAGTAGCATATATTTCCGGTAAACCCATTTGCGGGGCGAAAGTAAAATTTGCGGGGCGAAATTAAATTTACGGGATGAAAGTAAAATTTTCGGGGGAAAGTAAATTGTGCGTTGCAAAAGTAAAATTGAAATTTCTTTCTGTTAGAATTTTTTTTTACAATGCTATTCGTTTTATAATAAATTGATATACATATAGTAGTTTTTTACAAAAATTAAAGAAATTGTAATTACAAAATAAACAAAATCTTTATTTACATATTTTCTATTTGAGCGCGCGCATATGCAATGTTCTAGATCAACGTAGAAAAATATAAAACAAATGCGTCAGTCCTAATTTTCAGGATTAATACGTGGCCACGGTCGAGAGTGGAATGAAATAGTATATGCAGCACGGGACGAAAGTAGATTTTTCCTTTGGGTGATAACTGCCCTCGAGAGAATATTCCTCCCTCGGGTGATTACTTTCCTCACTTCGCTAGTGCAGTAAACGCTCCCTCGGGTGATTACTTTCCTCACTTCGCTAGTGCAGTAAACGCTCCCTCGGGTGATTACTTTCCTCACTTCGCTAGTGCAGTAAACGCTCCCTCGGGATAAATCTTTTCGCTCGGGCAGTAAACTCACCCGCGGGAAAAATCTGCAACTTTCGCCCCGTGTTGCATAATGTACTATTATACAAATAGCGAATCAAGAAGTACGCAGGTCAGATCGGCACCCTGCCAAAACTTTCCTCCTACGACAACACACAACCACCCTTATGGCCAACTCCTTTTCCATAGCAGCATCATATTTCTTGAACAGCCTTCCAAACCACATCACATCTCTCCCGTGCAATACAACTAAGCTCCCCTCATTTAAATCCCGTCTAATGCAACACCTCTCCAATGACCCCGATCTCTGACCTGCGCACTGGGTGTGTGCACCCTGCTTTTCTTATGCTTAAATAATTATAAATTGTGATAATAGATTGTTAAGTTTTATATTTTAAATGTGAATATTATGCATTATAGTTACATTTTCAATTTTTATTTACCAAAAATACGAGAGCTCTATCACTGTTATTATAATCTGTACTTCGTTACACGTACGATGCATGATATCACTTAGTTATGTATTATTTTTCAAATTATGTCAAGTGAAATTATACTCGCACTTTTATACATACATTAATGTTTTATACGTATTATATGAGAATATTATTTTATTGTATGAACATTCTGTATCATTGTTTTAAATGCCCAATGGGACAAAATCAGTCCCCGGGCTAATAGATATACACTCCACAACAAAATTAACGCAACACCTAATTCCGACTAAAAATGAGCGCAAATTCAAAGATCGATATCTCAGGTAAAAAATGTCGTAAGGTGGTCAATTTTTTTTTTAAATTAAAGGTTGAAGTCTCTACTTTAAGATGGTGGAACTCGATTTTTGTTTTGACGCAACCCCTACTTACGTAACCTTGAAATTCAAGGTCATTTTTTAAAGCTCAAAAATCGTAAACTTTCGCAGTGCGCCCGCGCGTGGGTGATTTTTTTTCGATAATTCTGATCATTGTATCTTAAAGTACAACTTTTTCCCTTCAATTTAAAAAAAACTGAGCCGCTACGATTTTTTTTTATGATTTTACAGCGTTTTAAAAATTGTATTAAAAAAACGCGTTTTTTCGTGAAAAATTTGATAATTTCAATCCGATTGAATCAGCGGTGTAGAATGACTCGAATTCGTAGATCGATATCTCAGGTTGAAAATGCCATATGCACGGGTTCGAATGTTATTTCTTGGTTGATTCTGATCAAATCGAAATGGAAAACTCGTATCCGAGCGAAACGAATATTACCGTCGACTTTAGCGTTACGCAATAAGCACCACGAGGAGGTAGTTGATCAGATTCAACTCAAGCTAAATGTAAAAAACAAATTCTTAAAATTTGTAAACGTTATTATTTTATAACTTTTATCTTACATCGAATATCTCTTCAAAAATAGGAAGTGTACAAATTTATCAAATTTGTCATTCGTTGCATATTGTTTCCTGAAATCAGTAATGTAAAAAAGAATTTTCAAGTCCATCTCTGACCGTGTCCAAATTTTAACGAATACGGTTCTTTTACAAATCTACCATTCTTTAAAAAATACCGTTTGGCGAAATTGTAAAATTTTTTCAGTTAAGGGCTACGGGTTTTGATTCTTACGGCAGTATTTTAAAACTGTTGAAATCGATTTCTTGGCAAAATAAAAATGCCTCCGTTGAATGAAATTCAATCCGCGCAAATTGTTGCACTTTCTGAAGCTGGACTTAGTCGACGTGAGGTAGCAAGACGAATGGGGGTTCATTTTTCGACTGTTTCTCGAGTTCTGCCTCGATTCAATGAAACATGTGCTTATCGCAGAAGAACGGGGCAAGGTAGGAGACGCGTAACAAATGCTCGCTAGGACCGTCGTATAATACGAGCAACCTTACGTGAACCGGTAAGAAATGCGCAACAAATTCATAACGATGCCTTTCCACACAGGCAAATCAGTTTGCAAACAGTAAGGAGACGTCTTCACGAAGCAGGTTTAAGATCGCGAATTCGTGCTAGAGTACTCTTTCTCGCAGCAAGACATCGTAGATCTCGTCTGCACTATGCTAGAACTTATGGACAATGGACGGTTAGACAGTGGAGGAACGTCTTGTTCGCAGACGAGTCACGATTTTGCCTGTATGGTAATGATGCTTCAATACGAATTTGGCGTCGTAGGAGGGAACGTTTTGAGTCAAACCATATTCAACCGATCAGGATTTTTTCTGGTGGATCCGTCATGGTATAGGGAGGAATTTCTTTAAACGATCGCACTGATCTTATTGTGGTTCCACCTCCCGGGTTAACAGCTAGACGCTACATCGATGAAATTTTGGAGCCTCACGTGCTTCCAATGAGTCGCCGCATAGGTCCAAATTTCATTTTCATGCAAGATAATGCACCTCCCCATTCTGCAAGAATTACTCAGGCTTACATCCGAGAACACCACTAGAAGATACTGCCGCATCCATCGAATAGTCCGGATCTTAATCCAATTGAACATGTTTGGGACATGATGGGTAGACGATTGCGCAGTAGGCAGAGACAGCCAAGGAATCTTGAGGAACTAGCTCTAAATGAGATATGGCACGAGATACCCCAAGACATGATAAGAGCTTGCATTAATATGCCTGCAAGATTAGCTAAGGTTATTCGACGCCGAGGTGGCAACACAAGATATTAAGGGCTTTCTTTCTGTACAATTAGTAATCGGCCCTTTTAAGCCCCCCCCCCCCCCCCACACACGCACACGCACTCACACATATGATAAGCTAAACCCGATCGACTACCTCCTCGTGGTGCTTATTGGGTAACGCTAAAGTCGACGGTAATATTCGTTTCGCTCTGATACGAGTTTTCCATTTCGATTTTATCAGAATCAACCAAGAAATAACATTTGAACCCGTGCATATGGCATTTTCAACCTGAGATATCGATCTGCGAAGTCGAGTTATTCTACACCGCTGATTCAATCGTAGGGTGGATCAAAATTATCAAATTTTTCACGAAAATAGCGTTTTTTAATACAATTTTTAAAACACTGTAAAATCGTCAAAAAAAATCGTAGCGGGTCAGTTTTTTTTTAAATTAAAGGGAAAGAGTTGTACTTTAAGATACAATGATCAGAATTATCGAAAAAAATCACCCACGTGCGGGCGCACTGCGAAAGTTTACGATTTTTGAGCTTTAAAAAATGACCTTGAATTTCAAGGTTACGTAAGTAGGGGTTGCGTCAAATCGAAAATCGAGTTCCACCATCTTAAAGTAGAGACTTCAACTGTACATATGCGTAGGATAAGTATTTAGCTAGCTAGAAAGCTTTAAACACAAACGATTAGCATAGATTAGGTTAGCATATAAGTTAGTTAGTTGCGTACCGAGTGAGCACGTCCCAAGTAAACCGCGAACCGCGTAGCCGCATTTCAGTTTAGTAGGGGGGAGTTTGTAACACCACATTTTGTGTACGTTATACAACTTCCAGTCTGTCGAACGAACTGCTCAGTGCGAGTCCTATGCTCGACAGAACTGGCCTATGTGAACGATAGCACACTACCTAGCCATCTCACTCACTATACACGTACACACACGCACACATACACTATTCCCCTGGACGACACAGAGCAAGCGAGCTCTCCAATGCCCTGAAGCAGCTGAAGAGAACACACAGCGGCCATCCTATAGAGCCTCGCATAGGTGGGAGCTGCCTGGTCTCGGCTGGGGTGCGCTGAGCATGTCCTGGCGTCTCCTCTCCTTACTCCTGTCTCTTCGAACCAACCTAAGGAAACACACAAGAGCTTAGAAATCAAGAATATAAGCAAAATGGTATTAGAATGATACCCACCTGATTTTATGCCTTGAAAGGCATGAGTAGATCCACCTCGGGCGGAGCGGCTGCTTCTCTAGATATGAAGGAGCATACACCCTAGAAAAGATAAAGATGAGTTAGTCTACAGCAGACATGCACATCAAATTGGAACTCTCTTACCTGGTTTGAGGGGTTTGCAGAGGCAGAGTGGTCTCTCAGGTACAGCAACGTAGCTCAACTCGTAACCTGCTCCTCCACAACAGCAGCAGCAGCCTCCGAAGCACTCGCCAGACACCTAGAAACAACATAGCATTAGTAAGGGGAAATTACAGTGATAAACAAAACACTAATCTCACCTGATAACAGTGGCAGTGGATGAATGCAGTAGGAAGCTGTATGTAGATATAACCTCTTCGAGGTTAACCGAGCCCACTGCTTCTGCTGCAAGTACGCCGTCCTGGGCCTTGCAGCTTTCGTCTTCGTGCCCCTTCGTCGGCACCATTGCCCAGATACCCCTCCTGCTGCATCCCTCGTCGCACTTCCTCGTCCTTCCCACTCGTCCTTCTTCGTCCTCTCCAACAACGTCTGCAAGCCGTCGACTGCATGCCAGATAGCGTGACGTCACCGCGAGCAGACGCTTCCCTTCCCTCCTTCTCACTTCTCTTTCTTCCTCGCCAAAGCATGCGCTGCGCCCTCAGACGGGCTCGGTCCGCACGATCGAAACCCGAGTGTAGCGCCGCGGAAACGAAGGGACAACTCGTCCACTTCGTACTGAGCCACGTACACAGACGCTTTGGTTTTTCTTGTATCAGCTCCGTGCGAATATCAAAGCGCTTGTTCCGCTCGCGAATATATCTATATATATAATCGTATACCGTGTGTGCCGACCAACTTGTGTCGTCGAAGGAGGCCACACCAGATTCCAATAAAAGAGTAAGTTGCACAGATTACACAGCCCCACGAAAAAAAAATTGTAAGTCCCAAAAACTTGACCACGGTACTTATATGTTTTTGGGATCGCTAAATCCGAATCCAGGGTTAGTTTAACCCCATCAGATCTTTCTCAAGGTCAGTTGAAGGTCAAATTATCGAAATACATGAAAAATACATTAAAACCATGGTATCTTCGGGTTTTTGGGGTCGCTGAATCCGAATCCGGGGTCAGTTTAACCCCATCAGAACTTTCTCAAGGTCAGTTGAAGGTCAAATTATCGAAATACATGAAAAATACACTAAAACCATGGTATCTTGGGGTTTTTGGGGTCGCTGAATCCGAATCCCGGGTCAGATTAAACAATCAGATCTTTCTCAAGGTCAGTTGAAGGTCAAATTATCGAAATACATGAAAAATACACTAAAACCATGGTATCTTGGGTTTTTTTGGGGCGCTGTATCTGAATCAGGGCTTATTACAACCCTATCAGGTCATGGTCAAGGTCAGTTGAAGGTCAAATCAGAAAGATTCATAAAAAGTAGAGTCAAACCATGACATTTAGGGGTTTGTGGGGTCGCTGAATCCCAATCCAGGGTCAGTATAGTCCCATAAGGTTATATTTATGGTCAGTTCAAGGTTAGTTCAAGGTCATGGACGTAAAGAGAGTGAAAAAATTAGTTATAAACTGAAACAATGCAAAAGGTAATGTAAACCATAAAGCAAAGAACAATGTATATGCAAGTACAATCGTATCCTTTAAAACTATATCATAGTTTGCTGCTCCTTCATTTACTTTAAATTTGTTAGAAGTATATGCAATTCAATTCATTGTCTTCATCAGGCGCTATTTCTTCTTCCGCAATAATATCTCCTTCCTCCATTTCTTCTTCTCAGATTTCATCTTCATCATGTCTTTCTAAATTTTCCTCAAGATCCATACTTCCACTTGCGTAGATACCCAGTGGATCTTCTCTTTTATCAATTGACGATTCATATATAGGTTTCGTGACACTTTCAACTTTAGCGTAATTAATTTGCGACTTGTTTTTACTATTAACTCCATGCAAATTCGTATTACAAAAATAACAATCAGACATGAAAATTGATGAATTTGATTGGGTTCCTAAAATCATATGCGCAATATGTAGGAAAATGCTACAGAAAGACAAAAATGGTAAAACTGAAGTAAAAATGAAAGTGCCTACGATATGGAAGGAACCTTTAAGAAAAGAAGACTGTTATTTTTGTAATACGAATTTGCATGGAGTTAATAGTAAAAATCAGTCGCAAATTAATTACGCTAACGTTGAAAGTGTCACGAAACCTATATATGAATTGTCAATTGATAAAAGAGAAGATCCACTGGGTATGTACGCAAGTGGAAGTATGGATCTTGAGGAAAATTTAGAAAGACATGATGAAGATGAAATCTGAGAAGAAGAAATGGAGGAAGGAGATATTATTGCGGAAGAAGAAATAGCGCCTGATGAAGACAATGACGTTGCTAGTACAAGTGATACAAGTGACGAAAAATACATCCCCTATAATACTAAGAAGGAGAAAGGTCCACTTACACAGGAAAAAGTGAATGATCTCATACGCGATTTGGGCCTACCAAAGGATGGGGCGGAGTACTTGGCTTCATGGCTAAAAGAAAATACTAATGAAGCTGGAAAAATTAAAGTTTCTTACTACCGAGACAGAGATAAGAAATATCGTGATTATTTCGCTAAAGATGAAGAATTTTCCTTAGTTTACTGCAAAGATATAGTTGGGTTGATGAATTGCTTTAAACATGGATGTTACAACCCTAACGAGTGGAGATTGTTCATCGATTCGTCAACGAGAAGTTTAAAAGCCGTTTTGTTACACAATACAAATGTTTATGCAGCCATTCCCATAGGATATTCGGTAATACTGAATGAAGAGTACTGTAACATGAATGTAATATTAGACCGAATAAAATACAATGATCACAAATAGCAAATATGTGGGGATCTTAAAATCATAACAATACTTCTGGGGCAACAATCGGGATTCACGAAATAGCCTTGCTATTTATGTGAATGGGATAGTAGGGATAGAAAGAATCATTATATAAAGAGTGTCTGGCCCCTTAGACAAAAGTTCGAACCGGGTTCTAAGAATATAAAAGATAAGCCACTTGCTGACCCATCAAAAATTCTTATACCACCTCTGCACATTAAATTGGGACTTATGAAACAATGGGTAAAATCTTTAGACAAAGATGGTAGCTGCTTTAAGTATCTGCGAAATCAGTTTCCCAAATTAAGTGATGCTAAAGTAAATGAAGGAATTTTCCATGGCCCTCAGATTCGTAAGATGATAAATGATGAAATTTTTGTTACGAAAATGAATCATACAGAGAGAGAAGCATGGTTATGTTTCAAGGACGTAATTAAAAACTTTCTTGGAAATCATAAGAGCCCAAATTACCAACAAATAGTTTTAAATTTAGTAAATAGTTACAAAAATCAAGGCTGCCTAATGAATCTAAAATTACACTTTTTATATTCGCATGTTGATGAATTTCCAGAAAACCTAGGTGATTACAGCGAAGAGCAGGGAGAGAGATTTCACCAAGATATCAAGGAAATGGAGCGCAGGTACCAAGGAAGATGGGACGTAAATATGTTAGCAGATTACTGTTGGTCGTTAAAAAGAGATCTACCATCAACATCGGAGAAGCGGAAGCGTAATCCACTTCGTACATCATTTGACAATAAAATAGTTCGTTACCATAAAAAAGAGCAATGGGCTTAATATTTTTACGGGTATTTTATTGAATTGCATATACTTCTAACAAATTTAAAGTAAATGAAGGAGCAGCAAACTATGATATAGTTTTAAAGGATACGATTGTACTTGCATATACATTGTTCTTTGCTTTATGGTTTACATTACCTTTTGCATTGTTTCAGTTTATAACTAATTTTTTCACTCTCTTTACGTCCATGACCTTGAACTAACCTTGAACTGACCATAAATATAACCTTATGGGACTATACTGACCCTGGATTGGGATTCAGCGACCCCACAAACCCCTAAATGTCATGGTTTGACTCTACTTTTTATGAATCTTTCTAATTTGACCTTCAACTGACCTTGACCATGACCTGATAGGGTTGTAATAAGCCCGGATTCAGATACAGCGCCCCAAAAAAACCCAAGATACCATGGTTTTAGTGTATTTTTCATGTATTTCGATAATTTGACCTTCAACTGACCTTGAGAAAGATCTGATTGTTTAATCTGACCCCGGATTCGGATTCAGCGACCCCAAAAACCCCAAGATACCATGGTTTTAGTGTATTTTTCATGTATTTCGATAATTTGACCTTCAACTGACCTTGAGAAAGATCTGATTGTTTAATCTGACCCCGGATTCGGATTCAGCGACCCCAAAAACCCCAAGATACCATGGTTTTAGTGTATTTTTCATGTATTTCGATAATTTGACCTTCAACTGACCTTGAGAAAGTTCTGATGGGGTTAAACTGACCCCGGATTCGGATTCAGCGATCCCAAAAACATATAAGTACCGTGGTCAAGTTTTTGGGACTTACAATTTTTTTTTCGTGGGGCTGTGTTATTATTGTGCTTAGTGCGTACCCATATATATATTTACATAGGTAATTTTTTGTAAAGCTTGCGCCGCGTGCGTGTCGAGCATCGCGTCGCCGCCTTTCCACGTGTATTTCTTTGCCGTATATTACCGTTTCCCACCGTACCGCGTGCTCACCGTAGTTAGTTAATTGTATAAGTAATTCTATGTGTCGGTAGAACACTTGTAAAATCGTGCTGCGAATTCGCGCCGCTGGCGCTCAATACTTGTATCTAAATTGAATAAACCACCAGTGTTCATAATATTACCCTAAATTTCCGTGTACGATTTATTTAAAGTCTCGAATAAAACTATTGTTAAAGCCTGCATGTGCGGCGCAATAATCTTGGCTGGATTAGCTAAAATTATTGTCATAAACTTTATTACTACTTCTACCCTAGTCTAACCTAAACTTACCTAACCTAACCTACTTTTACTATCTCTCTCTCTTTCTACTTTATGTGTTAAGCAAAAATTATACTAGTGACATTTTCACATGTCACGAATACCTCCTTCTATACTGGAGATCACTCCAATGGAGTGGATCTCTGGTTTAAATTTACTTTAAACGACTATGAAATCTATACTAATACTGGAATCACGCCCACAAAACCTTCGACATCGAACGCTCGCTTATTTCGCTGTAAACAAAAATGCATTACTAATTAGTTAGTCGGCCGCCACCAATATTACATAGCAATATATTTCAAGAAATAAATAACATAAAATGAATTTGGTCAAAGATCTGTATATATATATATATTTTAATTTCCGCCTAATCTTCGCCTGCGACCTTGTCACTCGACTTCTGGTCTCCCCAACAAATAGCGCATAAGCCTATCCTTGATGTCTCGCGGAAGATGGCATACGCTTCGTTAGGAGGCACGAACACATCACGCCCTACCGGGAAAGGCATATTTTGCGGCGGTCCTGCTGTATAAGGCAGTACACATGGGGCAGCCACTGTACCTTGCAGCCTTTTTCCAAAAAAGCCAAGCTAGGTCGTCATCCCTTAGGGAGGATGTGAGAGAGCTTTCAGTTCCAGGGTCGAACACAAACACGGATCTACATTTCCACAGAGCGCAGGGTGCGCGACTCTGGAACTCGATCCCCCGCAGCATCAGGTGCATCCATTCACTTAGTTTGTTTAAAAGATACATAAAACGGCACCTGACGCAAATCCATGGTATTACTCCGCTGCAAGCCCGGGGTACTGTGCCATGAGCGACTATGTTTAGTCTTCTTATTTCCGGCTGTGATATACATGTACAATAGTAAATGTCGTTTTTATTATATTGTATTTTATTTTATTTTAATCTATTTATTATACTACCAAATACTTAGTGGCTTGAAGAACTTAGTGGAAGAAGACTGATTTACAAGACTGAATTTTAATTATGTATTATATATATATATATATATATATATATATATATATATATATATATATATATATATATATATATATATATATATATATATATATATATATGATAATGTGAGGTACTTTATACCCACTAATGTATTTGGAATTTCTTCGTTTGCTCAAAGAATAAAACTTTTTCGTATTTTATCTTATCTTATCTTCGCAAGAACTGCAATGCCCCGGAGGAAGAGCAGCCGATTTTATCTCCGGGACGGTGGGGAACGCATCTGATCGGGATCTTCGGCGAGGTTTCGCAACGGAAACTTCTCGTCCCTCGTTCCCAGTCGCGATCTTCCTTAGTATGTTCCGACTTCCTGACGTGGGTGGCCAGACGGCTGGCCCTGGAAAGGGCGATGGGGATCAGTGTCGATCCCCACTGATTCCAAATCACCCAACTCCAGATAGCAACGGAGATTCCGGCGACGCCGCCTTCCGTTGTCTCCCCGAAAATATAGTGTACGGTCCAGAGAAGACAGTTCCGCGTAGCTTCCACCGAAACCTAACTGTCTCGACATTTGTGAATTATAATAGCACATGTTGTTCCCGGCTCACGAATTTCTGCCCCTGTAGGTCACAGGACAGCACAATACCTTTCCATTAAGGGGATAACATACCTATAACAGATTTCTTTTATTATTTAGTAATCAAGAAAAGTTATATTATTATTATAATATATATTATAAATTTGATTTCTTACAAGTAAATACACTATTGTAACATATTTCACCAGAAAAAAGTACTATTATCAATGAAATATGGTAAATAAGTGACCAGTACCATTTTTTACGGACGTGGAGGCTCCAGGCTACCCATGTGCATGATATTAGATCTACCAGGGCTTAAAATACTTTAAATCCATGCCACTTGTTGATAAAGCTATTAGGATTTTGTTATTTACACTTGCACAATTTTCTGAAACTATTACTGTATCTAAAACAAAATAAAAGTTGAAGATTCACATATTTTTCTATAGATTGTACTTACATGTTAATCATAATTTAACGTATTCTAATTAGCATTATCCACTAGCTCTTATAACGAATAACGAATGATTGAGCCCTAGAAGAATATTTTTCATGCTTTCGGTTGATCATGAGCCTGCGCGAATGATCTGAAAATACGAAGTTGAGCAATATCAATTTAAAGTCAAAGTATATTAATATCACAATATCTGTGAATAATATACATGAAACAATTCTATAACGTTTCTATCCACTAAAGTAACTTTTATGACATACAACATGTCATTTAATACTTATGTATCCTGTAAAAAATTATATTTCATGAATATAAATACAAAAAACATATACGGTTCAAAATTTAAATAATTTGTGTACATAATAAGACTAACCGATTAAAAGTTTTGTAATTTCCTTGATGTGATGCCTTCATATTCAGAATTTTTTCAATAATGATATATTGTTTACTATGTTTTTCCGTTGTATGCTGGTTTTGCTGAAAAACAAATAAGTATAACACAGAGTAATATTGCTTTTTATACAACATTTGATTTTTATAATTTACTTTTAAGTATAAGAACTATTCTACACTAGTTAAAGTGTTATGTTAAAAAAGTAAACACTAAAACTGACTGTCAGGCAGTAGTGGTGGACGACACAGCGCGGCGCTGCAAGCCAAATGCTTGTAAATTAAAATAAATGCTGCTATTAAAAACTGAGAATTATAGTCTATATCTTTGTTATATATTCTAATTGGTATTTAAATCATTTTTAAGTACTAGACACCTTGTAAATCAATAATACATCATAAAAAAATATTTATTCAAATTATTCATTCTAGCGAAGAAAAGACAAGCGCATACTTAAGTTAATGCGGGATGATTACGCGGGGGAATATACCGTTTTAACTCTGAAACATGGGCCGTTACATTCTTCCTCCCATCCGTAGTCTCGAGTACATAAACCGTAGGTGATTTAATTCGTTACATCAAATGGATCATATTTCTCTGATAGTTTAGCGGAGAATCTCTGAGCTACATTGGACAGTACATGCACGCTCCTCATTACTCGATCAACCACATTAAATGCCACATCCCGTTTCCCCTTATTCTACTGCTTCGTTTGTTTTTCTGATCGATGTGCCTACTCATTAAATTTCTTAATGCATCTAAGATTTTCACTCAATCAACCCACACTTCTGGATCTAACTGCAATTTTGGGCCCTTAGTCTCGACCTCCCTGCACAGACTCTTGACCGGTGTAAAGTGGCGTCCATAACTCTGAAAGGCTGGTGGTACTTTAGTGCTTGATTGCACGGCGCTGTCTGATTTAACGGCATATCTGAACTCATGAAGATGCTGGTCCCAATTACGGTGCTCTTTTCCTATGAAGGTGGCTATCATCGTCTTCATTGTCCGATTACTCCTATCAACTGGATTCGTTTCGGGGTGATAGGGTGGAGTAGCTGTATGCTTGACCCCATTCTCCTCAAGCGTTTTATTCATACGTTTACTATTGAATTCTTTACCGTTATCTGTGAGCAGATAATCCGGCGTCTCCTACGCGAAGAAAGTCAGATCCTCGAACGCTTTTGCTACTGCTTTACCATTAGCTTTCCTGAGGGGTTTCATCTCGATCCAACGTGTAAAGAGATCCTGCATTACTAAAATATATTTCTACTGCCCCTTGCTCTTTGAAAATTCCATCATATCGTCGGCTCCTAGTGCCCATGGCCTCTAGACATTGCTTTACCGCTGATCATAGGTTTTCTCCATTCCTAGAATATCTGAGCAAGCCTCCCGATGTGCATCATCAATAAGTCAATAGCGTTTCTCCCATGGTCCCACCAATTGCTAACCCTCCTCTTGATGCGTAATTGGGTCTAACAGTGAGTTGTTACAATATCTTTATAACATATTGTTTTCCACCTTCCAATTTTTAAATTTCCTCAGAAATTGTTGTACGTCTTCTAACCTTTGTATATACCACTCATCCTGGATTTCGTGGAACGCTGCCACTTGCTCGTTCCCCTTTGGTGCTATAATTAAAGTTTCAAACTTTAAACACATTTAGTCACAATTAGTCACATCCTGTAGATGATGTCTAGATAGTGAAGATGAACTGTAGGTTGACGATATATCCTCTACGGGGAAGAGCACATGGTGTTATAGTTGACGTTTAAAAAATATTAGTCATTTTCTGTAGACGATGTCGATGGAGCAAAGGTGATCTCCAAGTTGACGCGAGATCGTCTACGGAGAAGTGAACCTGGTGCTACAGTTGAAGTTTCAATGTTATTAGTCACTTCCTGTAGACTATCTCTAGGTGGTGAAGGAGACCTCCAGGTCTACGAGACATTGTCTACGGGGAAGTGCACCTGGCGGTATAGTTGCAGTTTCAAAAATGTCAGTCACTTCCCGTAGACGATGTCTGCGTTGTCACGGGACCTCCAGGTCTACGAGACATCATCTGCGGGGCCCTGCATTAGATTTCCAGGTAGCCAAGGTGATCTCTAGGATGTCGAGGATTCGTATACCGAGAAGAGTACCTGGTCTTGTAGTTGATTTTACAAAATCGTTAGTCATTTATTGTAAAAGGGTGACATCTAGGTTGATAAGATATCCTCTACTGATAAGTGTATTTGGTGGTATAATGAAAGTCTCAAAAATATTAGTCACTTCTTGTAGACAATGTCTAGGTAGTGAAAGTGATCTCTAGGTTGACAAAAGATCGTCTAAGGGAAAATACACGTTGTGCTACAGTTAAAGTTTCAATAATATTAGTCACTTCCTCTAGGCTATCTCTAGGTGGCTAGGGAGACCTCCAGATCTTCGAGACATCGTTTGCGGGGAAGTGCACCTGGTGTTATTGTGGAATTTTCAAGAGTTATTCATTTATTGTAGAAGATGTCGAAGTGTTCAGGGTGACCTCCAGATCTATGAAACCTCGTCTACGGAGAAGTTCACTTGGTGCTATAGTTAAAATTCTAATTCAGGTCTTCGAGACATCGTCTACTCAGAAGTGCATTGAGTGTCCAGACAGCCAAGGTGCCCTCCAGGTCTACGAAATATCGTCTTCGGGAAAGTACACTTGGTGCTATAGTTGAAACTTCAATAATATAAGTCACTTCCTGTAGACCATGTCTAGGTGGTCAAGGTGATCTGCAGGACTACGGGACATGCTCTCGGGGAAGTGCAGTTTGTGCTATACTTGAAATTTCAATATTAGTAGTCACTTGGGGGCCGTGTACAAATTATGTAGGGGCTGTATTCTGTACTTTTGACTCCCCCTACCCCTACGTAAGGATCCTTAAGATTTTTATGACCCCCCCCCCCCCCGCTCCCCTCTCTTACGTAAGATTTTCATATAAAAATAATTTAATTTTTCCATAAGAAAGTATTTCTTAATTTTATTGGTTTATGATTATTCATAAATAAATGAAAAAAACAATCAATAATTAATTTACAAATAGGTATGTAAATTGATACAATTTTGGTAAACTATTTTTATTTACAGACTTTTTATAAATTTAACTATAAATTTTATTTTACGTTAATACTACAGATTTTGGTTGTTACAATTAATGTAATCGCTGTATAATAGTATTGTATTGTATTGTATTATATTGTATTGCATTGTATTATATTGTATTGTATTATATTGTATTGTATTGTATTATATTGTATTGTATTATATTGTATTGTATTGTATTGTATTGTATTGTATTGTATTGTATTGTATTGTATTGTATTGTATTGTATTGTATTGTATTGTATTGTATTGTATTGTATTGTATTGTATTATATTGTATTGTATTGTATCAACTCCCTCTATCCCCTTACGAAGTCGGGCACAGGCTTTACAGCTTCTTACGGGGGACATTGACCACCTCTGTGTGGATTCCCTTTTTATAAACCCAACTTTTTAATAATCCCAGTTGTGCGATTCCGTCGAGCGAAATCCATTTTTTCTGCTTACCCGTGTAAAATAATAATTCTAAAACAAGTATGGCAAAAGTCTGGCTCACAAAGTCTTTCAAAAGTCTGGCTACGGAGACCATCCCAGACTAAGCTAGACTATATGTCAGACTTTTTTTATTTATGACACGAAAACTTACTTTCACATACAAGTAATTAGTACACTACACTTATTGTTAATATCGACAGGAATCGTAAAAAATAATAGTTTCCGATTAAGCCGTGTAAACATTCATTTACATATTGCAATCTTCTAGAAAATATACATATTTATAAAAAAGAGCTAAAATTTAGATTACTGCAGAAATGACGGAACGCTATGCTTTTGTTTTGCATTTTTTGCCAAAAGTCTAGGATCGTCTCCGTAGCCAGACTTTTGCAAGACTTTCTGATCCAGATTTTTGCCAGACTTGTCCCAGACTTATTTTTTTAACGGGTATTAAATACTAAAGTCTCCGACACTTTCAGCAATGGATGCATGCCTCTACATCAAGCACAACCCGGCAGCAAAGTTATCAGATGCACCCATGCCACAGTCCATGGACATCCAAACTATCACTACCTGTCTTACCGCTACAAGTTTTTGATGACAATTCTCATCAACCCTTTTCCACGATGGCCATTTGAAAGTTTTTGGCCATTTCTGGCATTAATTATAATTTTTTTATAAGTTTCCTGACTACGAATTCCATAGAAAATTTCAGTTGGAAAAAACTCGAATTCTCACTGGGATTCGAACCCAGGAATCCTAGAACGCCCATGTTTCAGTAGGCAACCGCCTTATTCACTGAACCAAGGGGCTCTTCTGAACAATAGTATTTTAACATAAGGTTTTTATATTTGATCACTTGGTCCAAAGATTTTTATTAGTCTAACACTCAGTAATTTTAAAGACGCACTTTTACTTTTGTATTTTAATTAAGCTATTTTTTTTAATATTTGAGAAATAACTAGAAGGGCTATTTAAAGGACTTCGCCATTCACTGTTGGTTCTTATAGCTAAGTTTTCCTGCTAGATCACTTGTTGGATCAAGTCGATGTTGATGGCTCGGCAATTGAAATTGAACCTTTCATAAATTTACTCTTAGCAAAAATTTAAACATACATAGAAGTGCGTGCTCTACTAACGCTACACATGCGCAGGTCACACCACTATACTCATCGCGCGACGATTTACAGATTTAGTAAACAATTTTTCAAAGATATTGTTTAGAAAAGGATTGAAGGAAAAGAAATCGTCTACAGGAAGTGACTAATATTTTTTAAACTTCAACTATAACACCAGGTGCGCTTCCCATTAGATGATGCCTCGTAGACGTAGAGGTCACCCTGACCACCTAGACATTCTCTAAAGTAAGGAGACGTGTACAAATTACGGAAGGGTCGATGGGCGGGGGAGGGGGAGAGTCACGGAAATCTTACGAATATTTATGTGAAGAGGGGGGGGGAGGGGTCTGAACCAATTCTTATGTAAGGAAATTTATTTTGATATCCGTTTCTAAACAATATCTTTGAAAAATTGATTACTAAATCTGTAAATAGCCGCGCGATGAGTATAGTGGCGTGACCTGCGCATGTGTAGCGTGAGTAGAGCACGCACTTCTATGCGTGTTTACAAAGCTATAGCCTGTCAAATAAAACAATTAACATGGGATAACATGCTAAATTAATACATTAAACACGTTTTTCTCGAAACTCAATATTATATTTTCAAAATGTTCCTTGTGTTAATATTTTTGGTCGAAAGGGGGAGATTTTTTAAAAACAGGTCCACCTTAAGGGTGCCGTTTACCCACAAATCTACATTCTTTATTTTACCGACTTACCTTTCATTTGTTTTTTTATTGATGACGTACGTAAAATGTAGTAGAAAGGAACGTTATGACACTAAAAATACCGCTATGTGCTTGAGAATATCCAAAAATTGCTTAAAGAGGGCTTAAAAATTAGCCATTTTAAAAATACGCTTCACGATGAAATACTGATTTTGGTGAAAAATCCTGAAGAAGCTATATATATCCTGAGGTACAAAATGGAGCAAAATGCATAGGGATTTTTTTAACTCAAAATAAATAAACTTTAGACCAAACAGGACCATAACGATCAATTTTTGACTGCTATTTTTTTTTAATAATTGTAGGTTATATAAAGCTTACGTATATTTTTTGTTTACAAAATATGGAAACACTATACAGAATTTCAAGTTTATCCGTCAAAAACTTCATAGCCAATCCTATTTTGAATCTGTAAAATAATCGAATTCTTAATTATAAGATAATCAAGGTTTTATTAAACAGGAGTAAAAAATGATATGTACATGTTTCAATTTTTTGGCAGTTCAATTTAGATTTACTGAAGTTTCATAACTAATATTTAACATTTTTAGGTTCTTCCCCCTTGGGAATCTTGTTCTGAATAGGTTGGATGATTATATTACTCTCTGGTAGAAATTAGAACTCAACCGTATTGATTTTCAACAATATTCTGTATATTCTTAAAAGTGTCATATAATTCGAAAAAGAATGTTTAGGCTATTTTAGGGGTATATTGTTATACTTATCTGTATGTAGTATGATAATATATGAAAATTGAACCAATGTTTTTTTTTGTATTTTTGTCTGTGTAGATATATGTCATAATAAACAGATATTATTTACTATAATTTAATTTCACATAATGATATGAAAGTATATATTATAAATTAAGTGGTTTTTGTCCAATTAAAAAAAAAAATTTTTTCCATGTTAGTTATTGTAAAATTGGATATCGTCAAATTTAGACTTTTAAAGAGGAAAAGTTGACAAACCAGTGGAGACTTTTCAATTTGATATCCGATTTTAAGTTTCAAGGTCTCATTTTGTTCCTTGAAATGTTTCATTGGGACTTACCCATATAAAAATTAAATACCATCGAGTAACCTGCAAAGTTACAGCCTATAGTATATTAAGTCGTATATCACAGGTCGTGACCAACGAGTGGTAACGAAATGCAATGGTGAATCAAAGTAGCTCACAACCAATCTTGGATTTCCACAGAGCTCGGTTCTGGGTCCCCTTCTGTTCAGCCTCTACATTAATGACCTCCGTGATATCCTTGCAACCTTCAAGAGCTCAGAGAACAAATTATCGGGTAGTGCTGAGCATTTGCTTTATGCTGACGACCTTCAAACCTACACGCAGGTAACCAGGGGTAATCTTGATGAGAGCGTAAGATGGCTGTCAGCTGTTGCACGGGCAGGGTCCTGGTGGGCCTTTGAAAACGCCCTCTGCCTCAATGTTGGGAGAACTAAACATTAAAAATATTTCTCATTTCCTGTAAACGATGTCGTAGTAGTAAGAGTGACATCCAGGTCTTCGAGACATCGTCTACTGAGAAGTGCAATTGGTGCTATTATTAAACTTTAAAAATATTAGTCAGTATGACCTCTAGCTTGACGAGATATCGTCTACGGAGAAGTGCACCAGGTGTACTTGAGTACTACACCCGGGGACTAAGGCCATTATTTTCGGGTCTGATTATAACATCAATAAGTTGCCCAACATGCATGTTCCTGGCATTGAGGTAGAGGACAACGTTTTTGTTCTCTTTGAGGGCACCGTAACCAACTTTGGTGTTGTTATGGATTCAAAGATGACGTGGAAGACACATGTGAATGCAGTTAGCCGCAAGGTTAATAGAGCCCTGTATGGACTCAATTCTTTTCGATCCTGCACCACTGAGGCGTTACGTAAGCAGCTGGCAGCTGCTCTCGTTATTTCTAATCTCGACTATTGCTCTCTTGTGTACCTTGACGTGTCAGGTGAACTTCAAACCCGTCTTCAGAGATTGCAAAATTCTTGTGTGAAATATATATGTGGTGTAAAGAGGGATAGCACATCTCTCCCTTCGGAAGGAAACTGAGCTGGTTGAGTGTTGAGGCAAGGAGGGTATACTTTACGGCGGTACTATTATACAAAGCAGTTGTCATGGGACAGTCGCCGTACCTTGCTGCCCTTTTTAAAAAAACTCAATCCAGGACCTCAGATAGGAATCCAAGGGAAATTGAGATTCCAGAGTCGCGCACCGACACCAACCTGAATTCGTTCACTGCCCAAGGTTCGCGCCTCTGGCACTCGCTTCCCCGTACCATTAGGTATCTCCCATCACTAAGTAAATTTAAGGCAGCGCTACGTAGGCACACGACTGATACTATAATAGACGAAAGTGAGACCTGCGGCAATAATTTATGATGCTACCCGCCAAGCTAAATTTATAAATAGTTAAGAGAAGAATACAATTTGTGCAATATGACGAATGTGATGTATAATGTGATATAATAATGATATAATGACGATTATTATTATCTAAATATGTGAATATGAAATTTGTATTTTTTGACTTGTGCAGAAATAAAACCTTAATCTATCTATCTATCTATCTATCTATCTATCTATCTATCTATCTATCTATCTATCTATCTATCTATAGTTTATACTTGTACACGCTCAAACTTACAAAAAAAAAGTGTATGGACTTATAAACTATAGGCTGTAACTTTGCAGGTTATTCGATATTATTTAATTTTCACAACATTTATCCCCCTGAAATCTTTCAACCCACATAGCACTCAATATTGCAACAATATCACACGAATGCCATATGCAATATTAAATATTTCTGTGATATATACCAATAATATTTCAGTGATATTGTAATAACATTTAATGTCCGCGTCGCTTTTATCACAGGAATATTACAATCAGGAAAAATTTTAGTAACATCACAACGATATTATTACTGTTCTTTCCATGATTGTGTCGGTAGTGAGAAATATTGCAGTGATAATGTTCGTATATTATAATCATTTCACATTTAATAATGAGAATACTGAGTAATATTTCAGTGACATTTCAGCAATATTTCGCCGTAATGTTAGTACCATTATTAGTATTCGTAATATATATATGATAAACGCCTGCAGCGAATAATCGTTCATATGCAGCAGCTTCGAGATGACACACATTATAATAATGTTTAAACCGTCCTTATATAGTAACCAGCGGTGGGTAACGACACGTAAAATAGTATATTATACACCTAGGGAATAAAGTGAGCCAGGAAATGCCTGTGTCTGGTTACACGCTGGCAATCGCTGACTCACTTTATTCACGCGTGCAATATACGATTTTTTAACATACCCACAGAAAGTTCGTAGTTGTTCACCACCGAAGAAGGAAAAAAGTGCTACATATTTACTCCCTAACTTTACTTTAGTTCCCGGTACCACGCGCTGTTCCCCAGGTGCCTCGCCTTCGGCTTGGACACAAAAAGTGCGTGGCTCTGGAAACTAGAGTGGGGTCAGGGAATTAATGTAGCACTTGTTTCCCGACTACGCTGGGGCGTGTTAAAAAATATTTTATACATTGATACGTGTCGTATATGTAATTTATGTAATTTATGTCGTAAATGAGTCGCAAAAGTCGTACACGTTGTAAATGAAAATAAACAGTTAATCCTAGCCTAAATTTCAAAATACGTATTAATTTGAGTGTTTATTAAAAATTAAGCAATAATCAAATAATTAATTGTTATGTTTTTATAAACTAAGAATAAGAAATAGAGTTTTAAATAAAAAAGAAAACAAAAATAATCACTAAATATTGTAACTTAACTTTTGAAATAGCTATGACTTATATAGTTATATGACTCCTATAACTGTGAGTATCAGTGTTTATCAACAAGAATACAAAAAAAGCAATTGATTAATTCTTATATGTTTATTGCATAATATTATGAAATAGACTTAAGAGTTGTGAGACTTAAGACTCTTAAGAGTAATCAATTACCAAAATGAATATCGGAAGTTAAGCATATTAATAAATTTTAATTTCATAGAATATTAATAAAAAAATCACTTAAAATATATTATTGCGCAGAAATTCGATGAAGGTGATGATAGAGTGAAGTCAGATGAGTTAAATGATTTTCTGAAAAATTTTTTCTTTAGATGCAACATCCCTTTTGTAACAGTGGAGTCTGAATACTTTAAAAGATTTTGTCGACAAACTGAATCCTTCATATAAATTGCCAACACACAAGACATTGTCCGCAACAATTTTAGATAATCAATATAAAAAACTTATAAAGCTATTAAGAATATAACACCGAAAGATGGCGTTGTATCTCTAGATGGTTGGAAGAATTCATAAAAAAACACCAAAAATGTTGTGGGAATAGTTTGTTTAAGCAACGGAGATAACGTTTTTACGAAGAAAGTACGAACTCAATATCTATGCAGTTATCTCTCGTAATGCTTTACAAGGAATTAAGTGATTTAGCATTAAAATTGCTAAATATACCTGCATCTACAGGAGAATTAGAGAGATTATTTTCACAGTGGTCTTATGTACATTCAAATATAAGAAGTCGATTAACCCACGTAAGATCAGCAAAGCTAATTTTCTTATACTATTTATTGAAAATAAAAGATTTGACATTTCATGATTTTGATGAATAATTTTGTAAAATAAATTTTTTCATTAATACGTATATATAAAATGATGATTTCCAAACGTCTTTTATATAGGGATTAGAATATGAATCAGTTAGTGGAAAGAAAGTGCTTGAAAAGACGTTCACAGAAATCAAAAATTGTTGTCCTAAAAAGTGTTTTTTAGAAGTAGATCGTGAATGGCAAAAAAGTATGTTTCATAAATTTTGGCGCAGTGGAGATTTTCAAGTACAGAATACAATATTAGAAAATATGATTGTAAGAAAAGAATCGACACAAAAATTAAAACGTTTACAGTGGCAATTTCATTGTTACTACAAAAGTACTAGTATCGATATTTGTCGAAAGTTTGGTTGCAGTATTTTCCAAATTGGAGAACGAAGAATAAAAACGGTTCAAGAAAAAATAGTAAGTGGCAAAACGATGTCTGATAATAGAGGAAAACAAGATAATCACAAGGTAAAGCTAACTGAAGATGTCAAAACTTTATTTCTGGAACATTGTAAAAGCCTTCCGCATTCTGAGTCACATTATACTAGAGGAAGCTCAAAGCTTTACTATTTTCTTGATACATCGTTAACATTACATTCACTCTATTTTTCCTTTTTGGATTTTTATGTAGCTGTAACAGGGAGTGAAGCTATTCCTATTGATAAAACAACATATTTTAATTATTTTAATCATTTTGTGAATTTCTCTATTGGTCTGCCACGTACTGATGTATGTGATCTTTGTTTTACTTATGAAACTAACAAAGGACGAGAAAATGAGTATTTTGAACATATCGTGCAAGTTGAAAGTATAAAAACTTAAAAAATTCAATGTTGTCCACTGTAAATGTACTAAAATGTGAATTTGACTTTGGTCAAAACTTGCCATTGCCAAAACTACCAGTTAATTCTCAATTTTTTCGTCGTTTAGTTTGGATGTATTTGTTTAATGTACACATTTTCGGTAGTGATCGAAGTTACATGTTCCATTTCCTTGAAGGGATTTTAAAAAAGGGCGCCAACAGGGTATGTAATATGGTTGAGTATGCGATAAGGAAAGAACTACAACTAAACGTCTTCGATAAAATATTTTTATTTTCTGATGCTGCAGGAGGTCAAAATCGAAATTACATTAATTTGAAATTCTTTTCATTTTTATCTTACAAATTGCAATTAGAAATCCAACATTTATTTCCTGTTAGAGGGCATTCCTACTGCCAGTGTGACCGAAATTTCGGTTTGTATGGTCGTAAGAAAAAAAAGCAAGAAAGAATTGAAACAGAAAATGATTATGTGCAACTAATAAAAAATTCTAGAAATCCTCCATTCGAAATGGTTGCTATTTCACAGTGCGAAGTAAAAGATTATGAAAAACTGTTTGCGAAAGACGAAGACTTTCAGAAAAATGTAATTAAAATAAGCAAAGTTGTTAGAATTGTATATTTTCCTAACGGACAAATTGATTTGTATTACGATTATGATGGCAATCCAATTACAATTAAACTAAGAAACAGCAGTGAAGTAGATTTGTCGAAAGTATCATTAGCTAAAAAGGTAGGAATAACGAAAGAAAAAGAAAAGGATTTTAAACATTTATTGCAATTTTGTACTACTAATGGGCAACATTTTGGTGAAAAATTTTTAAAAACAATTTCTATTAAAACTGTTGTTAGTAAAACAAAGAATGTGAAAGAAGAACATGGTAACAAAAAAGTTCGAAAAACGGAAGTTGTCTCAACAAAAAGAAGAAAAGTAAGCGACGAACAAAAGCAAAAATTAGAATTAAAAATTAATAAAAAAGAAAAGAAAACAAAAACAATAAAAGGAAAAAAAAAGTAATATGTTTTTGAAACGCATTGTATGTATTGCGACTAAATTGTAAATAAATCTTAATGTAGAAATATAAATAAATATAAGTATTAGTTATTTGAAGTTTCTAATTTACTGAACAATGTCAAAAATCTGTGAAATTTATATGTTTCCCAGAAATTTATATTTTTAAAGATTGTAATTTACTATTCAATTCATTTATGCTGCAATATTCTTTTTAATGTGTGTGAATTTCATTTGAACGCTTTATTATAACCATTTATTATCTAGTGTATATAACATTTAGAATTAACAATAATTTCTAAAACTTTCGTACAAAGTTTTAAAAATTCAACAACTTTATGAATAACTGCCGTTTGATTTTGCCTTTGCTTTGTTTATTTAATTTCTTATTGTTTCATCAGATACTTATTTTTCTTAACTTCTACACTATAAATCGACAGTATTAAATAGTATGATTTGATTAAGTATGTATTTTTAAAAAAAAAGGACTGCAAATCTTCAAGTAAACGGCATTATATGACTGACATACGCTGCGAGCGTCATGTATCGCGCAGACCGCTAATGTTCGCGTGGAGCGTGCAAGTTTGGCAAAATCGCTCTATCTTTGCCACTTTCAAATGTTAACAAACAAATGTCTCGTTGAAAGTTCACTGAGTCTTAAACTTCCCTCGATCCTTTTTTTCGTTGAATATACTTAACCATATAAAAGGTAACTCACTGGTTTGCAATTAAATTGTTGAAAGAAAAATATTTAATATTTAACTATCTATGAGTTTATCAGCAGCGCTAGACTATTTTACGAGATTATTCAGAAAATGAGCAAGATCCGTTCATATTTGTCGGAGCTGCAGCGAGTTAAGTTTAAAAAACGTGGTGCAAATAAGATTTAAAATTTTGCCGTTTTTATTTTTTTATTTTCAAATACTAAACATTGTACAAACAAAGTATATATATAAAATGTTGCCATTTTTTATCCTCTATACGATGCTATTTTTAAAAATTCATTTCCGCAAATTTAAAAATTGGTCGCCATGACGTCAATTTGTATATAGCAGCAACCCGAGCCGAGCGCTAAGGACGTTTTAGAATCGATGCCTTCAATTACAGAAGGTCAGCTTCTAGTAGTTAAATTTAGGGTTTGTGATTTAAGATTTACAGTATAATTAATTATCCTTTTTTATTTCACAATGCTCAGCTTGGAATAGATTGGGTTTATGATTCAAGATTTACTACAATTTATATATATATATATGTCTATTGCGAAATATTTAGCTTGGATAGTTGGGTTTAGGGTGTAGGTTTACAGTTTGCTCTATAGCTTTGTTTATGTACAAGTACAAATGTTTGAGATTAACAATATTACTTTTAACCCTTATCATTGCAAAATGCTCAGCTTGAAGTAGATGAATTTATTGATGAATGTTTAACGTAAACTTTTTTCTATTGCAAAATACTCAGCTTTGGGTAGCATTGTTTATGGTTTAAGGACAATGATTTAAGATTAAGTATATTATTTTTTAACCCTTTTTCAATGTAAAATGCTCAGCTTGGGGTAGATGGGTTTGGGGTTTAAGGTTTACGGTACAACTTTAAAACTTTTTTATAGTAAAAATCTGAATTTTGAATAGTAGGGTTTAGGGATAAAGGTTTACTGTATTACGTTAACCCTTTTTCATTCCAAAATTCTCTGCTTAAAGCAGATGGCTTTAGGGTTTAAGGTTTACTGTATTTCTTTAACCCCTTTTCATTGCAAAAAGTTCAACTTGGGGTAGTTGGGTTGAGGATTTAAAGTTTAATGTTTACTGTGTTATTTTTTAACCCTTCTCCATTGCAAAATGCTCAACTTGGAGTAGATGGATTTGGGGTTAAAGGTTTACGGTACTACTTTAAAGCGTTTTTATAGCAAAAATCTCAATTTGAAATAGTTGGATTTAGGGCTAAATATTTACTGTATTACTTTAACCCTTTTTCATTGCAAAATGTTCAACTATGGGTAGTTGGGTTCAGGATTTAAAGTTTAAGGTTTACTGTGTAATTTTTTAACCTTTTTACATTGCAAACTGCTCAGCTTGGGATAGTTGGGTTTAGGGTTTAAGGTTTACTGTATTACTTTAACACTTTTCCATTGCAAAATGCTGAGCTGGTGTAGTTGGGTTTACAGTTTAATGTTTAAAGTTTACTGCATTATTTTTTAACCCTTTTCCATTGCAGAATGGTCAGCTTGGGATAGATAGGTTCAGGATTTAATGTTTAAGATTTACTGTGTTACTTTTTAGCCCTTTTCCATTATAAAATGTTCAGTTTGGGGCCGTAGTTGGGTTAAGAGTTTGCGTTTAATTTTTTTTATAATAAAAAAAATTTATTGCTGAATTCGTTGGGCATAAGGTTCAGGGTTTATTGATATATAATTTTTTTTTTAAATGCAAAATGCTTAGCTAAGGTTAGTTTGATTCAAGATTTAGGCTTTATCATTTCATTATTTTATATTATTTATTGAATAATACACAACTTGGAATAGTTATATTTTGGGTTTAGGGTTTAAAATTTACAGTTTTATTATAATTCTCTTTTATTGCAAAGCAATTTATTTAGTTTATTTGGGTTGAACGGTTTTAGTTTACTAAAACTTTAACATCAACGTTTCAAGGCATTTTTTCATTCATATTTTAGTCTCTAATAGTAGTATTATCGATTGTAATATTTTAAAGTTTGCCGTAAGTTCATTCAAGTGACAATGAACTTTGCTGTATTTAAAAAGACGGACAGAGTCTTTATTAAATATCCTTTTTGAAAGTAGAGAATATTTATTTATTTGTTTCAAACAATTATACAACATTGTTAAATTTATATTTTAAACTATTTTTCAGCAGCAATCATTTCTAATACATTTCTTTTCTCTTTGTTTCATGTAATTATGATCACCTTTTGTTTGAAGTACTTAATGTAATACTACTATGTTACTTAAATTACAATAATGAATAGAACCTTAAAACTATTATTAATCCATAGTTTACATTAATTCTAGAAGTAAGATATTAATAATACGTGCATTTACCTATTAAATAATATGATTCTTCGTAACACAAGAAAATATGTAAATCTAAACTGATTACTTATAGTTACTTATTAGTTAAGAAGAATAATCGTTTCTGTTTAATAATAATCAGCACATTATGCTTTGCTTACGATTTGTACTTTATATAAAAGTAAAATCATTAAAAAGATTTTATTTTATTGCCTAGAATAAAACTTTGAAATTACTATATTTATTATTATATACTATATACTATATAATAATACAATGAAGTAGATTCTATTTTTTACTGAGATGCATCACAATATTTATCAGTTTTACCTAATCTGAATAAGATATTGAATAGCACTACTCATTAACTATTAATATATGATAATATAAAGGTTTTCTTTACTTAAGACTTTTCCACTCTTCATCTTTGAAGAATTTTATCTCAGATTTACGTATGGAACGCAGGCGTTTCAATATTTCTATAACTTATTTAATTCCAGAAGTGCATTCATCAACTCATTATATATAATTGAATTATATTTTGGAACACAATAATGTACTTCTGCAATTAAAAAATATACTTATAGTTACTTATTAATTAACAGGAATAATCGTTTGTACTTAACTATAATCATCGCATTTTCCTTAGTATATTATTTAGCTTTTAAAAAAATGAAAACTATAAATCATTTAAAATAAATTGGTTGATAAAAAGTTTTGAAACTAGATTATAGATAGAAAATTAGTTTCATTTTCTTTCTTTTAGATATATATAACACAATATTAATCAATTTTACAATATATCAATGAGATATTTTACAATGCTATTTGTTTTTGTCTTTATCTTCTTTTTATTTATGGAACGTAGAACGTTTTACCTCTTAAAATTATAACACATTCAATTCCAAAAGTGTAAAAGTGAATGCTATATATTAAATCAAATTATTTTTTAAACACAGTATTATATGTCTAGAATTTAAATCTCGTACTTACAGTTATTTATTAATTAATAGGAACATATTTTAAAATTTAACTTACATATAAATAATATATGTATATAGCCTATATAATATATGTATATGTATATAGGCTATAGATAATACTCTTTTTTTCAGTAGCATATTTAAAAATCCTCATCGCTTCATTCAATCTTAATTCGAATGAGTTGTGGTACAAACATAAATAAATATTTGAATCGATGTTTATTATTTCTTCGCTACTAGGCGTTGCTTGCCTCATTGGCTGTATATTGGCCTGTTAACAGGATGTTAACATTTTTAATTGACTTTCATAATCTTTAGTTTTACCTTCTTCATGAAACAAAGTTTCGCCATCGCATTTAATTATTTCATCTTATAAACTGCACATTTTAAAAACTGATATAAAATTTCTGACTTCGTTCAATAAATCAGAGTCAATGGTTTCTTGTACAGATAAATTTATACGTTCAGACATACATTGAAATTAGAAGTAATTGTATTTAATGTTCTCAAAGTCTATCTCATGCTTTGAGTTAGATACTGTTGCATAGATATCCTTATCAGATTTCCGTTTTGCTTCTATAACTGATTCGTTTAACAAACTGTACGTATCATTTGGTATTTTTTCAGACTCCACAAAGAGAAATTTCTCTTCATCGCTGAATGTAATACTGACTATTTCATTATTATCTTGTACATGCACGAGTAGAATTCAAGAAGAAGAGAAAGTTTTTTTTTTGTTTTGTAGACACTGCTCATATATCTTATTTAATAATTGTTTTTATTTCTATACAGCAGATAAGTTGTACGCAGGTCTCAACAGATTCATAAGATTTTTTAAATATTTTGACTCTAAACAATTAAATTCTATTCTACATGATATGAAAACTTCAATCAATGCCTGATTCATTTTTAATATCTCTGTTTCATCAATTTTGTCTACAAAACTTTCATTTTTGTAGGTTCCTTTCCCAAGGTCTCCTTTGAAACCTTACTGATTTTCTTATTTTGCTGATTTATAACATTCAATGTAGGAATAATATTCGTTTTCTTGACATTTGTACTTGATGGTAAAGTTAGACAATCAGAATCGATTTACATCTATAATGTTAAACATAATTGTATGAAATATAACGTTGCAGCTTGTTTCCATATCACTTTCATTGCTTTTACAAGAATCAGGATTACGATCTTGCGGATGTTTATCATTATGAGCTGGTTCATTCGACTCTGGTTTACATTGTCTCCTGAAACAAATGTTAAATATTATATTAAATTTCACTGACAAAACAATGTTTTGATCGTCTAATTATAAAATTAATTTATAATAATGCAATAAAAATATTCTTACTTACCTATGCCTTTGCAATCTTATTATTGCAGTATTTCCAATATCACAGCTGCATATTGTACAGTGGGCCACATTTTCGCCTTTATCATTTTTTTGCTTAATAAAGCCTAATTTTTCATATTTATTATGTGGTATTCTTCCCGTCATTTTCATAAGACAGCAACGTTTATTTATATTATTGGAATAGTCTCTGAACTCTGGTAAATGATAAAATGAAAGAAATAATTATAAATTATAAGTAAATCAATCTGGATCTCGGCTTGTTAAGTGTCGTTTGAGGTTATGTTCATCAATATACCTTAAGAATTTTATTTTTTCGATGTACTAGCGTTGAATAAATATAATTATTGATTTACAATTAAAAATATAATTTTTAAAACTGTGGCAGGATAGGACACAATGCAAAAAAGTGTAGGAACAATACTGCATGTCTACGATATACAGGGGAACATCTAACAACAAATTGTAATATGGAAAATGAACTAACATGTTCTAATTGTTATTACACTAATTCAAAGTACAATACAAGAAGAGACATTAAACATCTGTCTACAGACGCGACAAAATGCGAGTACTTAAGGGGGAAGTCTGCTTTAGGAGCCGAAATAAAAGCGTTTCTTCAGCGATTTTTTTGAAAAGGAAGGAAATGATTGCGGTAACCGAAATTTTGAGAACATAATGTACTATATTTTAGCTTTAAAAAACAATTTTTGTTATTAAAAAATATTTAAATTTCTTCAAGTTCTGACCATTTTGCCGGAGCGCCTGGAGTCTGCACTTTCTAATCGGTGCCGGTGATGGAGGTTATGCGGTGCGTCTGAAACAGTCGAGACAAATTTTGTTTTTAATTTTTATAAGTTTTTTTTCTATATGAACTCAAAAAATAAAGAAAAAGTTGTCAAATTCCAAATTTTATCAAAGTTTAAAAAAAAATTCACTTTTTTTTTTTAAAAATTCACTTTAAGTTGCAAAAAAAAATTCACTTTAAGTTGCAAAAAAAATTCACTTTAAGTTGCAAAAAAAATTCACTTTAAGTTGCAAAAAAAATTTCACTTTAAGTTGCAAAAAAAGTAGTTTAAATAATACTTTTGTCCAACTTTTTAAGTTCAAATAGAAGATAATTTAATACTGAAGCTAGATCACATTGATTTTTTTCGATCGGACGTATATTCTTTTTGTTATCACCGGCACCGTTTTCTAAAAATCGTAAAAATGAAAACTCGAGAAAACGCGCTTTAAAGTTTTTGGGTACTTACAGTAATTAGAGGTTAATCAGCTATCCCTGGGCCATACATTAGTCCTTCCTCTTCTTCAAAAAACTCGTTTTGGCTGAGGAGATCTAATCTTCGGACTGTACGAGCCTTCTTGCTAGAAAATGATGCGCGCCGGTTCTCCCGCGTTATGCGCTCAGCATCGACGGCGTCAGCAAAATTTTTGCACTGCTGCCCGATGATGATATTGAGGAGCTGCATGGTGGAAAGTACAGTAGAGTAGCCCTCGTTAAAAATGCCTGCAGCCATATATGCTGCAATTTCGACGATTTTATAGCCGGAATTCAAATTTTCGGACTTAGGCGCCACACAATCGAATTGAACGATTCGTTGGAATTTTGAGTGTGGCCGCCTAAGCACCGCCTCATTAAATCGTCATTAGAGAGCTCTTCATAAATTGGACGAATGTGCTTCTCCACGGTTTCATCGATTAATCTCGTCGGATGTTTGTAAGATGCAAGATTATTCGCCGCTTGAGCCTTGCGCCATTCGCACCAACTCTCGGCGCCTTCTGGACAATTTTCATGCCGACGATTTTCATCCATGGAACAGTAGTGGTCTAATGTTGCTATAATAGCTTTCTTCATACCTTTCACTGAATCAATATTTTGACGAATTGCCAGACCGTAGTATATCGTCAATTTCTTGATTACACTCTCCATTAGCCGCGTCTTTCGTCCGAGTTTCTCGGTTTTTCGTTTATTACGTAAACGAGTACCCATACGCTTTTGCACGTGTCCAACACACTCATTTTTCGTCACTGTGCACTCGTCCCCGTAAGGATTGCTATTTAAGATTCCAGTAAAAGTTTTGGAGTCGCCATCGCCGATACAATTAGTGTACATAATTCCGAATTTCTCGACGGAGAAATTGTAATGTAAGTCTCCGTCGTCCGATGACACACTTGTAAAACGATTGCCGTGAAATTTCCGCATTCGCGGTTCCGCAGCACGCTGTCTTTTAGATCGATCACCTTTCGGGTAGCTTGACATTTCGATGTGTACTGGGCAAAATCAAAAGTGGAACTGAAAGCTAATGCTACAAACAGCAGTGTAGAAGCCGATGCCGAGAGCTATAGTATACCGTTATATTGTATACCGTTCTCCCTACTACTACTCAACACAGACCTTCTAGAAACTCCAAATTATGTTTCAAAGGACGGTTGGACCTTTTCAGGTATATACGAGTATAGTCGAATAATAGAATACATCGAGGGGCGGATCGCGCGCGCTCGGGTCTGCCCGAATATTCGCACCTGCTCGATGCTCGGCCACTAAAATTGCTCTAGCTTGGGAAATATGTCGAATTGGCCTCTGAAATTTTGTAGACATATTCTTGGATAGTTTTGGAATAAATTTAAGAAAAAAAATCGATTTTTTTAAGCCGTTTAAAGCAGACTCCCCCCTTAAAGAACCAGATTAAAAAAGCAATAAATAAAACTGAATACCTAATATAACCAGTAATCCCTAAATTTCTAGCATATAATGGTACAAAGGAATAACTTATCCAAAGAAAAAAACCAATACAGCAAGAACAACTGACTCACGAGAATTATCAGATGATTCACAAGAATTACCAGCAGATACTCGAGAGTTAATAAATGAAAGTTAATCATATTAAAACACACGATACGGCACAGAAATGGAAGACGCAGATCAATCGGAAGTTATAATACAAGAAGATTCTTCGCAACAACTAAATGGGGATATTTCAACGAATGAATATACTGACTCTCAACTCAAAACTGAAACAATACATAATAGTGTAAAACAACAAATACGTATTTCAAAATCTATAAGCAAATATATAATATCATTTTAAGATCAACTACGATTGTGTACAGGTAGTTAAACTATCTCCTGCGATCCTTGATGCTTGCCGCAATGTAAAGCATCAAGGTACTCTATACCTGGTTGAATAATAATTATAATAATAATAAGCTTAAAAATAATAATACATTTAAATGCGAACAGGAAATACTATTTTCCTCTGCAGGATTACGGCGTTCTGGTATATTATTGTAAAATAACTATACTTTGAAATCGTCCGTAATTGTTATTTGTAACTATAATTGTTATTTGTAACTCTCGAATTCTAAATGTAATAACACTCATTAAAATAAAAATTTAATTTACTATATTTACGACTTTGCGACACGTGCAATGGAACCATTTACGACATTATTACACGATTATCACGATGCGTCGTAAATAGTATTTAAGACATTGCGTATTATACGTACCCACTACTGATAGTTACTGAAGACGAATCTTAGCTCTTGCGAGAAAACGCCAAAGTGCCATCTAGCGACAATCTTGAGAATATTGACTTTCAAATAATGTAGAATGACAATAATCAATTTGTTTCAATTTAGTCCAGTAGAATTACCCGAAAAAGGCCAATTAATTTTCGTAAAATTGTTGATTAACAAAAGCTAGAAACTCGTCAAAAACGCCATTTCTTCAATTATTTTTAATTCAGAGAAAAACAAACCTTGGTCATTGACATTTTGGTGTAATAAAGTCTTTATGATGCTAAATATGAATAAATATTTTTTGTTCAAAATATTCTATTGTTATTTCAAAATTCATTTTGCAACTAAAAAAGACGTCTTCGTAGATTCTAATTTCTACAAAGTTCGGGACGTGCCGATCAGTGTTTGAGGTCTCATTTTTTTTGCAAAGACTTATACTATTATATACAACTTGAATCTAAGCGATTTTTCAACTTTAAACTTAAAAAAAATGGCGTCCAAAAATGGATCGTATAAATTATTGCTATAACCTTTTCTATTAATTTCTCGGTGTACTGGCGGATAGATAGTCATAAAACTGGTATTTTTCTAAAAATTTAAAAAAAAATTTCTTTTCTACCTTCCTAGAGCAAGATAGTTTTTCTTGTTTTAATTATTACGTTTAAAATTTGCATTAATAAGTACTGAGAAAAATACAGGATATACAAGAAAAGTTGAAATATCTTTATAAAAAACTTCCGATAAAATTACTGATTAAATGTTGTATACAACAATCAGTGAAGTATAGGTGTATGCGCGCGACGGCCACGGCGTAGTGATGGTGGCAGCAGCGGCCGCCGTGCGCGCGTTCCTGACGAGCGAATAATTGTTTTCATGTCTTCAAATTACCTTGATTTCAGTATCTCGACTCCAGAACTCTTTTTTAGTTTGGGGTAGCTCGTCAAGACATTTACGAATATGGCATCAGTTTTTAAAATTCAAGATCAGTAAGTGTCCAAATCGTTTACAATTTGCTTGTTTATTACTCTCTAAAATGAATCAGTAAAATTTTCACTGATTGTCTTAGTGAACTATATTTTCACTGATTAATCAGTGTTTTTCTCTGAGAATCAGTGAATTATTATGACAAACCTTATATCACTATTGAATCAGTGAGTTTCACTGTTAAATCAGTGAATTGTATTGCTAAAGCTCAAATTCACGGGTAATATACTGAAAAAAAATTAAGGTGATCAGTAACATCGAGTAGAAAATCCAGTAAAGTTTTTTAGCCATTTTATTTTTCTTTTTCCGAGAAGAAAATTAATTTGTAAGAAAAAACAATTTTTTATGTCAAACGATAACTTAGGCAAAACGGCATTATACTTTTAAAAAATTTACAGAAAGGTAGCTTTTAACTATCTCTTGACTAAATTATTTGCCCAGATCACGAGGAAATTTTATTTGTCAAGATATTTGAGGTTATGTTTTTTCTTAAACTTCTTTTTCATTGCCTATATCTCGAGAACGCTGCAATAATTTTTTGTCAACTGGGCTCATTTCTTTCATCTCTTAATGAGGATTCGGAATTAAAAATAAATTTTAAGATTCATCGACTCGTTTTTGTTTTATAACGATTTTTCTATTTTGCGTTATTCTGAAGTCAATGAGGTAAATTAATTTAGTATGTAGAAATAATATGATCTCTTCAGTATAAATGAATCTGAAAGAGAATAAAGTTATCTATCTTTCCCGATACGATATTTTTTATAAGCTTTTTTTCTTCTTTTGTTATACACGAAAACGTCATTTTTTTTAAACGGCGATGTTTTTGAAACATATGATGGAAAACCTTTATAAATAAATTAAGATGAAAAAGGTTTCCACTATCTGTTAGCAGTCTTGGCTGAGCTCTTTGAGCAGAATATGAAATCTTTTATTTTTCAAGATATTTGAGGTTATATTCTTTATATTAATTTTTTATTGCCTATTTCTTGGGTATTACATGGTAATTTGTGATGGCAAAAAAATTGCTAAAAGCATGTTCGAAACATTTTTCGACATACTGGGAATCAAAATACACTATTTTTAGAAAATATCTGTATACATGTGTGTCTGTGTGTGTATGTATGGATATGGATCAACATTACTCTGAATATGCGCGATAAAAATTAATGTTTCGTGGCTCATATTATTTTTTTAAGGAATGTGGCTGAAAAATATCTTTTTTTTGTCTTTCTTATGCCTTGAATCCCAGGTAAAGTACGCGAGTGTTCACCGAAAGTAGCGGCGAACTTGATTTAATTTCATATTATCTTCGCGTATTTTATTGCTTATGCACAACGTAACAGTTTTATAACGATTTTATAATCCATACTTTTTTGTGGTGATATAATAAATTAACTCTCCATAAACTTAAATGTTTTACTAATTATAATAATTTGATGGTATCAATTTATTATTTAGCGTGTAAAATGGTATTATTGTAACGGCTGTGGTTATTGGTAAAAAAAGGGTATAGCTGAGATCGGAAATCGCACTTTTGTCGCTTGGACGACAGTTGTATGTATTAACCTTTTATTACGTTTTTTCTACGGCAATATATTTGGATAAAATTTGATACTCTGAATTTTCTACGCTAATATATTTTGATAAAATTTGATACTCTAAAGGATTTTAGGGTCGCTGGTCACAAATTTGGTCTTAAAAATACAATATTCAAATTGGAGGATTCAATATGGCAGATGTATCCTCCTCCTTGGAAATATGGAGAAACTGGTGTGAGTTCAGGTACCTGAAGTGACCATTGACAACAGACAGGCAGAATGGGCGACAGGGACAATAGCAACAGCGCCTCGGTAGTAATGGATAAGGTAATAAGGCCAAGAACGAATGTTGACGTAGTGCAGAACAATTTGACGGGCGCCAGGAAGAAGGATATACCTACCAAGTATCTGACAACACAGAAACTGTTGGATCAGTTAGAGGCGGCGTATGAAAATCTCAATTTACAGGAATCGTCAAGACATCAGGCTGACCCCGCCACCTCAGATCGTGTTGTGGGACGAAGAGGAGGATAATACGTCGAGAGAAAGGAGGAACAACGCAAGATGTGAGCTGAGATCACCAATTAGAGAACGAAGAGCTCCAGTGCAACCGCCGGAAAAGATTGTAAACAACAGACCAATTACGCAGGAGGAGAGAAATAATCATTGGAATGATGGAATTGAAGAAGAATCAAGAAGAGGAGCGAATACATCACAGAGAGATCCAGTCCGCAACCAACGCCAGAGAAGTAAAAGTCCACCTAGGGACAGAGACATATCTCGAGATCGCAGGAATAGACCAAGAGAGTTATCTTGGTTCAGTATGCGCCGAAGGTTACCCATGGGCGACATCTATGATAGTGCGGAGGGTGTGGATAGACTGAGATCCCACAGAAATCATAGAAGTCGCGCCAAAGGTAGTCGCAGAAGCAGAAACCATCGCAGCAGTTCGAGAGATAGTCGCCGACGCAGATACCAGAGAAGTGGATCGAGAGATAGTCGCAGAATCAGAGACCATCGCAGCAGTTCGAGAGATAGCCGCAGAAGCAGAAATTATAGATGGGTAAGTAGAAGAGGCATTACCAGTAGCTTCGAGGAAGACTATGGCAGGCGGCTGGAATATAACAGAGGTCGGCGAGACCATCGTCGATACAGGAGTTATATCAGTGGTCGGATAGCAGCTACAATCGAGAGATGAGAAGGAGGTATGATATTAGGAAATGCGGAGGTCAACGACATGGTGCAGGACCAACGAATGCTCAATTTATAAAAAGACTACAGACTTGGTGCACGAAATTTTCAGGAGATGGAAGAGACGGGGCCGAAGAGTTAATAGAACAGGTCAGTGATTGTCAAACAAGTACCATGAAGTCGGATAGACAACTAATAGCAGCATTACCTTGTGTAGTGACGAAGTCAGCAAGTACATGGTTCAGAACAATCCGGCGAGACATCCAGACATGAAGAGAGTTTAAGAGAGCGTTTCAAAACTAATATGTTGGTATAATCGACCAAAAGGATGTAGACAGTGATTTATGGAAACGGACTCAAGGACTAGGGAAAGGCATAAGGAGTTAAATGAATAATGGAAACGCCTACCACCTAAAGAGAAAACGAAAATTCAAGTTACGGCATACGTACCAACAACAAAGGAGGCCAAGACAAGTAATTTGGTGGCGACAGAAGAAGAAACATCGAGAAAGGCCAAACTACAGGCGAAAGAGCAGGCACGTAGCTCAGAAGTGGCAGCAGTAAAAGATACCCCAGTGCACGCAGTAGTGCAAATTGCATAACAAGCACAAAGACCTGTACCGATTAACGACACGTATGCACCTGTGATGCAAGGAGGTAACGAGAATGAGAATAGCCGCCAGCAAAACTGGCAGAACCAGGGTAACGCTCGATGTACAAATCAAAATTGGCAGAGAAACAACAACTCGAATTGGAATCAGCAGAGAGATTAAGCCGGAGGGCAAATCAACGAGTTCGAGTAGAGGAGGCCAAATTGTGGGACAGCGGCAGCAAATGGAGGACGAGAAAACCAAACAGCGGGAGCGTCCCCAACCAGAAATCAAGGAAACCAACCCTTTTATGGGACATGTTTTGAGTGTAGGGGAGTAGGCAACAGTGCGGCGGAATGTCCAGAAAGAAGATGTTATGGATGTAAACAATTGGGTCACCAAAAGACTGACTCTCCTGTCCAGGCAACGGGACAAAACCGAACATTTTGTGTGGTTTGTGAAAGAGCAGGTGTCACGCTCTCTGAATGCTCTAATGCACTTTGAGTAGCATACCGTAAAAGTAGATAGTCGAGCGCGTATGGAACAACCTGTGAGGAGTACGAAACGACCACTCCAGGCCATGGTGTTTCAAGGAGCGATTCCAAAGATAAGGACTCAGGTCCAACAACCTAGTGAGCAGGCAAAGTAGACCCAATTGCAAGCAGACTAGACTAGGTCGGGTGAGAGTTATTCAGGACAACCTGTGGGGAGTGTGAAGCGACTATTTCAGGCCAGGGTGTCAACGGGCGGTGAGGAGGAGTCCATACATATGGAACAGTCGATAGGGAGTGAAAGGCGATCCCAATTGCCACCACTACAGGCCAAGATGTTCGAGAGCGATATGGATGAAAAAAGAGTAATCTACGGGCAACGTGTGGGGAGTGAATGGAAATCACATCAGGTGTCCATGGTATCCGAGAAGAGGGCGGAGAGCAGTACTGAAGGATTTGCAGAAGAGGAAAAGCGATCCCTGTCGAGACAAGGTATTCGGAGAGGGAGTGATTAATCTAGGACGATCAACGAATAGAAAGAGGAGATCACCCTACGTCGTGTTATCCCAGTGCAATTCGGAAGAAGGTGCAATGCAGCCAGGAGACACTAAAGGGAGTGACAAGTGAAAAACCTGAATAATCGAGAACTATTTTGGCAGTAGAGAATGTCCCATCCCCCAGCTGTGTGAAAAGTTCTCGAGATAAGGGGTGGAAGCGTTGAAAACGAGAGAAAAGTGAAAAGCAGAAGCTGCGCTTACGATAGAGAGGCCGGCCAGCAATGAACGGGCTTCTGATGAAAGAGAAGACTTTTCCATGCTGTCGGAAATCGAAAAAGGCATCGAGTTGCTACTGCAGGATCTAGGCATGACGACGCCATCTGGAGTGCCCAGCGCTTTGGGCTCGGGCAACGTATCCAGGCGGGGGCATTGTGGATCTGACGTGAGCGGCGAGCCGTCACTTACAGTCCAGCAGGGAGGTGAGATCGTACTACATACGGTCGGAACTCATCCTACTATTCCACAGTCACCTAGAAGCGGCATTATCAAGCCTAGATTGGAAGGGGTGGCAGAGAATGCAGTGGAAGCCTCCGAAACGGATAATTGGAATTTCATGAAGGTGGTGTTAGGAGGAAAAAGCTACACGGCGCTATACGATTCAGGATCAACGATATTGCTAATAGGGTCGAAAATAGCAGAGACGTTGGGGGACATGTGTCAAGACAGTAATACGTATGACAGAAGTATTACAGGAGACTTGTCTAAGGTTCTGGGTTGTGTTAAGGTCAATCTCGATGTGGATCGTAAAGTAGGAGATCTATCGTTTAAGATCATCCAGAATTCAGTTCATGAGATGGTATTAGGGATAGATAGGTAGAGATTTTAATATCGAATTGATGAAGAAGCAGACACTATGGAGAATTCCAAATGGAGAGTGGCATTCATTCTATAATGGTGATGATGGAGAAACAGTCGAGTTATTCGCTGAACGCGCAGGCATCTCTGAGCTAACGTTGAGTGAATAGCAAAGACTCGAGATGGTGATAAAAAAGTGGCTGCCTGAGTAGTCCCCAGAAAAGTTCGGGAGCACCAACTTAACGGAACATAGTATAGAAGTACAAGGCACGTCGCCAATCAAGCATAGTCCCTGCAGAATGTCGCCAAAAAGGTGGCACGTAGCCAAAGATGAGGTCGATAAGATGTACAAAGACGGAATTATCGAGAGATCTGCGAGTAATTGGTGTAGCGCTCCAGTGATTATTAAGAACCCGGATGGCAGCAATAGGTTTTATATCGACTTTCAAGAATAAGCTTGAATAAGCGGACCAGGAATGATGCTTATCCCATACCAAGTATAGATTCCCTCCTGGATAAGCTGAGGAAAGCGAATTTCATCTCCAAAATTAACTTAAAGCAGGCTTACTTCCAGATTTTCATGACGGCATCTAGTAAAAGGTACACAGCTTTTGCAGAGCCGGGCTCGGGATTGTGGCAGTTCACTGGAATGATCTTCCAAAGGTTACTTGGTGCTTTATTTGATCCAGAGTTCTAGCCGTTCATTTTTGAGTACTTACAAGGAGAGTGCACACCTGTGGGAAACGATTTTTTTATCAAACAAGGAAATGGTTTCTGGAACCTAAAAATGAAGCCTAACACCCGGAATCTTTTTCAATGGGTCCCTGATATCGAGATATGAAGTATTTTTCTTCAAATATGCGTTATTTTAATGAAAAAATGTACGTCTGCGTTTGATAATAACTCTGAAAGCTTTTATGATAGAAAAATAAACCCAAAAGATAATTAAAGTACTGGCAAACCTCCCGGCACTGTGATTTTTCCAGGGTCGGCTCTAAACATGTGTAGGTCCCCACACTCTAACTTTGCGAAACAACATTTTGTATATAATTTTATTTACATTTATACTTTAGATTTACTTTAAAAGGAAGTCAAATTTTATTAAAACACAATTTTAACATATTTCAAAATTGTATTTATACCATTATATTTACATACATAAATTAAAATCAATTTATATATTTATATAATTTATTGATGAGTTAGTAATTTGTTTTTTAATTACTATGTTATTTTTTATTTAATTATAATACAAAACAGTTCAAGCGAATAGCTTTGTAAAAAGGTTCAAACAGAAAAGTTATGATAGTAAAATTTTATTACAAGGTGTAAACCAAAAAAATGTGGTAGAAAAAGTTTTCTAAAAAGGCTTTAGCCGAAAAAGTGTGATTGAAACAATTTATACGATATATAAAGGTTTAAACCGAAAAATGTGATAGAAATAATTTTATAAAAACATTCCAGCCGAAAAGAATAAATAGAAAATTTTGAAAAAAGGAATTGGATAATTTTCTATAGAAACAATTTTTTCAATAAATCTGTTTTTAAAAAAGTTTTGCTTAGAAAATTTGATCACAGCGAAGGTAGGGTAACAGTTAAAATAAGGCCTAGATACGGCCCTGGTACTCGGCGCTGATTGACTGGCGTACCATACACAATGCCGTGGGCAGCTAGTCTCGAGTTTCAAAGTACGGGAGGTTCGACTGTACGTAAAAAAAGCTACAATTTAGGCTTTGTTTCGTATCAAATCATTATTATAATCCAAAATTATTAATAATTGAAGGTGATGATTTAAGGGGTTATACGCAGTTATGAGGCAAAAAAAAACAGTTTTTCAAGAATTTATCCTGAAGAGACGTTTGAATTTATTCAGTTGAAATTTTTTGTGCTTATAAAAGTAACTTTCGAGAATGTAATAAAAAATTTTATTCATAAAAATTTTCATTATAGAGGGCGCTGCAGGCGATTTCCAGGACCTCCTCTAAAAAAGTTATTTTGCGGTGTACATCGTAACTCAAGATTGGATTATATGAAATCAAACAACAAGAAGTTTTCGTTAATATATGAGATTGTCTAGTAATTAATCGTTCGGCTAAGCAAAATATTGAATTTCCACAAAATGGCGGCTTCTCAAAAAAAGTTTTCGATTTCTATGTAAAATTTGGCCTTAAATTGTTTATAAAATGAAAAATAAGTATCAGATGGACAAAATCAACGATTAATTACTAAAAAATATATCTAAGAAGATTGTGTTAAAATTTGAGACCGATCGAATAAGCCGTTTTTGAGATATCGTGTACACCGACTTAAAAAACATCGTTTTGAGAAAAACGCGTTTAAAGTTTCAAAACCGGTTTACACATAGTAAAAATTTTTTTTTTAACTTACACAGTGTCGTCTATTCCAGGGCCATATAATAAACCCTCCATTCCTTCGGCAGCCACTAGCAGTTCGATTTGGTGCTGTCTCCTAGCCATTCTTCCCTCTCGTGTTGCTTCGTGCGCTCTGCGCTCAGATAGCGCGACGCGCTCCTCATCCTCTTTCTGGACATATGCATGCGCATTGGGCCCCAAAGACAGTCCCATTGCACTCATGTGATATAAAAGTGAAATGGTACCTTCGTTGAATATACCGGCGGCGATATTTGCGGCCATGTCAACAATTTTTGAGCCACTCGGGATGATTTTCGGCGTAATTTTTCATATAATTTGATTATAGCTTTCATTATTATTTTGTTTAAAACCGTCTACACATCATTCCAATAATGTGTTATTGCTGAGATCTTCATAAATTGGACGCACAGCTTCAGCAACATCCGTAGGAAATGGCTCGTAATTGTGCTTGAATTCGGCTCATTGATCTCCTGCTACTGCTCGCTGCCAAGAACACCACGACTCCGGTCCAGCGGGACACTTATCGTGTTGTCGATTATCATCGGTGGAGCAATAATGGTAGTAGGTTGCCCATATGGCATTGTGCATATTTTCGACAGAATCGCAATTTCTCCGAATTGCTAAACCGTAATAAACAGTAAGTTTGTCGATCATTTTATCCGTAAGTTTTCCTTTGCCACCAAGAATTTTTTTCTGATTTTTTTTTCCGGCTTTGTTGACGGCTTTAACAGTTTTTTTTACAAGTTATCGAAGCCGTGTGCCCATTCTCTTTTGCACATGTCCAATACACTCCATTTTTATAATTTCAATATTACCATACGGTAAAGCTTTTAAAATCCCTGCGTAAGTTTTCGAGTCACCATCACCGATGTAATGTTTGTATATAACTCCGTATTTTTCTATCGAACGCTTGAACATCTCAATGATTGCGTTTACCTCCATTTTTCCAGAAGAACCTGAATGATTAAAGCAACAACTTTCTTTGCGGCTTTCATACCACTCTTTATACTCTTCAGTGTTCATTTTTTTCTTCCATACTTCACAGTGTTTGCAGTATGCACTTTTCACCACAATATCAACAATTTTTCCAGTGTAATAACCAATTAATGATGCTACGCCATATAAAGAGGTGTATCCTCTTTTTTTCCACGTCCCATCACCAGATACAGTTAATTCTGTAGCATGAGTTCGCCTTGATTATCAGAAGTGAATTGTTTCTCTTGAGCACAAGCTTCCTGGAAAAGTTTATCGGTGACTGTTTGTATGCATGCAAGCATATTATTTACAATCAAGTCGTACGTATTTTGAGTTATAAATGCTGGCATGTCCATCAAACCACAAAACTTTTTAGCACCTCTTAATCCTAATACAAGCACTCTCATAACAAACAATAAACGTCTATTTACTGCGTAAGAATGTGAGGCAAACGGACTCGAATTTACGGTACGCGGAGCACAGTTATCACATAGCAAAACAATTTTAAAGCCAAGTCCTCTTTCGGAACTAGTTTCAAATTTTATGTCTTTATCACACACTTTGCACTTTACGTACTGGGAAATAGCTACAAACACTGTAGTAAAATTCAAAATTCTATACTCTATAGACGTATCACGAGGCACAATAATTTTCTCCTGCATTTTTATTTTTTTCGCAGATGCGCTGAAGCTGCTTTCGTCCGTCTCAGCTTTATTCGGATTAAAAACGTTTTTTCGTTTTCTGTTCCTTGATTTGTGAGCGTTTGTAAAAGAACGTCGTTCTCGATTAACTTTCATTGTTACTATATTAAGCAATTATTTTAGAAATACGAAAGAAATTTTGCTGAAAATATTAACGAACGCACGACTTTACTGCTGGACTCTGTTGTGTATACTGACTATACTTCTATATATTTGCTCGCAGGTAGAAGGAAGACACTACTACACTGTCACACAATGTATAAGAATACAATAGTTAGGTATATAAAGGGAGCAACGGTTGACGAAGCAGCTGCCGCTTGAGCCTCTGCTCCGCCTACTTTCAAACGCGCCGAGGCACCTTTACATATACGGGTATAACTCCGAAAAAAATCGATTTTTTGAAAATCATAACTGCGTATAACCCCTTAAAATGTATGAAAGATCATCGAATTTAAGAGTTGAAATTCATCGAATATTCATACATTTTTAATCATCATCTTCAGATGTTAATAACTTTGCATCAGAATAATATTTCTATACGAAACGAAGCTTAAATTACAGTTCGATCCGCCTACTTTTTTTATCTTTTGTGTCAATATTTCTAGCATAAAAGCTTGCAGAGTTATTGTTAAAAGAAGAACTACACTTTTTAATAAAATAACGCATATTTTAAGCCAAATACCTCATATCTCGAGAACGGGAGCCTATTGGAAAACATTACGCATGCTGTGCTTCATTTTTAGGTCCCAGAAACCACCTCTTGAAATTTGATAAAAATCGTCTCCCACAGGATGTGCATTCCTATTTTTAAATGATATAATCATCGAGACGGAGACATTCGAGAAGCATTTAAAGTGGTTAAAGATCGTGTTACGGAAGTTACAACAGGCTGGGTTGACGGTGAATTGAGGCAAATGCGAATTTGGATGCTTGAGAGTGCGGTATCCGGGTTATTTGTTGGAACAAGAGAATCTGAGACCAGATCCGGAAAGAATAGCTTCAGTAATGGAGTATCCAGCTTCCAAAAATAAGAAACAGTTGAGACGATTTCTGGGAATAATGGGATGGTACGCCAGATTCATCTAGAATGATTCTGAGCTAAAAATCCCATTGCTACTACGTAATAGTCAAGCCTAGGAGTGGGAAGATGAACAGCAAGAGTCCTTTGAGTGTTTGAAATTGGCCCTGACGAAAGTCCCCGTACTGGCGAGGCCAGATTTCGAAAGAAGGTTCACGGTCCAATGTGACGCGTGAAATGTTTCTTTGGAAGCCGTATTGACTCAGGAATTCGGAGAGCATCCCATTGTCTACGTAAGTCAAGTGCTGACGCCCGCAGAGAGAAATTACACAACAACGGAGAGGGAATGACTACCACTCTTGTGGGCGATTAAGAAACTCAGGCTGTACCTACAAGGATATCAGTTCATGGCTATTACGGACCACATCGTACTGCAATGGCTTAGGAACCTGAAAGATCCCACGGGAAAACTCACGAGGTGGGCTCTGGAGAGGCAAAGTGGGATTTCGAGATCGTACATCGCAAAGGGGCCATACACTATGTGCCAGATGCGCTGTCCAGAGAATTCGAGATGGGGGTTGACAAAGTAGCATCATTCGACGAAATTCAGGAAGCATGGTATATTCAGAGGCTAGACGACGTACAAAAATTTCCGAGGAAGTTTAAAAATTGGAGAATGGAGGACAATATGTTGGATCCAATCACGCATCGAGATGTAGAATGGAGGTTGGTGGTCCCGTGCGAAAAACGTTATCGAGTTATGGAAGACGCACATCGAGAGGCTTCTTTGGATCATCTAGGAGTGGAGAAAATATACGATCGAGTCGCACGAGAATATTATTGGCCTGGAGTGTGGCACGACTTTCAAGAGTTCATGCAAGAGTGTGATGAGTGTCAGTGGTACAAAACGGTTTAAACGGGGCCACAGGGTCTGATGGGCCAGAGAATCGTAAAGAGGCCGTGGGCAGTGGTAGCGCCTGATATGATGGAATTCCCCAACAGTAAGGGTCAGTACAAATACGTTATAATATTTCAAGACCTGTTCACCAGAAGAATCGAGATGAAACAACTGCGGAAAGCTGATGGGAAAGCAGTAGCAAAAGCCTTGGAAGATTTCATTTTGTTCAGGTGGGAGACTCCAGACTATCTGCTCACAGATAATGGTAAATAGTTTGATAACAAACACCTGAACAGGATGCTGGACGAATATGGGGTAATGCACGTAACAACACCTCCTTATCATCCTCAAGCCAATCCAGTGGAGAGAAGTAATATAGAGGTATTTATAGATAGAGTTACGCGACTAGATGCGCTACGAGATAAAGTGATTAGGCATATTAGTCAGAAGATTCCACGTTCTGTCAAATGCGGCTTAGAGGTTGTCTGTCAAACTGGCCCCAAAATATGACGGACCATTCGCTATAATCGAGATTAAATCCACAACGGTTTACTTTACACAACGTTTACTCGAGACTACGGATGGGAGGAAGAACGCAAAAGCCCACGTTTCATAGTTGAAACAGTATATTCCCTCGCGAAATTATCCCGCGCTAATCTAAACCTGTCCATGTATTGACTTCGCGAACATGAATAACTCAAGTTTTCCGTTTCAGATGCAGAACCAGTTCACAGCAGGAGAATGTGTAATGAGAAAAAATAACCAACGGACAAGTTTCGCACCTATATACGATAGCCCGTAGGAAATCATCCAGTTACGGGATAGTTTAGAAGGAAATATAGACATGCGATCATATATAACTTTTTCTTATTTATGATATTTCTTGTTGGTCGTTATGTAATATTGATGGCGGAACTAATCAATGATGTCTTTTGTTACAGCTTAACATGAGAGGTTTCAATTTCATAGGATTTGTGGTCGTTATTCTTTTTCTAAAATTTTTTTTTCTCTGTCTTGTCGTTTTAAAGTATATTTAAACCGGAGATCCACTCTGTTGGAGTGATCTCCAGTTTAAGATGGGGGTATTTGTGACATGCAAAGCCAAACGTAAGCACAACGATACACAAATATATTCAATCGGCAATTACCGCTAATTGGTGTCACTTGCGTAGCGACTTAATTAAAATGTGACCCCCTCCCCCCAACGTCGTGTGTATAACTTCAATAAATTTCGACGTCATCTCGGCGCACATTTTCCATAGACGCGCGCACTCAGCAAAATTTTCGACACCTCTTCATAAACATCCGTAGGCAGTATAACCTAGCACGTGAATCGTCGTGTGCTCGAAACAAAAGAGAGGTAACTAAATTAACTTATAAGAACAAATAATTTCACATTGAAACAATTAATTTAGTTTGAAAAAGCTAAGTGCCAATGAATTAACCGTAGCTTTTTAGTTGCAAAATGAATTTTACAATAACAATAGACTACTTAGAGCTAAAATAATGTATTCATTTTTAACATAATTTTCTCTGAATTAAAAATAATTGAACAAAAGGCATTTTCTGACGATATTTTAGCTTTTGTTAATTAACAATTATGCGAAAATTAACATGACACGGCTCATTTTATAGGTACTTCCAATACTTAACTTTTTTTTATTCCAGCTTCGTGTTCGCTGCTAGAAGCCAAAAACCGGTTTTGGCCCATTTTGACGATTTTTGACGGGCTTCAGTCAAAATATTAGAGTGGCATTCATACGGAATATCTTTTGATGTAGGTACCATTTGATGTTGAGTAAAAGTTGTCATTAAAGCTATTTTATTTTTTTTAGTATAATTATTTTCTGTACTTATAAAAGAAGTATATAAATAAAGAACATTTAAGGGGACAAAACCCCTTTAGACCCTGAAAAAGTAATTTTTGTATTAATCCATAAAACTTTTTATAATTAGAGCAAACATTCTGAAATGTTGTTTACTATAAACACTTAATAATATCAATAATTTTACCGTTGCAAAACCTAAAAATCTATATCTAACACGTCACTATAAATTACCATTCTTAATACATTATTTATTGAATGAACTTTGGGGTGTGCACTGTTGCACGTGATGCGATAAATAATTTTTTTAGGACGTTTAAATGACGGATTTTCACTTGTACTAAAACGTTAACCATGCACATTTACATACAAATTTTTTTTTCGTACAAGGATGCAATTTTATGAAAAATGTTTATAATGCAAATAAAAATATTAGATCCTTGTCCAAAAAAATAGGAAAAAGTGCATGGTAAAGTTCTAGTACATATGAAATGGCGTCATTTAAGCGTCGGAAAAAATTCTATTTCTCGTATGATGTTTACTCGTGCACGCCCTAAAGTTCCTTCACTAAATAAAGTATTAACATTGGTAATGTATTGTGACGTGTCGGATCAAGATTTTGAGGTATTACAACGGTAAAATGAAAGATATTGTTAAGTATTTATAGGAAAAATTTTTTTAGAATATTTACTTTTAATTTTAAAAAGTTTTATGCACTCATAAAAAATTATATTTTAGGGTCTTGTTTGGTATAGGTATCTTAGCTTAAGGATAGAGTACACTTGAAGGGATAAGAAAATTAAATTTGTTTTCTTCAAAATAGTGTTTCTTGAAGCTCACTTATACATTAGAATTACATTGGCTTATATGCGATTAACAATCTTGAAAGTCATTTTTCTTAGCACTTCATTTTTGTCCTTGAAAATGCTCCTTGCGAGTTGCGCAAATGTGCGCGATGAAATAATTTGAAACTTCACAGGATTATTGTTTTTTATATTATAAACATATTGTCATAGCGATTTATCATATACCCCCTGTATACAAATTTTACTCACATAAATCAAAAAGTATAATTATATTTCATAAGTTCGTGTGGAGAATTTGTATACGAGGGTTATATGGAAAATGTCTCTGACAATACGTTTATAATGTAGAAAACGATAATCCTATGAAGTTTCAGATTATCTCACCTTGTGCGTTTGCGCATGAGCATTTTTGCGCATGAGCATTTTAATTAAAATATATATTTATAATATATGTTTAAATATATATGTATAAAATATATTTAAATGTATATTTTAAATGTCAATGGTGTGACTAAGTTTAGGGCGCCAGACACTGAGATTCACGAATTTATGGGAAAATTTATTAGACGAGCAGTGTTACTCGCAACAGAATTTTAATAGTTCATCAAATTTAACGTTTGTGATTTAACATAATTAAGCTTCTTTTAATAGTCGGAGAGTCGTGGGGTCACAACGAGCAATAATTTTGATCAAACAAGACATTTTTCAACATAAAAATAAATAAAAAATTAAGAAAATGATGCCTTTTTATTTCGTAAGTAAGTACAATTTATACGTACACTTTTACAATAAGGCACTGATTTTATTATTCTAAATTGATTTTATTATTCTAAATTAATTTTATTATTCTAAATTGATTTTATTATTCTAAATTAATTTTATTATTCTAAATTGATTTGATCATTCTAAATTGATTTTATTATTCTAAATTGATTTTATTATTCTAAATTTATTTTATTATTCTAAATTGATTTTATTATTCTAAATTGATTTTATTATTCTAAAATGATTTTATTATTCTCAATTTATTTACAATTATTTACACTAGCTTGAGACACCAAATGTCTTGATATAAAATAACAAAAATATTATTAAAAATGTGATTAAAAAATTTGACTTAAACTAACTCAACCTTAAAATTTACTTTATTTGAATTAAATAAAAAAGGTAACTAAATTGTAAATGTTAATAACTACAAAGAAACTATTTGAGCACGGGACAGGAAAGACAACCCATTGCGAATTTACTGGTCAATACGAGACACACAAAATAAACGTGATAACTCAGCTTTATCGCAGGTCGCGTGCCGGCTGAAGCGAGTAGTACTGGCAAGAATATATTGACGTCGAGAATTTAATGAAAAATATAACTTGTTAACCAGAAAGATATTAATTAATAAAAATAAGAAAATATTGTATACGACTGGAGGCACTGGAAATTTCCATGCTCGTGGGGAGAGGCTAAGGGACACCGTACATAGTAGTGTCTACAGTACCCTCCTTGACAATAGTCAAGTTGGCTATTACGTAATTATCGTAAGCCATCAGACATAATAATTTTCTTCTAAAATATGGAGTGTTTTGGCTGACCAGATAATACAAATAAAGGAGAAAGAGGAGTGAGAGAGGAAATTTCGTTTATGGATAATTTACTTAACTTTTGGGCAGCATTGATGGCTGTCGGTTATGCTCGTGGCAGTGATGTTATATGGCGAGCTGCGGGGTTTCTCGACGTTTCAAGCGCGCCTGAGCTCGTTGCCTTTGAGAGATAGCGGAACATATTTCTTCTTGGGTCCTTCGTTATGTTGAATAGTGCAGATTTGTGCCTTAAAGAAATATGGTTTTCCCTAAAAGATAAATTCGAACCTATGCAGTATTTATTCTAATCGCTTTTCCTAACTCAGAACACAAGATGGAGTGACTCCTCTCTTGTTCATGACAGGATTTCGTCTTGAAGTCGGCCTTCTACATTATGTTCTCGCATGAGTAACGCGGAAAAGGTTAAAGACCTTTTCACCGCATTATAATACTTATAGGAAGCTTTAAAAAACAAATTGGAGCTGTCTAAGATATAAAGTGAGCTTCAAGCAATAGTTTTTCAAGGGAAAAGGGGATGATTTTTTTACCCCTTCAAGTGTACTCTAGCCTTAAATGTTCTTTATTTATATACTTCTTTTATAAGTACAATATTATAATTTCTTTTTGCTCTCTTTTTACTTATTTTAATAAAAATACCAATAATTTGAATATATTATAATTTAGGGTTAAAGATTCCATTTTTTATCGATTCAGCATAAAAAGATACATAAAAATGGTTATTTTAATTAAAAAATGATATTATTTAACACATAGTTAATTCAATTTTAAAATAAAATTTTCCGTTTCTTACTAATTGTACTTACTTAAAATGCCGATAACTCTTAAAATATGGTGAAGTAGCCTTAAACTTATATTTTTTTTTGATTCAGCGTAAAAAAATACATGAGAAATGATTTTTGCATTTTGATTTTTCAAGCCCCCTCACATTTTCGCCACCTCTTAAATTTTTTTTTTTAATTTTGACAATTTTCTTTTACATTATTTGTCAACGTTTGAAAGGGAAAAACTTACAAAAAAATTTTTAACACCCTAGTGTAACAGCGTAATGTTGTACATACAAATATTTCTACAGTATTAATGTGAGATGCATCTAGAAAAAACATTCTGTAAACTTGTAGGAATACTATAATATCTCCATTCAATGTGATTTGTCACAATATAATATTGTAGAAATATTTCGGCAATATTAATGTCAGATGCATTGAGAAATGCCATCCTGTAAACTTGCACAAATATTACTGTAAGATTTCGTCACATACTAATATTATACAATATTTCACGTATATTTCGGTGTAATTTATCATCACGTAATATTGTAGAATTATTGCAGCAATGTTGCGTTGTAGTATATCATCGCGCACTGTCACAAACATATCACTACAATATTAAAATGTGATATATCGTAATGTAATATTATAGAAAAATTTTTGCAATATTGCAATCTTGAAAATCATACTTGATATAACGAAAAGTAGTTGAATATATCAACATATCCGCAATATCATAGTTCACAGCAACATTGAAATATTTCTACGACATTTCTGCAATATTAAGTGCCATATGGAAAGGAATAAAATGAGACCTTCAAAATTGAAATCGGAAAACAAATAAAAAAGTCTTCACTCTTTTGTCAACTTTTTTTTTTAGAGTCTAAATTTGACGATATCTAATTTTACAATAACGAAATTTCGATAAAAAAATTTTTTAGTTTGACAAAAACCCCTTGTTTTATAATATATTGACTTTCGTATCATTATGTGAGTTTAAATTGTAGTAAAAAATGTTTGTTTTTATGACATGTATCGACGCATAAAACCTCCTTAATGGAACTTAAGCGGGGCAGCCTGAGTTAAGTCGATAAAATAAATTTTTTTTTCATGATCCGATAACATTTTTTTTAAATGCAACCATTCTGAAATTTTTTCACTATAAATACTTGATAATATCTGTAATTTTATCGTTGAAAAACCTGAAAATCTTACTCCTACGTGACGCAAGATATTACCATGGTCAATACTATATTCATTGCGAAAACTCTGCGGCGTTCACGTTTCTAGGTCACACGATCAACGAATTTATTTTCCCGACGGTAATTTAACTCCTTTTAGCATATACTAAAATTTTTTATGTTTACTTTTTCATTAAATGTTTTTTCACTATTATTTATTCAAGTACAACCCAATTTAAAAAAAAATTCCTAGTGATTTTTAAAATATAAGATTGTTTTCTCTAAATAGCAATAATAAAAAAAAATTTAACGAAAAAGTAAACCGTAAAAGTTTTAGTACATGTCATAAGGATATAAATTGACGTCGAAAAAAATTTTGTTGTTGATGGTGTCACCTAGAAACGTGCACGCCTCAAAGTTTATCCAATAAATATAGTATAGACAAAAGTTATCTTGTGTCACATAGGAGCAAGATTTTGTGGTTTTACAGCGGCAAAATTACAGATATAATCAAGTATTTATAATAAAAAAAAATTCAGAATGTTTGCTTTTAAAGGAAAAATTTTTAACAACTCAGGAAATCAAAATTCCTGTAATTTAAAAAAAAGTATTGTTTTGTTACATTTTGATAAAATATTCAAATTTATCTAAAAAAATATAGCTAATATGTGATAAATGATTTATTTTCATCTTAAAATCTATTAACAATTTATTTAAAACTTAAAGGTGTATATATTACGTGCAAGGTCCGAAATCCTGCATTTCACAAAGTGTACAGAGATTTTTGTGCAAAGCCCGGCGTGTACGACCTATTTTGTACAAAACCCGGTGCGTCAGACTTGATACCAGACATTTTTATGCAGACCGCGAATTGCAAAGTAAACAATGGGTTTCAATTATCTTGGTAATACGTAAAACGGATGTAAAAATTATAAAGAAACACCAATTACATTAGAAACAGTATAATATAAGGACATCAAACCAATGTTCGTCGCAATTCTTACAAATTAATTTTTCATGTAATCAGTCGCTTGTATATCGTCAGGTAGGAGGTAAAACCAGACATAATCTATGTAGGTATCTGCTGAAAACTAAAAAAATACACTTTTTGGGTTCAGAAATAGCAAAAAATATTTAAGGCTGGAATTTCCAAACTTTTTCTATCTTGTTTTAGGGGCCAAATTATGAAGAAGAGCGGATTTGAATATTGAAAATTGACCATGTAACTATGTTTTTCTGTCAAATTAGGTGTTTTTTATATGTAGCGAAAAAAAGGGTTTTACTACGCAGTTGATAACTGTGCACACAGATGGAAATTTCTTTCTCAAAAAGTATATAAAAGTAGAAGAAAAGACCTTTAATTTGAGTTTTTGGTCGTTGAAAATAGATGCTCCGGTGCAAATGTATGACCAATTGAAAATAGTGTAATAATTCGTTAATAATAGGGTAAAACGAACGAATTTTCACCTGAAATTTCAAAAAGCAGAATTAGGTGAAAATTAACATTTAAATTTTCACTATAAATATCTATCATAAATTGAAATAATACTCATCCTATTAATTTTATGTGGTTTTAATTTCATCTGTCTATCAAAACAAAGCTTTTCAATAGTGGACATCCGCATCTGGATATCATAAGCTACAATTTGTTGTGTAGATTTACCTGAAATACGAAGGGATTAATTTACTAGATTTAATAAAAAAAATAATGTTTTGATTGATTAAAACTTTCTGAAACTCTTATCTTTTTTTCATCATAGTCTTAAAGCTTTTGTCTTCTTCTTAATCATTTTAACCTCAACTGTCATTCTCATGAAAGTATTGAGGTGACCCACACAGCCAGTTTTTGTGCTGAAAACTAAAAAAAATACTTAACTTTAAGGGGGTAGAATACCTATAGCACTTTTTTGAAGATTTCCATCTGTAAACATAATAGGAAAATAATTAAAATCTAAGTATGAATAGATCCTTAAAGTTGAATACATTTTTTACAAAAATCATCCTTAATGAGACCCTTCCCCCCTTACAGGGGGAGATATTAGTCTATGAACATTTTTTGCTTGCATGTAACCTACAGACTCAAGCGATGCATGGATTTTAGTCATGCTGATCTTAAATTGATCCTCTTGTATGTCGTTTTCGACTGAAGCTAGTTGGAGAAATTAATTGTCATTTATTTAAATTTTTTGAAGACCAGAAAGTCAAAATAATTATAATTATTATTAAAATTGTCATTTTTTCACATTTAGACTAGAATACTCACATGATAATCAATTCTTAGAGGTTTCTAAATAGTTTCAGTCCAAAATAGCATTCAAAAGGAACATTTTAAGACCCGGATCATCAAAATCCATGCATCGATTCCCTCTGCAGGTGTCGCGCAAGCTCTGGAAACACAGTTATGAGAAAATTGCATTTAAAGTTACACTTCGCTAATGTTACAATTTCTTTAAACATTACATCCCAGTCTATATTATAATATTTTTATCCACTTCAGCAGCTATTCTCAAATACAAAACATGATTTCATCATCTCAATCATGCATGCCATTTGTAACCTGAAAGAAATTAATGTTAGTTCAGTATAAAATCGAAAAATCATACGCTTAGAAGTGAAAATAGTTTACATACTGGTAATAGATTTGAATATCTTTCTAGATGTGATCGCCTTTGAGTCAAACTTATTTTTTCTTCATGTGTAGCTGACTAAGATTTTTTTTCCTTGGTACGGTATACTGATTTACTGAAAAAAAGAATATCACAAAGTAATACATTAAAAAATCATAAATAAGTTTGAAAATAAGCTTGGAGATGAAGACGAGAGGAAGACACTTGCAAGCACAAATCTTTTGATCCGGTTTATCTCCTTCCATAAAATTCTCTTGATCTCTTCTTAGGTCAACCTCGAGAAAACTTTTTATCTGGATGAGTACTTGCATATCTTCCATATTTATATTTCACTTTATTAGAAGACATATTTATACATTTATCACACAACAAATTTATACTATTTATACTTTTCAATCACACTTACGTTTATACTTGCACAATTGGCCTATATTTTAGATTAATATCATATAAATACACTTTTCACTACATTACACGTCACTTAGTTTTCACTTACAAACTCACTTACGAACGCAAAACGCATTATTAACACTCAACAATAATTAACGACGGATAAAAAGAGCTGTCAAAATTCAAATGTTAAATTCACAGGTATCAGCTGTGTTTACATATAGCATTGAACAGGTGACAAAAATGTCTCTCAGTAGAGAGACTCTACATATAATACTGTTTATTGCGCTACAATAGGTACTTTAGCATATAGGAACGGATCTGACCGTCACAAAATATTTGATTTTCCTTTTACAAAGGAATTTCACAAATTTTGTCATATGAAAAATATTCTATCTATTTTCTAATGTATACATTAATTTTTTCTGATATTTTAAAGCATATTTGATTAATATATTCAATATTTTACTCACAGTAACTTCGAAAAAAATTGCAAGCAATTATTAACTCAATAAACAAATTTTTGTAAAAAGACATAATTTTAAGAAAAAATAGCTAATAAGTACTTTTAGTATTTGGCGTATAACTTTCAAACAAAATTTTTAAACATTATAAAAAATGAGAGCGTATTGTGCGGGAAATTTCCTATCGAAATAGAGAATACAAAAAAAAAACGATTTTTTCATGATTTCAAAGGTGTTTTGCGCCATTAACTATGGCTACTTTATTGATTTCAAGAGTGGGACCCTCGGAAAGAGAAAGATATAGGTCAAAATTGAAATAAAAGGAAGAAAGCATTTGCGAGAACTAAAAAAAATGCATTTGCGGGAAATTTTCTTTTTACTTTTATGCCGCAACTACGGACTACGTTTTTCTCGCATGTGCGGGAAAAAAGTAGATTTGTGGGAACTATATGCTACTTTTGTCCTGAGGTTTTGCCTTTGAAGTCAGTAAAGTGGTTATTACGGTTGAGTCGGGAATAATCTAATACCCATAAAAGAATGCAAGTTTGGTCCAATATTGGTGAAGTACTGTTGCCGGACTTTATTGGTACCGGCAAACGTTGCTGGGCCGGAGTTGCAAATTTACTGGAATGATATGAGTTTGCTAACACTTCACAATATTTTTTGTTTTATTTAAAACATCACAGAAAATATTAATGTTAAAGTAATACGTAGACACTTTATTTAAATTACATTAAAGAAGTCATACATACTCGTTGCTAATCCAAAACCGCAAATCTTCCGCACCATTTGTAATCACATTTCAAAATTGATTTTGCTAAAAAAATAGCCTAAACAGCGGGTTAGTTTGCACATGACAGATTGGCTTTTGTTATTTTTACAAAATAATAAAAATAGCGCAGGTAAAACGTTAAATCTGGCTGAATGTCGGCAATCTCATTGGGCCAGTACAAATGTCTACTCTTGGCCCGGCGTTATCAAATCAGTAAACGTTCAATACTGAGACATATTAATAAAATAGTATGATGGTTACCAGTAATTGACCAATGTCTGGCCGTATAAGTAAGAGCTGTCATTTCTTACACGGGTAACTTCCCAACAGGGATCAATAAATATGATAGGCGAGCGCGAAGTTCGAGCGTCGGCAGTGGTGCCTTATATGCAAAAAGGGTAGCTCTTTGCATGCCTTGTATCACTCGCGATGCAAGGCACGGAGGCGTTTCAGAGCAAGCTTGCTCACCCCGAAGCGCCGGAGCGGCGAGTCCCGTGGTCTGCAAGCTTTTTTTAGTTTTTTTAGATTTCGTCGTATAAGAATAGAAGGTATCTGAATTTACCTCTCATCCGACGATGTGTAATAAAAAAAGTATAATAGAAACTTTATATGCCACTTATTGTTAGTCTCCGAGAGTCGTCGCGTGCACACATAGTATATAACAAACTGCGAATACGTTATATTTTGTTAGCATTCTACAATCTAAAGAATATATTTTTACCCTAGTTTCAGCTTTTAATACTTCCCCTAAAAGTATCACTATTTTTAGTATTCATTATTCGGTATGTGACGTACTGGTTTTTATTGTTAACTAATAAAGGTCCGAACGTCACGGCTTTTCCCGCGTCGCGCCGAGCGATCTGCACGCGCGACGTAGTTAATTTGCGTGGCTAAGGCAGAAAGGGAGGCTTGGAGAGGAGTTGGACAGTGAGCGGACTCGTAAGTGAGCGGACTCATAGTAGGATTTTAAATAAATATTTTATTTGTTACCTATTAATTCCTTGTATTTTAGAACCCTGCAGCTGGTACACTTTTGGTCTGCGCTTTTGATGGTGCACGTGGGTGCTTCGCTTGTTATAACTTAAATTGCGCGTGGTTGGAAACATCGCGCACATTTATACTTTATTACGGCCGTTTTATAATACGTAATACGTTAAAAATACACGTGGTGGTCGAACTTTGCTCGTGGTGCAACGACGATCCGTACACTTCGGCTTCTGATTCGAAAATGATATGCTTACAGGCAGACTTACTGGAGTTGAGGGCTCTTATATTGAATATGTATTGACAATAAAAGGGAAATCTTACAATGAGCAGGTGCGCGTTTTCTTGTGTGGCGGACCTCCCGAAAGATAATTTATGCGCTAGTATATAGCGACTTCGTCTCGACTGATGAGCGACTTCTGGCCCCGAGCTTGGGTTAGAGGGCGGCTTTTATTACGGGTCCACCCGGAAAGTGCGCACCTGCGTATACAATAGGTATTACATTATAATACGCTTATCTAGAATATTACTTTCGACATAGCAACATCAGGTGACTAGATAACCAGCCGAGTTTGCTATGAAAAATAGAATATTCTGTGATCGGTACTAATTTGTTCGAATTCTATTGGGGATAATCAAACACAAGTGTTTATGTTTAATTAGCTGAAATAGAACTCGATTGAGTCATTCGATCTAATATCTTTATTAAATGTATTCTATCCTACGTGACAAGGATATATGATTATACAAGTATTTTAAAAAATAGTTATTTTGTAGAGACATTATGAAAGAGAAAAAAAAATGAAAATATAGAATTAATTCGTCACACCTCCCATCTCAGAGAGTTCATCGTCCTCGATGAATTATAGTGATGTCTCTACGAAATAAAATTTAATCGCATTGGTTATAATTATATTAAACAAATTTCAATGCACTTAAAGTTATGGTTTTTCTTCCTAACATTACTCACAAAGGGGAAAAGAAAAATATAATTATGTTAAAAAAATAAACTGGATTATTGCACCGTATTATTAATTCTTAACTATTTTAAACGCTTCACAGTCTAACAATAATTTGATTTCGCTGAAAGTGGGTATTTTGGTCGTCAGTGGCGTATGGATTGTGAGAAAGGAAGGAAATAAGAAATGGAAAGGTATGAACGGAAAGAAAAAGGGTATAGGGGTTTATCAAAGTTGGTCATGGGATTCTGGGTTCACATAGGAAGTCCTCTTCGTTTATTTCGTCCTCCTCGTAGTCTGGATCGTAGATGTAGTAGCAACCTTTTAGTTTGTCCATGTGTTGAGAGTGGAGTTCATTGAACAATTGGTTTTCATCCCAGGTTGTTATCGGTACCGGGTTTCGGCTTATGTGCGGCGAGAAGGTAAACCTGGTCTGGGTAGTGTATGGTAAGTTGAAGTTACTGCAATTTCCAGGTGCTATCCAACTCTGGATATGGCATTTTAGGAACGCTGGCTCGAAACCCATCCCCTTCAAGAGGTTGATGGTGTTGACAATTCCTGACATTCTGTGTAAATATGTGGGTTTTAATATATTTGGTTATTGATAGTGTGGCATGCTATTTGATATTAGTTTCTATGCCGCGTACATACTCTATGGTTAATTGTATGTTTGCATTTCTTTAGACTTCCTTCTGATAAGAACTTTTATAAATGCAGATGCAGTATGACCTTTATAAGTTTGTGGTATTGGAATTGGGTGCATTCGGTAAAGTTCGGTTGCAAATTTATTTAGCATTGGAATTCATATTTCCATTAAAAATTTACTACGTCTAAATGCTAATTTTATTGGAGCGATATCTCTTAATTTATCTGTTCTTGCATGTTCTATTGAAATCGGGAATTCATATTCCGGGTGTAGGTCTACTGTTTAGCGGATAATTTCTTGTAATTTATTTAGTATAGGAGTATACCCATCCTGGCTTCATGGACTGGGTGGGATATTGTTTGGAAGGTGTCTTGATAAAGGTTTAGAGCTGTTTATATTTCATTGGTGGTAGCTGTGATTTTGCGAGTGACATTATATCTTTGCCATAAATCGGCTAGGTCGTTCATTGTTTCCGTGACTTCTAATAATTTTTCAATACTGAATTTGATTGCTGTTTTTCTATTGTTAATTCCTTTTCTACATAACCCAATTTATATTCTATTAAATGTGTTTCTTCCGTTGCGAGTCGAGTGACTTTTGTTTGATCTCTAAACAATTGCTCTATTTGTTCAGAAATGTGTTCACCGTCAGGTTCCAAAAGGATACCAAATAAGATTTTACTTATACTCCCTATGAATCCAAATGGTGCACTTCTTTTCTTAATGGTGGTTGCTGTTGATGTTTCTGTTGGATCCTTGGATTCAACTTCTTGCATGGCATCGACAAGATCGTCATGTATGCTTTTTACTCTTTTGATTCGCTCTCGTATAAAGTCTAGTTGTTCAGTTAAGATCGTGCAAAAGTAAAGGTGCGTATAGCAGTTTATAGTATCAGTTCCATAGTATTGTTCATTTCTATAGAATTGCACTATACGGGCGCAATGTTGATAAATACAATTATTTTCCAATTTGCTTGTGTGTATCGGATGTCTTGCATTCTCTCATAGTAGATACCTGGATTGTCATTTATTTTCTGGATGGAATAAGTTTTCTCGGTGTATCCTTGATACGCTAGGATTGTCAGGATGAGGTACTGCCACAGGTTTCTCATCTGGAACAGATTTATCCATATTGTTGGAAAGCAGTCTTTATTTTGACTATGTGTTTAAGAAATCTGTGTCCTTGATCGTCTTCTAAAACAAAATTATGTTGTTCTAATATTTCCATTATATTATATGGGCCTTTATAAGTTTTATCTAGTTTATTTATTCTAGGTTCCTTAAGTACGTATACCTTGTCTCCGAGTGAATATGGGTGATCCTTAGCCCTTCTTTCATAGTAGTGTTTGAATTTATATTTTGAATCTATCAGGGTTTTTGTTGCTATGTCCCTGGTGTCGCTTAGTCTGTTGACTAAGTCGGTCATATATGACGGGTATGTTTCGGTGTCATTTGAAAATGAAGTGGGGATGCGGGCATGTTTTCCAAAAATTAACTCGAAGGGTGTAAAATTTGTTGATTGATAGACACTAGTATTGAACGAGAAAATGGCAAATGGTAATGGTGGTAATGGTGGTATTTTATCCCAGTCTTCGTACTCATCAATGTACTGACGAATATACTCTATAAGTACGAGATGGCTTCTTTTCAGGCTACCATTAGATTGAGGATGGTATCCGGATGTTGTAACTTGTTTTATTTTAAAAATACGTGCAAGTTGTTGTATCATCTTACCCATTAGGGCTGGTGCTTTGTCTGATAGTATTATACAGGGTGAACTGTATAGTGTTATCACATGTCTTGCTAATGCGTCGGCTATTGTTTCGGCTTTCGTATCCGGAACGGTGATAGTAATGCAATTACTTTGTTAGGTTATCTTGGACCGTAAGGATATGTTTATTCCCATTAGGGGTTATAAAAAGTGGTCCTACGGTATCTATCGAAATTTTGTCAAAAGGTTCGATAGGTGTGTCAGTAATTATCATTGGTTATCTATTATTTATACTGACAAGTTTAAATTCTTGGCATTTTTAACAATTTCTGACGTACTCAGTAATGTCGAATTCATACCTGATCAGTAGAATTTTTCTGGAATGCGACGATAGGGTTTCGTCACTCCTCTGTATCCTTCGATCAGGCTGTCGTGATTTTCTGAAATAATTTGGCTGCATACGTGTTTTGGCAGTATTGTTGTAGTTCCATAATGTAGTTCCAACAACTGTTAGATGGTTGTGGTGAGGATCGATCAAATTGAGTAGTGTGTGTGTAGTTTTGTTATTTTCACACTTAAAATTGGTAGAATCACAAAAATTTAGAAAGGGTTCTGATTTTATAATCGGTATACTTTCAAAATTGTATTCGTCGATTGTGATATACTCGTCCCAGTTGATGTCTATTGGGTGATTCAGCACTGGTGTATGCGGTGGTTGGAGTTTTGTATCCACGTTGAGAACGTCTATTTCGTTATTGGAATTGCAAGAATGGTTTTGACAAGGGTGAGATTCTTTTAAATTAATGATCGCAAGAGTTGCTAGAGCTCCTTGGACGATAAAGTCTTCTTAATTGGTCAAGTATATGGCAAATTCTTATTTAGGCGTATCGAAATTTGCTCCAAACAAAAGAAAAGTGCCAATGGTGGATTTACGGGTGGCTCAATTGGTTGAATTTGTATGATCGCGATTTATTGTGGTAAATTTGCTGTTGGCTCGCCCGGTTGCGGTTGAGCAATCGCAATTCTTGTGGTTGCGGTAAGTTGGTCGCAACATCTACGTACTCTGGTATAAATACGTCGTCGTTCGAAGGTTACGTCAAAATTAAAATTTAGGCTATTCAGTTTGTTCTGTGTGAACCAGGGTATTTCATATAGCAATAGTCGCGGTCAGGCTAACTCAAAACGTGATTCGAGTTCATCTGTTGCTTCGGGGATAACAACCTCTGGCTTCTGTACTAAGCCTCTAACGACAAATACCTTTTCTACGGGCACTGCAGGACGCGGTTCGAATGCACTATGTTTGCTTTTTGCTGCTCTTGATCCCAAAAAGGATTTAGTATAAACTTTATTTAGTATATATATATATATATATATATATATGTATTTACATACATTTATATGTATACATATACAGGGTGACAATTAAGTCCCGGGACGGCTAAATATTTTCTAAAGTACTGCTTTTCTGGAAGAGGTCAAGGTCATTCCTTAAGTAACTTTGAACAAGGAACCCAACGGTGACCTTGGATTTGACCTTGAACCTCATTTTCAAGGTTAATTTGAGGTCAACCTCATTTTTTCAAACGGGAACCCCCTTTTTTATATCGGAATCGGAAAGAGCGGAAAATTTTACATCCGGATATATATTGAGGTATGGGGTTGAGGTAACCCCTAGAGGTCAAATAGAGGTCAAACAATGACTTCTTAAAAATCTCGCGAGTTCAGTGGTAAAACAAAATAAACAAAGGTCATACCCTAGGTAAATCTTTACGGAGTACCCGACGGTGACCTTGGATTTGACCTTGAACCTCATTTTCAAGGTTGTTTCGAGGTCAACCTCATATTTTCAAATGGAAACCCTTATTTTTGATACCGGATTTGGAAGGAGCGAGAAATTTCAAGAATGGATGTGTTGAACAATGGATGTAATTGTGACCTTCAATTTGACTTTGGACTTGACCTTGAAGGTCATTTGAAGGTCAACTGGTTTTTTTAATCGGAAATCCCAGTACTGAATGTAAAATTTCTCGCTCTATCGGTTTCCGGTATTATTACTGGGATTACCGATTAAAAAAACCAGTTGATCTTCAAATGACCTTCAAGGTCAAGTCCAAAGTCAAATTGAAGGTCACAATTACATCCCTTGTTCAACACATCTATACTTGAAATTTCTCGTTCCTTCCAAATCCGGTATCAAAAATAAGGGTTTCCATTTGAAAATATGAGGTCGACCTCGAAACAACCTTGAAAATGAGGTTCAAGGTCAAATCCAAGGTCACCATCGGGTACCCCGTAAAGATTTACCTAGGGTATGACCTTTGTTTGTTTTGTTTTACCACTGAACTCGCGAGATTTTTAAGAAGTCATTATTTGACCTCTATTTGACCTCTTGGGGTTACCTCAACCCCATACCTCAATACATATCTGGATGTAAAATTTTCCGCTCTTTCCGATTCCGCTATAAAAAATAGGGGTTCCCGTTTGAAAAAATGAGGTTGACCTCAAAATAACCTTGAAAATGAGGTTCAAGGTCAAATCCAAGGTCACCGTTGGGTTCCTTGTTCAAAGTTACTTAAGGAATGACCTTGACCTCTTCCAGAAAAGCAGTACTTTAGAAAATATTCAGCCGTCCCGGGAATTAATTGACACCCTGTATATATTTTTACATATATTTATATGTATACATATATATTTTTTACATATATATTTTTTGACATATATTTATATGTATACATATATATTTTTTACGTATATTTATATGTATACATATATATTTTTTTACATATATTTATATGTATACATATATATTTTTTTACATATATTTATATGTATACATATATATTTTTTTACATATATTTATATGTATACATATATATTTTTTTACATATATTTATATGTATACATATATATTTTTTTACATATATTTATATGTATACATATATATTTTTTTACATATATTTATATGTATACATATATATTTTTTGACATATATTTATATGTATACATATATATTTTTTTACATATATTTATATGTATACATATATATTTTTTTACATATATTTATATGTATACATATATATTTTTTTACATATATTTATATGTATACATATATATTTTTTTACATATATTTATATGTATACATATATATTTTTTTACATATATTTATATGTTTATGTATGCGACTATTTACTTGATTGAAAAAATACGCGGATAGTTATTTTACAACTTGTTTCCGTCCCGTTGGTAAATACGCGCGCAGACGAGGGAAACGAGATACGCGTAAGCGAAACGATTTGCGCGAGAGGAACGCGGCACGTGTGAGACGTAACTTGCAGTCGACGTGTTGTAGTACCACTTGTGTATACGTGTTGTTGTTTACAGGAGGTTAGAATTGCTGGATACACAATGCTCTTGTGTTTACTTAATTCAAGTATTAAATGAATTTATCCACGGAATAAAGTATTTAGCAGTGATCAGATAAGTTCCATGTTTATAATTTATGTATAATATTATGTAAAAGGAAGAACTTTAGCTTTGTGTAACATTTTAATACTTACTTTTCAGCAATCAACTATTATTATTAACTGCCGGTATGTAGGAAATGCCACCTAAGGCACACCCGACTGGGTCTGCACCCGGATAGTCTGGGGATGATCGGGGATGCATCCGCCGTGTGTATAATACATGACGAAAAATAAAATGAACAAAAACGCGAAAAAAAACTACACAGCCGTTGCATTGCAAACCGACCCCTAAAACCTACCACCATTTCCTCTTCTGGCGGAACTCACCCTGGTACCATTTATCACATTACCTCAGAGTGATGCCATTCTAGTATTGTCTCGACAACCGCTGCTGCCTTGATCTGAAACAAATTTAAAAATTCATAGTTTAAATCCCTCGAGGGGACATCAGATCTAACCCGTTTCATTTGTACGCGCATTCGAACCGGCACATTCATCTCTGTACGAAATGGAGAAGTATCCCTGTCTCTCCCCGCGACATACATAAAATGAGAGAATTTGAGCGTCTCCCGGTTAAGAAATCGTCCCATCTTCTCCATCCACGTCCATTTTCATGGAGTTGTCCGACGTCCCTGGGTTATGTTGGGGTGTCGGAGCTTCTCCCAGCGCTTCATTCATACCTTCGTCGGTTACCTTGTCTAGGTACCACTTCATTTGTCGTAGGACCGTCTCGGCGAATTTTGCCGATGTTCTCAGGCGTGAATTGTCTGACCGAGCCGATAAGAGCTGTTCTTTCTTCGTTCCACTTTTTGCAGACGAAAAACGTGTGAAACGTATCGTCGAATTTTGCCGATGTTCTCAGGCGTGAATTGTCTGACCGAGCCGATAAGAGCTGTTCTTTCTTCGTTCCACTTTTTGCAGACGAAAAACGTGTGAAACGTATCGTCGCAATCAGTGGAACAGAAGATGCAACTCGGGCTCCGAACCTTCCCTATACAAATGAGGTAGGAGCTGAAGTACCCATGATCACTCAAGAATTGGTTCAGGTAGTAATTTACCTCCCCATGATCTCTGTTAATCTAAGGGGCTAGTTAGTCTATCAGCCTTGATGTCCATTTACCCTTGGGCGTGATTGTCCAGAACCGTTGCCACGTTTCCATGGTGTGTTCCCATTCCTCTCTGTGGACTGTTGTTATGTCCTCTCCTGTCTTCTTCCGTTCGTAGATTCGCTTGCGATCCGCCGCGTGTAGGTCGATCGGAATGATTCCCGCAATAACGAGCACTGCGGGTCCCGAGACCATGCGATAGGCTCTGGTGACTCTGAGAGCTCCTCTACGCTGAATGGAAGTGAGTAGAATCCGGTACGAGTCCTTCTCCATTGCATCGGCCCATATTTCAGAACCGTACAATAAGATGTATGTATTGACTGATATGAGGAGTCAACGCTTGCTCGCTTTAGGTCCACTCGTTTTCGCCATGAGACGGCACAACTGTGCAGTCTTTTTCATCGCTTTATCCGTTGCACACACTTGGTGACGAAAGAAAGTAAGCTTAGTGTCTAGTTTGAGTCCCAGATACATAGCCACCCTCCTTTTCGAAACCTCCGCATCGCCCACATACATGGGGAAGATTGTCTCAATCCGTTTGCCAGTGAAGGGCACGATCTCTGTCTTAGCGTCTAGCCTTGGCGGATGTGTTGAGAACAGAGTGTCCACGATTTGAGCCATGGTGTTCTTGTCGAAAGGGTGATTTGGGAGCGCACAGAGTGTCTTGATCACGATCTTGTAGCCCTAGCACCACACATCGCGATTGACTTCCTCGGTTAAGTTCTGCCAGCACTGTTCCTTCCTCCGGTTGATCTCGCGCTTTGTGCTGCGCCGACAACAGTGCTGCTTCCACTTCGTCTCTCGTTCTTTGCGCCCTTCCTCTGAGGCGTTTTGGTTCCGCTCTCAGTTGCGCTAGTTCGTCCTACCACCAGTAAGCAGGGCGTTTTCCATGTCGCGATCCCTTGCGCGACATGGATGCGTTGCAGGCTCGATGAATTAGACCCATAGTCTCCTTCAGGAGGGCCTCCGCTCCGTCCGTGCCTTTGGCGGCGTTCGTCGCTGGTAAATTTCCCTGTCCTTCGAGCAGTACCTCGACTAGTTTTTCCGTGTTCAGCCTGGCTAGATTCCATCGGGGCTTTGTTCCGACTCTTTGCGATTGGGGTTTATCGCGCGGCTAAAATGTGATGTATTGGAGATTTCTTGCGTTGTAATCCTCCATTACCCTCCAATCCGACGCTCTACGCGCTAGATTTTCGGATGCGAAAGACACGTCCGGAATCGTCACAATATGCCCTTCTGAATGTCGACGTGTTCCCACCGTTGAGAACTATCATGCCGAGTCTAGATACCATCTCCATGATGGACTTTCCTCTGCTGTCCGGCACGGGCATGCCCCAGTCCAATGCTTGCGTATTAAAGTCGTGGGCGACTACGATATCGCCTTCTATTTTGCGGATCGCGTCTTTCAGCTCGTCCAGACTCCGCCTGAATTACTCAATACAGACGTTCGGGGTGAAGTAGCAGCTCATGTAAGTTACGTCTCTGCTTCCCACCCACACAAAGCCGCTTCCGGCCCCGTGTACGTCCACTCTGATGGTTCGTTGGTCCACGTAGATTGCTGCTGTGCCAAGTGTGTCTTTGTACCACGTAGGTACGTTCCAGTCACAGTACTGTTCGTTGATTAGCAGCACATTAGTCTTCATCTCAGATATACTCTTGAGTCAGAAGGCTGTTGGCTAATTCGGCTCTATGCAGGTTCGCTTGAAGGATTGTTATGCGGTCCATCATTCACGCATGGCTTTGATCTACCTAAGCGTTTCGCGAAACGCTCTACACTGCCCTGAGTCCAGCGTGTGGCCAGGTGTGCTTGGTCTACTTGTAGGTCAGTGCACAAGACGCACTTCGCCTCGGTAGCCTTGCAGACTGCTCCTTTGTGACCTTCTGCGCCACATATGTAGTAGGTCTTGCTTCTGTCTGGGCCACAACAATCGCGCGCTTGATGTCCATTACCTAGACATCTGAAGCACCGCTGGAGCCGCTGCCATATTCTCAGTCGGCAGTTCATGTTGCCGACTTTCAGGCGATTCTTCTCAAGGAGGAACTCTGCCTTTTCCAGGTCCATCTGTATGATGGCCAGTCGCTGCTCCTACTGTTGGGCTTGGTCAGCGAAACGCTAATTTGACCCGTTGAGACTCCTGCTTCGTCAAAGACCCTCTTGATCGCCGTCACTACTTCTTCTTTGGTGGTAAGGCTGTCAAGGTCTCTGACTTCCACATCTGTCTTAGACGTCAGGATCTTCTTCAATTTAACTTCCCAAGCGTGCGGGGCACTGTATCGTAGCTGTGCGCTACCCCCCTTTGCTTGTTGACTGACGCACCAAAGTTTTGGAGTATTGGACTTGTTTTGAGGATAAACAAGTTGTTCAAGACTCTGCAATGTTCTATATTGTGCGTTGTGACTATATGTGATGTGTTAATTAAAAAGCATTTAATAAGATTAAAAAAAAAGTGTAAAATTAGTGTGCGACGCTAGGATTTCTGTAAGGTTTTAAAATGTTTATAAATAGTCTTAAATGCTGGAAATATTTTAAAGTGCATTATTTATCTATAAGTGTGTATTCGAAATTGATGTAAAAAGTTTCATATTAATTAAGCTTATTGAAGAAAAAAAAGGTTAAATTTGTGTGCGAGGCGATAAAAATTCCTGATTTCTTAGAGTGTAAAATTTAAAAAGAAATGTTATTTGTGTTTAAAATATTTTAAAATGATTAAGCTAAATGAAATGTAAATTTTCAACTTGAAATAAGTTTATGCAGTTAAAATGTTAAAATTAAAGTTTATATGTGATGAAAGTGTAGTAAATCTTGTGTTACGTAATAAAATTATTGATAAATTAATACTAGGTTTAGTGTGCTGCGTATGATTTGAATGTTTTAAATGTTTAAATTATAATATATTTGTTTAAAAGTAAGAGCGTAGACCATAAGAGCGTTATGGTGTATATATTTTCTTTTACGTCAAAAGTGTAAAAAGCATTTTGTGTTTAAATATCATAATATATGGTATGTATGCGTGCTTAATTATAAACTAGCGATAGTTACCTCGCTCGCTGACGCTCGCTCGGTTGTAGTTTATGATTTTGATCATACTGCATAGATGTATTTTTAAATATGTGATTTTAATAAATATAACTTTTAAAGTATTTGAAAATACTTTTGATTTAAACTCTTACTTTTGAGATAAGTATACAAATTTTGGACGTATCTTAAAAAATAATAGTTTATTAAACTTATACGTATAAAATATGCATTTGCAAAATTTATATAATAACTCCAAAAAAAAATATCTTGGTAGGAAATTAAGCATATTTTGAGCAGGATTTTTGAGTAATTCATGTTAAAATGACGTTTTTCTAAAAATTATGAAAATTCTTTAGATAGATCTTTTGTTTGCCTTGGCGTCTTTTCTTGCGCAGCTTTTAAAACCTTATGGTTTTATAGTCAGCGAGGTTGAAATTTTTTCATAAAAATCTTTTATTGCCTATATCTCTGAAGATAAGCGGTTGACTTTTTCAAAAAAATTCAAGATGAGACTTCACAAAATAAAACAATAAGTTGTAAAAGTTTTAATTCATTTTGGTGACCGGTTTTGGAGTTAAAGTTCAATTTCTGAATTATTATTTTTCTAAAAAATTTTGTTATCTCCTAGAGAGAGCTTTGTAATATTAGAATAGTAGAATAGTAGAATAGTACAATTTTGAACTTCATAAAAAACACATCAGCATTTCGTTTTGTGGTGTTTGCAGTTACAATCACGCGTTTTTAGAAAATGTCTGTATTGATGTGTGTGTGTATGTGTGTGTGTGTGTGTATGTGTGTGTGTGTTAGTGTGTGTGTGTGTGTGTATGTGTGTGTGTGTGTTAGTGTGTGTGTGAAGGTGTATGTGTGTGTGTTTGTGTGTGTGTGTGTACGTTTGTGTGTGTGTGTGTGTGTGTGTGTGTGTGTGTGTGTGTGTGTGTGTGTGTGTGTGTGTGTGTATGTATGTGTGTATCGCCATATATCTGGAACTAAGCTTTGCAAAAACATTTATTAATTACTGCAATTATATAATGGTAAATATTTAAAGAATTGACAATTTTATTTTAAATTTACATTGTAAATATTTTTAAATATTAAATTTTGTATAAGAATACTTTAAATACTTTTTATATTAGAAATTTGTAATAGTTTGATAGCAAAATATAATAACATGTTTAATAAAGAATTCAAAAATTATATACTGTCATATTTAGAAATTAGAATAAGAGTCAGTGATAATTAACAATTGAGATACAAATATTTTTCAAAAATTTAAATTGTTAAGTTAAAATAGAAGAAAAATAATTATAGGTAATAAGAGGCAGTAATAAAAGTAAAAGAATAAGGTGGAAGAAAAGTATTCTAAGTTAGTAGTAAGTACATTTCATTTAATTATTTTTAAGTAGATTTTGCTGCTTTTAATATTGCTGTGAAAATGTTTTTCATATTCTCTTGTACTTTATCGTTATTTTTTCTAAAATTATGATGACGATGTCTTTGTCCACCTTTTTTACATCTGTAACGTCCTGTAAATTAGAAATACATTTAAGATATTACACAAGATTCTATTGCGAATTTAAAAAATGAAAATCTCAACATATATAAGTATAATTTTAATTGTTATAAAAGAAGTTATTATTTATAAATCTTCTATCAAAAATATATTTATTTAAAGTTCAATCAAGATTTTATTTTTTTATAAATTGAAGTACGGATTAATTGTAAATGATAAAGAAACATTATATTACGTTTTGTTTTTGTGAATTATTTTTAGTATGAAATGCAGTTTTTTCATGGTTTTGATATTGATAGTTGCTATTATTTTAACTATATTTTGCATTTTTTTATCTACAAAATGGAATATTTATAACTAGGTCTTAGACTTTTAAATAATAATTATGTTTATATTAAAATATACTTACTATAATATTGATTTTTGATTTTTAAATTGTCAAAAGTTTTTCTTTTATTAGTACGTGTATTGTGCCGGAAAACAATCTATGATACACGGTCCTTGTGGAAGTCAAAATATTAATTCGCCTTGCATGGATAAAAGTACAGGAAAATGTACGAAAACCTTTCCAAAAAATTATAACGATACAACGAATTTTTAAACTAACGGATATTCAATCTGTAAACGAAAAAATGATGGTAGAAAAATAAATTATAAAAGTCAGCATCATAATAAAGTAGCTGATAACCGATTTGTTATTACGTATAATCCGTATTTGTTGTTAAAATTCAATTGTCATATTAACGTAGAAATATGTTCAACTGTACAATGTATTAAATACTTGTTTAAATATTGTTATAAAGGACATGATTTTGCATATATTGAAATACGTAATGCTAATATGTATTCTAGAGAAGACGACTGCACAGTAAATAATGAAAATAACAATGAATACGAATATGATGAAATTCGGCAATATATTAATACAAGATATTTATGCCCTCCAGAAGCAATGTATAGATTATTAGAATATGTGTTAAATGAAATATCACATGCTATAATAAGATTAGCTGTATATGAAGAAGATGCACAAGACGTATATTTTGAAAAAGGAAAAGAAGAAACAATAAAGAACAAAAATGTAGAAACTACATTAACGGCATATTTTAAATTAAACCAAACAGATTCTGAACCATTAAATTATCTATATTCTGAAATACCAATGTTCTACACTTTTGATGATAAATATAAAATGTGGAATAAAAGAAAAAAATTAATAAGCCCATATTGAGCAGAATGTACTTAGTTAACCCGAAAGAACGAGAACGGTATTTTATAAGATTATTACTTTTACATGTCAAAGGCTCAACTTCATTTAACGATTTACGTACCGTCGATGGTGTATTGTATAATACATTTTATGAAACTGCTATAGCTAAACAGTTGATCAGTGAAGATGAAGAATGGGATAGATGTTTAGAAGAAGCAACGCAAATTCAATTTCCTACTGCACTTTGCAAATTATTTGCTTTTATATGCATTTATCACAAACCTATTAATGCCAGAGATTTGTATGAAAAATTTTTCTATCACCCTAAATATGAGAAAAGTATAGGTGAAAATATTGCATTGAAAATTTTCATTTGCCTGATGTGAACTCATATATGGAAGAATATGATGATATATCAACATTTTATGATAAAAACAACGTATTTAATGATTTGCAATTAAAAGTGACATCATTAAACGCAACTCATAAATATATATTTGATGCGGTTTTAGAATGTTTAAAATACAAACAGAATAATTGCATTTTCATTGATGGACGAGGAGGATGTGGAAAAAGTTATTCACTTAACATTTTAATAGACTACTTAAAATTTTCAATATACCATTTTTGTGTGTAGCTTGGACAGGCATTGCAGCAAATTTATTGACTAATGGGAAAACAGTACATGCCACATTTAAATTGCCACTTAATATTAATAACAATTCAACATGTAATGTGACACAACTCTAATGATGGTTAAAAATTAAATATTAATGACATCTAAATTTGCTTTTGAAGCAGTAGATCGTCTTCTTCAAGACATATGTAACGTAAAAAATATATTTGGTAGTAAAACTACACTGGTTTCAGGTAATTTTAGGCAAACATTACCAGTTGTCCGACATGGTAGTCGAATACAAATTTTTGAAAATTCAGTGAAACAAAGTTATTTATGGCCGAATTTCATACGCATGACGCTAAATGAAAATTTGAGAGTATCCGATGATCATAATAAATTCAAACAATGGCTATAAAATGTAGGTGGAGGAAAACATTCCAGTTCATATGAGCAAGAACACGAATTACTCAAAATTCCTAATGATATATTAACCAAAAAAGAAGATATCATTACAGAAATATTTGGAAATTATGTAAAAATAAATGATAAACAATTGAAGGATAAAGTTATTTTAGCTCCAAAAAATAGTGATGTGATTAACATTAACAATGACATTCTAAAGATAATGGACGGAGAAATATTTGAATATTGAAGTATAGACACAGCAGAAGACGATAATGCAGAAAATCTGGATGTAATGTTACCAACAGCATTTTTAAACTTGTTAACTCCCAATGGTCTTCCACCGCATAAATTACATCTAAAAATTGGTGCAACAGTAATACTTTTAAGAAATTTAAATATCAATGAAGGGCTCTGCAATGGGACAAGATTATCAATGAAAAATTTATCAAAATATTCAATTCAAGCTGAAATTATGAGTGGAAAAAATACTAGAAAATTAATTTTAATTCCAAGAATAACTTTATCACCATGTAAAGAAGAAATACATTTGAAATATGCGTCGAAAACAATTTCCTATTAGATTAGGTTTTACAATGCCAATTAATAAATGTCAAGGGCAATCGTATTATCAAGTTGGTGTTTACCTGACATCACCTGTTTTTAGTCACGGTCAATTATATGTTGCTCTTTCAAGAACAAGATATAGAAATAATTTAAAAATTTTAATCTTAAACAATGCTAAAATAAAAGAAGATAAATTAAAACAAGAAAAAAAAACCTACACTAAAAATATAGTTTTTAAAGAAGTATTATAAATTTGCGCAATGAGCTAAATCAAACCGTATGGTATCGGCAGCAGCATTGTTACAATATAGCGCTGTCATAAAGGAAAATCGGCAGTAGCATTTTTAAAATATATTGCTGTTATAAAGATCATCAGCTGCAGCATTTTTACAATGCATGGCTGTAATAAAGGACAAACGGCAGCAGCATTTTTACAATGCAGCGGTGTAACAAAGAAAAATCGACTAGGTAATTTTTGAAATGCTGCGCTGTAATAACGGTAATCGGCAGTAGCATTTGTACAATGCAGCGCTGTAATAAAGGTTATCAGTAGCAGCATTTTTTGAATGCAGGGTTGTAATAAAGATAATTAGCAGCAGCAGTTTTACAATGCACCGCTGTAATGAAGAAAAATCAGAAAAAGGGAAAAAAGATATAACTCTCAAAAACCTTCCTGTCCAGCATGTCCGAGCCGTGAGAGTCGGGAATCAACGCAAATCCGTTGGCTAACGCTGGAAGGACACGTAACTTCTTTGTTTCAGAATAAACGTGAAATTTAATAGCTACACCATTTATGAGGTAAATATCCAACACATTTATTTTTGAATTTTATTGTACCTATTTTTGAATTTTGTTGTATTTCTTTTTTTTTTTCTTTATAATGAGATAAGAATTACAAAAGAGGTCACTCTAAAATTAATGTAAATAGCCAGAAGAGCGGTGTTTTAGCTTTTCGGAGTTGAATGACCGGTGAATTGAAAAATTTAAAAACAAGTGTACGCATGCGCGAAAATTAATATAAATAGCCACAAGAGCAGTTTTGTTGCTCGGTCTGTCTTCGCACTTAGAAGCGGAAAGGTCGGTAAATTTAAAAATTCAAAACAAAATCTACGCAACCGAGAAAATTAATATAAATAGCCCGAAGAACAGTTTTATTTCTCAGTATGTTTTCGATTTCGGAGCTGAATGGTCGGTGAAATGGAAAATTTAAAAACTAATTTACGCATGCAAGAAAATTAATATAAATAACCTGAACAGTGGTTTTGTTGCTCAATCCGTCTTCGCACTTCGAAGCGGAAATGTCGTTGAATTTGAAAATCAACATCAAAATCAACGCTTGCGCAAAATTAATATAAATAGCCAGAAGAGCGGTTTTGTTGCTCAGTCTATCTTCGCACTTTAAAGTGGAACGGTCGGACAATTTGAAAATTCAAACCAAAATCTACACATTCGCGAAAATTAATATAAATAGCCAGAACAGTGGTTTTGTTGCTCAGTCTATCTTTGCAGTTCAAAGCGGAAAGGTCGGTGAATTTGAAAATTGAAAACAAAAACAACGCATGTGCGAAAATTCATATAAATAGCCACAAGAGCAGTTTTGTTGCTCGGTCTGTCTTCGCACTTAGAAGCGGAAAGGTCGGTAAATTTAAAAATTCAAAACAAACTCTACGCAACCGAGAAAATTAATATAAATAGCCCGAAGAACAGTTTTATTTCTCAGTATGTTTTCGATTTCGGAGCTGAATGGTCGGTAAATTGGAAAATTTAAAAACTAATTTACGCATGCCAGAAAATTAATATAAATAACCAGAACAGTGGTTTTGTTGCTCAGTCCGTCTTCGCACTTCGAAGCGGAAATGTCGTTGAATTTGAAAATGAACATCAAAATCAACGCTTGCGCGAAAATTAATATAAATAGCCAGAAGAGCGGTATTATTGCTCAGTCTATCTTTGCAGTTCAAAGCGGAAAGGTCGGTGAATTTGAAAATTGAAAACAAAAACAACGCATGCGCGAAAATTCATATAAATAGCCAGCAGAGCGGTTTTATTGCTCAGTCTGTCTTGGCACTTCGAAGCGGAAAGGTCGTTGAATTTTAAAATTGAAAACAAAAACAACGCATGCGCGAAAATTCATATAAATAGAAACAAGATCAGTTTTGTTGCTCGGCCTGTCTTCGCACTTCAAACTGGAAAGGTCGGTAAATTTAAAAATTCAAAATAAAATCTACGCAACCGAGAAAATTAATATAAATAGCCCGAAGAGCGGTATTGTTGCTCAGTCTATCTTTGCAGTTCAAAGCGGGAAGGTCGGTGAATTTGAAAATTGAAAACACAAACAACGCATGCGCGAAAATTCATATAAATAGCCAGCAGAGCGGTTTTATTGCTCAGTCTGTCTTGGCACTTCGAAGCAGAAAGGTCGTTGAATTTGAAAATCGAGAACAGAATCTACGCATACGCGAAAATTAATATAAATTGCCAGATAATCAGTTTTATTTCTTAGTGTGATTTAGCTTTCGAAGCGGGATGGTCAGTGAATTGGAAAATATAAAAACTAATTTACGCATGCAAGAAAATTAGTATAAATAACCTGAACAGTGGTTTTGTTGCTCAATCCGTCTTCGCACTTCGAAGCCGAAATGTCGTTGAATTTGAAAATCAACATCAAAATCAACGCTTGCGCAAAATTAATATAAATAGCCAGAAGAGCGGTTTTGTTGCTCAGTCTATCTTCGCACTTTAAAGTGGAACGGTCGGACAATTTGAAAATTCAAACCAAAATCTACACATTCGCGAAAATTAATATAAATAGCCAGAACAGTGGTTTTGTTGCTCAGTCTATCTTTGCAGTTGAAAGCGGAAAGGTCGGTGAATTTGAAAATTGAAAACAAAAACAACGCATGTGCGAAAATTCATATAAATAGCCACAAGAGCAGTTTTGTTGCTCGGTCTGTCTTCGCACTTAGAAGCGGAAAGGTCGGTAAATTTAAAAATTCAAAACAAACTCTACGCAACCGAGAAAATTAATATAAATAGCCCGAAGAACAGTTTTATTTCTCAGTATGTTTTCGATTTCGGAGCTGAATGGTCGGTAAATTGGAAAATTTAAAAACTAATTTACGCATGCCAGAAAATTAATATAAATAACCAGAACAGTGGTTTTGTTGCTCAGTCCGTCTTCGCACTTCGAAGCGGAAATGTCGTTGAATTTGAAAATGAACATCAAAATCAACGCTTGCGCGAAAATTAATATAAATAGCCAGAAGAGCGGTATTATTGCTCAGTCTATCTTTGCAGTTCAAAGCGGAAAGGTCGGTGAATTTGAAAATTGAAAACAAAAACAACGCATGCGCGAAAATTCATATAAATAGCCAGCAGAGCGGTTTTATTGCTCAGTCTGTCTTGGCACTTCGAAGCGGAAAGGTCGTTGAATTTTAAAATTGAAAACACAAACAACGCATGCGCGAAAAGTCATATAAATAGCCAGCAGAGCGGTTTTATTGCTCAGGCTGTCTTGGCACTTCGAAGCGGAAAGGTCGTTGAATTAGACAATCGAGAACAGAATCTACGCATACGCGAAAATTAATATAAATTGCCAGAAGATCAGTTTTGTTGCTCAGTCTGTCTTCGCTCTTTGAAAAATCGCGAAAATTAATATAAATTGCCAGGAGATCGGTTTTGTTGCTCAGTCTGTCTTCGCTCTTCGAAGCGGAAAGGTCGATGAATTTTAAAATTTCAAAACACAATCTACGCATGCGTGAAAGTTAATATAAATAGCTAGAATAGCGGTTTAGTTGCTCAGTCTGTCTTCACACTTCGAAGCGGAAAAATCGTTGAATTTAAAAATTCGAAACAAAATCTACGCATGGGAGAAAATTCATATAAATAGCCAGCAGAGCGGTTTTATTGCTCAGTCTGTCTTGGCACTTCGAAGCGGAAAGGTCGGTGAATTAGAAAATTTAAAAACTAATTTACGCATGCAAGAAAATTAATATAAATAACCAGAACAGTGGTTTTGTTGCTCAGTCTATCTATGCAGTTCAAAGCTGGAAGGTCGGTGAATTTGAAAATTGAAAACACAAACAACGCATGCGCGAAAATTCATATAAATAGCCAGCAGAGCGGTTTTATTGCTCAGTCTGTCTTGGCACTTCGAAGCGGAAAGGTCGTTGAATTTGAAAATCGAGAACAGAATCTACGCATACGCGAAAATTAATATAAATTGCCAGAAGATCAGTTTTGTTGCTCAGTATGTCTTCGCTCTTCGAAGCGGAAAGGTCGATGAATTTGAAAATTTCAAAACGATATCTACGCATGTGTGAAAGTTAATATAAATAACTAGAATAGTGGTTTAGTTGCTCAGTCTGTCTTCACACTTCGAAGCGGAAAAATCGTTCAATTTAAAAATTCGAAACAAAATCTACGCATGGGAGAAAATGAATGTAAATAGCCAGAAGAGCAGTTATATTTCTTAGTGTGATTTAGCTTTCGAAGCGGAATGGTCAGTGAATTGGAAAATATAAAAACTAATTTACGCATGCAAGAAAATTAGTATAAATAACCAGAACTGTGGTTTTGTTGCTCAGTCCGTCTTCGCACTTCGAAGCGGAAATGTCGTTGAATTTGAAAATCAACATCAAAATCAACGCTTGCGCAAAAATTAATATAAATAGCCAGAAGAGCGGTATTATTGCTCGGTCTATCTCTGCAGTTCAAAGCGGAAAGGTCGGTGAATTTGAAAATTTGAAACAAAAACAACGCATGCGCGAAAATACATATAAATAGCCAGCAGAGCGGTTTTATTGCTCAGTCTGTCTTGGCACTTCGAAGCGGAAAGGTCGTTGAATTTAAAAATTCGAAACAAAATCTACACATGGGAGAAAATTCATATAAATAGAAACAAGAGAAGTTTTGTTGCTCGGTCTATCTTTGCAGTTCAAAGCGGAAAGGTCGTTGAATTTAAAAATTGAAAACAAAAACAACGCATGCGCGAAAATTCATATAAATAGCCAGCAGAGCGGTTTTATTGCTCAGTCTGTCTTGGCACGTCGAAGCGGAAAGGTCGTTGAATTTGAAAATCGAGAACAGAAACTACGCATGCGCGAAAATTAATGTAAATAGCCAGAAGAGCAGTTTTGTTGCTCAGTCTATCTTTGCAGTTCAAAGCGGAAAGGTCGTTGAATTTGAAAATGGAAAACAAAATCTACGCATGCGCGAAAATTAATATAAATAGCCAGAAGAGCGGTATTATTGCTCAGTCTATCTTTGCACTTCGAAGCAGAAAGGTCGGTGAATTGGAAAATTTAAAAACTAATTTACGCAAGCAAGAAAATTAATATAAATAACCAGAACAGTGGTTTTGTTGCTCAGTCTATCTTAGCAGTTCAAAGCGGGAAGGTCGGTGAATTTGAAAATTGAAAACACAAACAACGCATGCGCGAAAATTCATATAAATAGCCAGCAGAGCGGTTTTATTGCTCAGTCTGTCTTGGCACTTCGAAGCGGAAAGGTCGTTGAATTTGAAAATCGAGAACAGAAACTACGCATACGCGAAAATTAATATAAATTGCCAGAAGATCAGTTTTGTTGCTCAGTTTGTCTTCGCTCTTCGAAGCGGAAAGGTCGATGAATTTGAAAATTTCAAAACAAAATCTACGCATGTGTGAAAGTTAATATAAATAACTAGAATAGTGGTTTAGTTGCTCAGTCTGTCTTCACACTTCGAAGCGGAAAAATCGTTCAATTTAAAAATTCGAAACAAAATCTACGCATGGGAGAAAATGAATGTAAATAGCCAGAAGAGCAGTTTTATTTCTTAGTGTGATTTAGCTTTCGAAGCGGAATGGTCAGTGAATTGGAAAATATAAAAACTAATTTACGCATGCGCGAAAATTAATATAAATAACCAGAACTGTGGTTTTGTTGCTCAGTCCGTCTTCGCACTTCGAAGCGGAAATGTCGTTGAATTTGAAAATCAACATCAAAATCAACGCTTGCGCGAAAATTAATATAAATAGCCAGAAGAGCGGTATTATTGCTCGGTCTATCTCTGCAGTTCAAAGCGGAAAGGTGGGTGAATTTGAAAATTGAAATCAAAAACAACGCATGCGCGAAAATACATATATATAGCCAGCAGAGCAGTTTTATTGCTCAGTCTGTCTTGGCACTTCGAAGCGGAAAGGTCGTTGAATTTGAAAATTGAAAACAAAAACAACGCATGCGCGAAAATTCATATAAATAGAAACAAGAGAAGTTTTGTTGCTCGGTCTATCTTTGCAGTTCAAAGCGGAAAGGTCGGTGAATTTGAAAATTGAAAACAAAAACAACGCATGCGCGAAAATTCATATAAATAGCCAGCAGAGCGGTTTTATTGCTTAGTCTGTCTTGGCACTTCGAAGCGGAAATGTCGTTGAATTTGAAAATCAACATCAAAATCAACGCTTGCGCGAAAATTAGTATAAATTGCCAGAAGATCAGTTTTGTTGCTCAGTCTGTCTTCGCTCTTCGAAGCGGAAAGGTCGATGAATTTGAAAATTTCAAAACACAATCTACGCATGCGTGAAAGTTAATATAAATAGCTAAAATAGCGGTTTAGTTGCTCAGTCTGTCTTCACACTTCGAAGCGGAAAAATCGTTGATTTTAAAAATTCGAAACTAAATCTACACATGGGAGAAAATTAATGTAAATAGCCAGAAGAGCAGTTTTATTTCTCAGTGTGATTTAGTTTTCGAAGCGGAATGGTCGGTGAATTGGAAAATTTAAAGACTAATTTACGCATGCAAGAAAAATAAATATAAATAACCAGAACAGTGGTTTTGTTGCTCAGTCCGTCTTCGCACTTCGAAGCGGAAAAATCGTTGAATTTAAAAATTCGAAACAAAATCTACACATGGGAGAAAATTAATGTAAATAGCCAGAAGAGCAGTTTTGTTGCTCAGTCTATCTTTGCAGTTCAAAGCGGAAAGGTCGTTGAATTTGAAAATTGAAAACAAAAACAACGCATGCGCGAAACTTAATATAAATAGCCAGAAGAGCGGTTTTATTGCTCAGTCTGTCTTGGCACTTCGAAGCGGAAAGGTCGATGAATTTGAAAATCAACATCTAAATCAACGCTTACGCGAAAATTAATATAAATAGCCAGAAAAGCGGTTTTGTTGCTCAGTCTATCTTCGCACTTTAAAGTGGAACGGTCGGACAATTTGAAAATTCAAACCAAAATCTACACATTCGCGAAAATTAATATAAATAGCCAGAACACTGGTTTTGTTGCTCAGTCCGTCTTCGCACTTCGAAGCGGAAATGTCGTTGAATTTGAAAATGGAAAACAAAATCTACGCATTTGCGAAAATTAATATAAATAGCCAGAAGAGCGGTATTATTGCTCAGTCTATCTTTGCAGTTCAAAGCGGAAAAGTCGGTGAATTAGAAAATTGAAAACAAAAACAACGCATGCCCGAAAATTCATATAAATAGCCAACAGAGCGGTTTTATTGCTCAGTCTGTCTTGGCACTTCGAGGCGGAAAGGTCGTTGAATTTGAAAATTGAAAACAAAAACAACGCATGCGCGAAAATTCATATAAATAGCCATAAGTGCAGTTTTGTTGCACGGTCTGTCTTCGCACTTCCAACTGGAAAGGTCGGTAAATTTAAAAATTCAAAACAAAATCTACGCAACCGAGAAAATTAATATAAATAGATCGAAGAACAGTTTTATTTCTCAGTATGTTTTAGCTTTTCGGAGCTGAATGGTCAGTGAATTGGAAAATATAAAAACTAATTTACGTATGCAAGAAAATTAATATAAATAACCAGAACAGTGGTTTTGTTGCTCAGTCCGTCTTCGCACTTCGAAGCGGAAATGTCGTTGAATTTGAAAATCAACATCAAAATCAACGCTTGCGCGAAAATTAATATATATAGCCAGAAGAGCGGTATTATTGCTCAGTCTATCTTTGCAGTTCAAAGCGGAAAGGTCGGTGAATTTGAAAATTGAAAACAAAAACAACGCATGCGCGAAACTTAATATAAATAGCCAGAAGAGCGGTATTATTGCTCAGTCTATCTTTGCAGTTCAAAGCGGAAAGGTCGGTGAATTTGAAAATTGAAAACAAAAACAACGCATGCGCGAAAATTCATATAAATAGCCAGCAGAGCGGTTTTATTGCTCAGTCTTTCTTGGCACTTCGAAGCGGAAAGGTCGTTGAATTTGAAAATGGAAAACAAAATCTACGCATTTGCGAAAATTCATATAAATAGCCACAAGAGCAGTTTTTTTGCTCGGTCTGTCTTCGCACTTCGAACTGGAAAGGTCGGTAAATTTAAAAATTCAAAACTAAATCTACGCAACCGAGAAAATTAATATAAATAGCCCGAAGAACAGTTTTATTTCTCAGTATGTTTTAGCTTTTCGGAGCTGAATGGTCAGTGAATTGGAAAATTTAAAAACTAATTTACGCATGCAAGAAAATTAATATAAATAACCAGAACAGTGGTTTTGTTGCTCAGTCCGTCTTCGCACTTCGAAGCGGAAAGGTCGTTGAATTTGAAAATCAACATCAAAATCAACGCTTGCGCGAAAATTAATATAAATACCCAGAAGAGCGGTTTTGTTGCTCAGTCTATCTTCGCACTTTAAAGTGGAACGGTCGGACAATTTGAAAATTCAAACCAAAATCTACACATTCGCGAAAATTAATATAAATAGCCAGCACACTGATTTTGTTGCTCAATCCGTCTTCGCACTCCGAAGCGGAAAGGACGTTGAATTTGAAAATTGAAAACAAAATCTACGCATACGCGAAAATTAATATAATTTGCCAGGAGATCGGTTTTGTTGCCCAGTCTGTCTTCGCTCTTCGAAGCGGAAAGGTCGATGAATTTGAAAATTTCAAAACAAAATCTACGCATGCGTGAAAGTTAATATAAATAGCTAGAATAGCGGTTTAGTTGCTCAGTCTGTCTTCACTCTTCGAAGCGGAAAAATCGTTGAATTTAAAAATTCGAAACAAAATCTACGCATGGGAGAAAATTAATGTAAATAGCCAGAAGAGCAGTTTTATTTCTCATTGTGATTTAGCTTTCGAAGCGGAATGGTCGGTGAATTGGAAAATTTAAAACCTAATTTACGCATGCAAGAAAATTAATATAAATAACCAGAACAGTGGTTTTGTTGCTCAGTCCGTCTTCGCACTTCGAAGTGGAAAGGTCGGTAAATTTGAAAATTCGAAACAAAATCTACGCATGGGAGAAAATTAATGTAAATAGCCAGAAGAGCAGTTTTAATTCTCAGTGTGATTTAGCTTTCGAAGCGGAATGGTCGGTGAATAGGAACATTTATAAACAAATCTACGCTTGCGCGAAAGTTAATATAAATAGCCAGAAGAGCGGTATTGTTGCTCAGTCTATCTTTGCAGTTCAAAGCGGGAAGGTCGGTGAATTTGAAAATTGAAAACACAAACAACGCATGCGCGAAAATTCATATAAATAGCCAGCAGTGCGGTTTTATTGCTCAGTCTGTCTTGGCACTTCGAAGCGGAAAGGTCGTTGAATTTGAAAATCAACATCAAAATCAACGCTTACGCGAAAATTCATATAAATAGCCAGAAAAGCGGTTTTGTTGCACGGTCTGTCTTCGCACTTCCAACTGGAAAGGTCGGTAAATTTAAAAATTCAAAACGAAATCTACGCAACCTAGAAAATTAATATAAATGGCCTGAAGAACAGTTTTATTTCTCAGTATGTTTTAGCTTTTCGGAGCTGAATGGTCAGTGAATTGGAAAATATAAAAACTAATTTACGCATGCAAGAAAATTAATATAAATAACCAGAACTGTGGTTTTGTTGCTCAGTCCGTCTTCGCACTTCGAAGCGGAAATGTCGTTGAATTTGAAAATCAACATCAAAATCAACGCTTGCGCGAAAATTAATATATATAGCCAGAAGAGCGGTATTATTGCTCAGTCTATCTTTGCAGTTCAAAGCGGAAAGGTCGGTGAATTTGAAAATTGAAAACCAAAACAACGCATGCGCGAAAATTAATATAAATAGCCAGAAGAGCGGTATTATTGCTCAGTCTATCTTTGCAGTTCAAAGCGGAAAGGTCGGTGAATTTGAAAATTGAAAACAAAAACAACGCATGCGCGAAAATTCATATAAATAGCCAGCAGAGCGGTTTTATTGCTCAGTCTGTCTTGGCACTTCGAAGCGGAAAGGTCGTTGAATTTGAAAATTGAAAACAAAAACAACGCATGCGCGAAAATTCATATAAATAGAAACAAGATCAGTTTTGTTGCTCGGCCTGTCTTCGCACTTCAAACTGGAAAGGTCGGTAAATTTAAAAATTCAAAACAAAATCTACGCAACCGAGAAAATTAATATAAATTGCCCGAAGAGCGGTATTGTTGCTCAGTCTATCTTTGCAGTTCAAAGCGGGAAGGTCGGTGAATTTGAAAATTGAAAACACAAACAACGCATGCGCGAAAATTCATATAAATAGCCAGCAGAGCGGTTTTATTGCTCAGTCTGTCTTGGCACTTCGAAGCAGAAAGGTCGTTGAATTTGAAAATCGAGAACAGAATCTACGCATACGCGAAAATTAATATAAATTGCCAGATAATCAGTTTTATTTCTTAGTGTGATTTACCTTTCGAAGCGGGATGGTCAGTGAATTGGAAAATATAAAAACTAATTTACGCATGCAAGAAAATTAATATAAATAACCTGAACAGTGGTTTTGTTGCTCAATCCGTCTTCGCACTTCGAAGTGGAAATGTCGTTGAATTTGAAAATCAACATCAAAATCAACGCTTGCGCAAAATTAATATAAATAGCCAGAAGAGCGGTTTTGTTGCTCAGTCTATCTTCGCACTTTAAAGTGGAACGGTCGGACAATTTGAAAATTCAAACCAAAATCTACACATTCGCGAAAATTAATATAAATAGCCAGAACAGTGGTTTTGTTGCTCAGTCTATCTTTGCAGTTCAAAGCGGAAAGGTCGGTGAATTTGGAAATTGAAAACACAAGCAACGCATGCGCGAAAAGTCATATAAATAGCCAGCAGAGCGGTTTTATTGCTCAGGCTGTCTTGGCACTTCGAAGCGGAAAGGTCGTTGAATTAGACAATCGAGAACAGAATCTACGCATACGCGAAAATTAATATAAATTGCCAGAAGATCAGTTTTGTTGCTCAGTCTGTCTTCGCTCTTTGAAAAATCGCGAAAATTAATATAAATTGCCAGGAGATCGGTTTTGTTGCTCAGTCTGTCTTCGCTCTTCGAAGCGGAAAGGTCGATGAATTTTAAAATTTCAAAACACAATCTACGCATGCGTGAAAGTTAATATAAATAGCTAGAATAGCGGTTTAGTTGCTGAGTCTGTCTTCACACTTCGAAGCGGAAAAATCGTTGAATTTAAAAATTCGAAACAAAATCTACGCATGGGAGAAAATTAATGTAAATAGTCAGAAGAGCAGTTTTATTTCTCAGTGTGATTTAGCTTTCGAAGCGGAATGGTCCGTGAATTGGAAAATTTAAAAACTAATTTACGCATGCAAGAAAATTAATATAAATAACCAGAACAGTGGTTTTGTTTCTCAGTCCGTCTTCGCACTTTAAAGTGGAACGGTCGTTGAATTTTAAAATGGAAAACAAAATCTACGCATTTGCGAAAATTAATATAAATAGCCAGAACAGCGGTATTATTGCTCAGTCTATCTTTGCAGTTCAAAGCGGAAAGGTCGGTGAATTTGAAAATTGAAAACAAAAACAACGCATGCGCGAAAATTCATATAAATAGCCAGCAGAGCGGTTTTATTGCTCAGTCTGTCTTGGCACTTCGAAGCGGAAAGGTCGTTGAATTTGAAAATGGAAAACAAAATCTACGCACTTGCGAAAATTAATATAAATAGCCAGAAGAGCGGTATTATTGCTCAGTCTATCTTTGCAGTTCAAAGCGGAAAGGTCGGTGAATTTGAAAATTGAAAACAAAAACAACGCATGCGCGAAAATTCATATAAATAGCCAGCAGAGCGGTTTTATTGCTCAGTCTGTCTTGGCACTTCGAAGCGGAAAGGTCGTTGAATTTGAAAATGGAAAACAAAATCTACGCAATTGCGAAAATTCATATAAATAACCACAAGAGCAGTTTTGTTGCTCGGTCTGTCTTCGCACTTCAAACTGGAAAGGTCGGTAAATTTAAAAATTCAAAACTAAATCTACGCAACCGAGAAAATTAATATAAATGGCCTGAAGAACAGTTTTATTTCTCAGTATGTTTTAGCTTTTCGGAGCTGAATGGTCAGTGAATTGGAAAATATAAAAACTAATTTACGCATGCAAGAAAATTAATATAAATAACCAGAACTGTGGTTTTGTTGCTCAGTCCGTCTTCGCACTTCGAAGCGGTAATGTCGTTGAATTTGAAAATGGAAAACAAAATCTACGCATTTGCGAAAATTAATATAAATAGCCAGAAGAGCGGTATTATTGCTCAATCTATCTTTGCAGTTCAAAGCGGAAAGGTCGGTGAATTTGAAAATTGAAAACAAAAACAACGCATGCGCGAAAATTCATATAAATAGCCAGCAGAGCGGTTTTATTGCTCAGTCTGTCTTGGCACTTCGAAGCGGAAAGGTCGTTGAATTTGAAAATTGAAAACAAAAACAACGCATGCGCGAAAATTCATATAAATAGAAACAAGAGCAGTTTTGTTGCTCGGTCTGTCTTCGCACTTCAAACTGGAAATGTCGGTAAATTTAAAAATTCAAAACAAAATCTACGCAACCGAGAAAATTAATATAAATAGCCAGAAGAGCGGTATTGTTGCTCAGTCTATCTTTGCAGTTCAAAGCGGGAAGGTCGGTGAATTTGAAAATTGAAAACACAAACAACGCATGCGCGAAAATTCATATAAATAGCCAGCGGAGCGGTTTTATTGCTCAGGCTGTCTTGGCACTTCGAAGCGGAAAGGTCGTTGAATTTGAAAATCGAGAACAGAGTCTACGCATACGCTAAAATTAATATAAATTGCTAGAAGATCAGTTTTGTTGCTCAGTCTGTCTTCGCTCTTCGAAGCGGAAAGGTCGTTGAATTTGAAAATTGAAAACAAAAACAACGCATGCGCGAAAATTCATATAAATAGAAACAAGAGCAGTTTTGTTGCTCGGTCTGTCTTCGCACTTCAAACTGGAAATGTCGGTAAATTTAAAAATTCAAAACAAAATCTACGCAACCGAGAAAATTAATATAAATAGCCCGAAGAGCGGTATTGTTGCTCAGTCTATCTTTGCAGTTCAAAGCGGGAAGGTCGGTGAATTTGAAAATTGAAAACACAAACAACTCATGCGCGAAAATTCATATAAATAGCCAGCGGAGCGGTTTTATTGCTCAGGCTGTCTTGGCACTTCGAAGCGGAAAGGTCGTTGAATTTGAAAATCGAGAACAGAATCTACGCATACGCGAAAATTAATATAAATTGCCAGAAGATCAGTTTTGTTGCTCAGTCTGTCTTCGCTCTTTGAAAAATCGCGAAAATTAATATAAATTGCCAGGAGATCGGTTTTGTTGCTCAGTCTGTCTTCGCTCTTCGAAGCGGAAAGGTCGATGAATTTTAAAATTTCAAAACACAATCTACGCATGCGTGAAAGTTAATATAAATAGCTAGAATAGCGGTTTAGTTGCTGAGTCTGTCTTCACACTTCGAAGCGGAAAAATCGTTGAATTTAAAAATTCGAAACAAAATCTACGCATGGGAGAAAATTAATGTAAATAGCCAGAAGAGCAGTTTTATTTCTCAGTGTGATTTAGCTTTCGAAGCGGAATGGTCCGTGAATTGGAAAATTTAAAAACTAATTTACGCATGCAAGAAAATTAATATAAATAACCAGAACAGTGGTTTTGTTGCTCAGTCCGTCTTCGCACTTTAAAGTGGAACGGTCGTTGAATTTTAAAATGGAAAACAAAATCTACGCATTTGCGAAAATTAATATAAATAGCCAGAACAGCGGTATTATTGCTCAGTCTATCTTTGCAGTTCAAAGCGGAAAGGTCGGTGAATTTGAAAATTGAAAACAAAAACAACGCATGCGCGAAAATTCATATAAATAGCCAGCAGAGCGGTTTTATTGCTCAGTCTGTCTTGGCACTTCGAAGCGGAAAGGTCGTTGAATTTGAAAATGGAAAACAAAATCTACGCATTTGCGAAAATTAATATAAATAGCCAGAAGAGCGGTATTATTGCTCAGTCTATCTTTGCAGTTCAAAGCGGAAAGGTCGGTGAATTTGAAAATTGAAAACAAAAACAACGCATGCGCGAAAATTCATATAAATAGCCAGCAGAGCGGTTTTATTGCTCAGTCTGTCTTGGCACTTCGAAGCGGAAAGGTCGTTGAATTTGAAAATTGAAAACAAAAACAACGCATGCGCGAAAATTCATATAAATAGAAACAAGAGCAGTTTTGTTGCTCGGTCTGTCTTCGCACTTCAAACTGGAAATGTCGGTAAATTTAAAAATTCAAAACAAAATCTACGCAACCGAGAAAATTAATATAAATGGCCTGAAGAACAGTTTTATTTCTCAGTATGTTTTAGCTTTTCGGAGCTGAATGGTCAGTGAATTGGAAAATATAAAAACTAATTTACGCATGCAAGAAAATTAATATAAATAACCAGAACTGTGGTTTTGTTGCTCAGTCCGTCTTCGCACTTCGAAGCGGAAATGTCGTTGAATTTGAAAATGGAAAACAAAATCTACGCATTTGCGAAAATTAATATAAACAGCCAGAAGAGCGGTATTATTGCTCAGTCTATCTTTGCAGTTCAAAGCGGAAAAGTCGGTGAATTAGAAAATTGAAAACAAAAACAACGCATGCCCGAAAATTCATATAAATAGCCAACAGAGCGGTTTTATTGCTCAGTCTGTCTTGGCACTTCGAGGCGGAAAGGTCGTTGAATTTGAAAATTGAAAACAAAAACAACGCATGCGCGAAAATTCATATAAATAGCCATAAGTGCAGTTTTGTTGCACGGTCTGTCTTCGCACTTCCAACTGGAAAGGTCGGTAAATTTAAAAATTCAAAACAAAATCTACGCAACCGAGAAAATTAATATAAATAGACCGAAGAACAGTTTTATTTCTCAGTATGTTTTAGCTTTTCGGAGCTGAATGGTCAGTGAATTGGAAAATATAAAAACTAATTTACGTATGCAAGAAAATTAATATAAATAACCAGAACAGTGGTTTTGTTGCTCAGTCCGTCTTCGCACTTCGAAGCGGAAATGTCGTTGAATTTGAAAATGAACATCAAAATCAACGCTTGCGCGAAAATTAGTATAAATTGCCAGAAGATCAGTTTTGTTGCTCAGTCTGTCTTCGCTCTTCGAAGCGGAAAGGTCGATGAATTTGAAAATTTCAAAACACAATCTACGCATGCGTGTAAGTTAATATAAATAGCTAAAATAGCGGTTTAGTTGCTCAGTCTGTCTTCACACTTCGAAGCGGAAAAATCGTTGATTTTAAAAATTCGAAACAAAATCTACACATGGGAGAAAATTAATGTAAATACCCAGAAGAGCAGTTTTATTTCTCAGTGTGATTTAGCTTTCGAAGCGGAATGGTCGGTGAATTGGAAAATTTAAAGACTAATTTACGCATGCAAGAAAAATAAATATAAATAACCAGAACAGTGGCTTTGTTGCTCAGTCTGTCTTCATACTTCGAAGCGGAAAAATCGTTGAATTTAAAAATTCGAAACAAAATCTACGCATGGGAGAAAATTAATGTAAATAGCCAGAAGAGCAGTTTTATTTCTCATTGTGATTTAGCTTTCGAAGCGGAATGGTCGGTGAATTGGAAAATTTAAAAACTAATTTACGCATGCAAAAAATTAATATAAATAACCAGAACATTGGTTTTGTTGCTCAGTCCGTCTTCGCACTTCGAAGTGGAAAGGTCGGTAAATTTGAAAATTCGAAACAAAATCTACGCATGGGAGAAAATTAATGTAAATAGCCAGAAGAGCAGTTTTAATTCTCAGTGTGATTTAGCTTTCGAAGCGGAATGGTCGGTGAATAGGAACATTTAAAAACAAATCTACGCTTGCGCGAAAGTTAATATAAATAGCCAGAAGAGCGGTATTGTTGCTCAGTCTATCTTTGCAGTTCAAAGCGGGAAGGTCGGTGAATTTGAAAATTGAAAACACAAACAACGCATGCGCGAAAATTCATATAAATAGCCAGAAAAGCGGTTTTGTTGCTCAGTCTATCTTCGCACTTTAAAGTGGAACGGTCGGACAATTTGAAAATTCAAACCAAAATCTACACATTCGCGAAAATTAATATAAATAGCCAGAACACTGGTTTTGTTGCTCAGTCCGTCTTCGCACTTCGAAGCGGAAATGTCGTTGAATTTGAAAATGGAAAACAAAATCTACGCATTTGCGAAAATTAATATAAACAGCCAGAAGAGCGGTATTATTGCTCAGTCTATCTTTGCAGTTCAAAGCGGAAAAGTCGGTGAATTAGAAAATTGAAAACAAAAACAACGCATGCCCGAAAATTCATATAAATAGCCAACAGAGCGGTTTTATTGCTCAGTCTGTCTTGGCACTTCGAGGCGGAAAGGTCGTTGAATTTGAAAATTGAAAACAAAAACAACGCATGCGCGAAAATTCATATAAATAGCCATAAGTGCAGTTTTGTTGCACGGTCTGTCTTCGCACTTCCAACTGGAAAGGTCGGTAAATTTAAAAATTCAAAACAAAATCTACGCAACCGAGAAAATTAATATAAATAGACCGAAGAACAGTTTTATTTCTCAGTATGTTTTAGCTTTTCGGAGCTGAATGGTCAGTGAATTGGAAAATATAAAAACTAATTTACGTATGCAAGAAAATTAATATAAATAACCAGAACAGTGGTTTTGTTGCTCAGTCCGTCTTCGCACTTCGAAGCGGAAATGTCGTTGAATTTGAAAATCAACATCAAAATCAACGCTTGCGCGAAAATTAATATATATAGCCAGAAGAGCGGTATTATTGCTCAGTCTATCTTTGCAGTTCAAAGCGGAAAGGTGGGTGAATTTGAAAATTGAAAACCAAAACAACGCATGCGCGAAAATTCATATAAATAGCCCGAAGAGCGGTATTGTTGCTCAGTCTATCTTTGCAGTTCAAAGCGGGAAGGTCGGTGAATTTGAAAATTGAAAACACAAACAACGCATGCGCGAAAATTCATATATATAGCCAGCAGAGCGGTATTGTTGCTCAGTCTATCTTTGCAGTTCAAAGCGGGAAGGTCGGTGAATTTGAAATTTGAAAACACAAACAACGCATGCGCGAAAATTCATATATATAGCCAGCAGAGCGGTTTTATTGCTCAGGCTGTCTTGGCACTTCGAAGCGGAAAGGTCGTTGAATTTGAAAAACGAGAACAAAATCTACGCATACGCGAAAATTAATATAAATTGCCAGAAGATCAGTTTTGTTGCTCAGTCCGTCTGCGCACTTCGAAGCGGAAATGTCGTTGAATTTGAAAATCAACATCAAAATCAACGCTGGCGCGAAAATTAGTATAAATTGCCAGAAGATCAGTTTTGTTGCTCAGTCTGTCTTCGCTCTTCGAAGCGGAAAGGTCGATGAATTTGAAAATTTCAAAACACAATCTACGCATGCGTGAAAGTTAATATAAATAGCTAAAATAGCGGTTTAGTTGCTCAGTCTGTCTTCACACTTCGAAGCGGAAAAATCGTTGATTTTAAAAATTCGAAACAAAATCTACACATGGGAGAAAATTAATGTAAATAGCCAGAAGAGCAGTTTTATTTCTCAGTGTGATTTAGTTTTCGAAGCGGAATGGTCGGTGAATTGGAAAATTTAAAGACTAATTTACGCATGCAAGAAAAATAAATATAAATAACCAGAACAGTGGTTTTGTTGCTCAGTCCGTCTTCGCACTTCGAAGCGGAAAAATCGTTGAATTTAAAAATTCGAAACAAAATCTACGCATGGGAGAAAATTAATGTAAATAGCCAGAAGAGCAATTTTGTTGCTCAGTCTATCTTTGCAGTTCAAAGCGGAAAGGTCGTTGAATTTGAAAATTGAAAACAAAAACAACGCATGCGCGAAAATTCATATAAATAGCCAGCAGAGCGGTTTTATTGCTCAGTCTTTCTTGGCACTTCGAAGCGGAAAGGTCGTTGAATTTGAAAATGGAAAACAAAATCTACGCATTTGCGAAAATTCATATAAATAGCCACAAGAGCAGTTTTGTTGCTCGGTCTGTCTTCGCACTTCGAACTGGAAAGGTCGGTAAATTTAAAAATTCAAAACTAAATCTACGCAACCGAGAAAATTAATATAAATAGCCCGAAGAACAGTTTTATTTCTCAGTATGTTTTAGCTTTTCGGAGCTGAATGGTCAGTGAATTGGAAAATTTAAAAACTAATTTACGCATGCAAGAAAATTAATATAAATAACCAGAACAGTGGTTTTGTTGCTCAGTCCGTCTTCGCACTTCGAAGCGGAAAGGTCGTTGAATTTGAAAATCAACATCAAAATCAACGCTTGCGCGAAAATTAATATAAATAGCCAGAAGAGCGGTTTTGTTGCTCAGTCTATCTTCGCACTTTAAAGTGGAACGGTCGGACAATTTGAAAATTCAAACCAAAATCTACACATTCGCGAAAATTAATATAAATAGCCAGCACACTGATTTTGTTGCTCAATCCGTCTTCGCACTCCGAAGCGGAAAGGACGTTGAATTTGAAAATTGAAAACAAAATCTACGCATACGCGAAAATTAATATAATTTGCCAGGAGATCGGTTTTGTTGCCCAGTCTGTCTTCGCTCTTCGAAGCGGAAAGGTCGATGAATTTGAAAATTTCAAAACAAAATCTACGCATGCGTGAAAGTTAATATAAATAGCTAGAATAGCGGTTTAGTTGCTCAGTCTGTCTTCACTCTTCGAAGCGGAAAAATCGTTGAATTTAAAAATTCGAAACAAAATCTACGCATGGGAGAAAATTAATGTAAATAGCCAGAAGAGCAGTTTTATTTCTCATTGTGATTTAGCTTTCGAAACGGAATGGTCGGTGAATTGGAAAATTTAAAACCTAATTTACGCATGCAAGAAAATTAATATAAATAACCAGAACAGTGGTTTTGTTGCTCAGTCCGTCTTCGCACTTCGAAGTGGAAAGGTCGGTAAATTTGAAAATTCGAAACAAAATCTACGCATGGGAGAAAATTAATGTAAATAGCCAGAAGAGCAGTTTTAATTCTCAGTGTGATTTAGCTTTCGAAGCGGAATGGTCGGTGAATAGGAACATTTAAAAACAAATCTACGCTTGCGCGAAAGTTAATATAAATAGCCAGAAGAGCGGTATTGTTGCTCAGTCTATCTTTGCAGTTCAAAGCGGGAAGGTCGGTGAATTTGAAAATTGAAAACACAAACAACGCATGCGCGAAAATTCATATAAATAGCCAGCAGTGCGGTTTTATTGCTCAGTCTGTCTTGGCACTTCGAAGCGGAAAGGTCGTTGAATTTGAAAATCAACATCAAAATCAACGCTTACGCGAAAATTAATATAAATAGCCAGAAAAGCGGTTTTGTTGCTCAGTCTATCTTCGCACTTTAAAGTGGAACGGTCGGACAATTTGAAAATTGAAACCAAAATCTACACATTCGCGAAAATTAATATAAATAGCCAGAACACTGGTTTTGTTGCTCAGTCCGTCTTCGCACTTCGAAGCGGAAATGTCGTTGAATTTGAAAATGGAAAACAAAATCTACGCATTTGCGAAAATTAATATAAATAGCCAGAAGAGCGGTATTATTGCTCAGTCTATCTTTGCAGTTCAAAGCGGAAAAGTCGGTGAATTTGAAAATTGAAAACAAAAACAACGCATGCCCGAAAATTCATATAAATAGCCAGCAGAGCGGTTTTATTGCTCAGTCTGTCTTGGCACTTCGAGGCGGAAAGGTCGTTGAATTTGAAAATTGAAAACAAAAACAACGCATGCGCGAAAATTCATATAAATAGCCATAAGAGCAGTTTTGTTGCACGGTCTGTCTTCGCACTTCCAACTGGAAAGGTCGGTAAATTTAAAAATTCAAAACAAAATCTACGCAACCGAGAAAATTAATATAAATAGACCGAAGAACAGTTTTATTTCTCAGTATGTTTTAGCTTTTCGGAGCTGAATGGTCAGTGAATTGGAAAATATAAAAACTAATTTACGTATGCAAGAAAATTAATATAAATAACCAGAACAGTGGTTTTGTTGCTCAGTCCGTCTTCGCACTTCGAAGCGGAAATGTCGTTGAATTTGAAAATCAACATCAAAATCAACGCTTGCGCGAAAATTAATATATATAGCCAGAAGAGCGGTATTATTGCTCAGTCTATCTTTGCAGTTCAAAGCGGAAAGGTCGGTGAATTTGAAAATTGAAAACCAAAACAACGCATGCGCGAAAATTCATATAAATAGCCCGAAGAGCGGTATTGTTGCTCAGTCTATCTTTGCAGTTCAAAGCGGGAAGGTCGGTGAATTTGAAAATTGAAAACACAAACAACGCATGCGCGAAAATTCATATAAATAGCCAGCAGAGCGGTTTTATTGCTCAGGCTGTCTTGGCAGTTCGAAGCGGAAAGGTCGTTGAATGTGAAAATCGAGAACAAAATCTACGCATACGCGAAAATTAATATAAATTGCCAGAAGATCAGTTTTGTTGCTCAGTCTGTCTTCACATTTCGAAGCGGAAAAATCGTTAAATTTAAAAATTCGAAACAAAATCTACGCATGGGAGAAAATTAATGTAAATATCCAGAAGAGCAGTTTTATTTCTCAGTATGATTTAGCTTTCGAAGCGGAATGGTCGGTGAATTGGAAAATTTAAAAACTAATTTAGGCATGCAAGAAAATTAATATAAATAACCAGAACAGTGGTTTTGTTGTTCAGTCCGTCTTCGCACTTCGAAGCGGAAATGTCGTTGAATTTGAAAATCAACATCAAAATCAACGCTTGCGCGAAAATTAATATAAATAGCCAGAAGAGTAGTTTTGTTGCTCAGTCTATCTTTGCAGTTCAAAGCGGAAAGGTCGTTGAATTTGAAAATTGAAAACAAAAACAACGAATGCGCGAAAATTCATATAAATAGCCACAAGAGCAGTTTTGTTGCTCGGTCTGTCTTCGCACTTCGAACTGGTAATGTCGGTAAATTTAAAAATTCAAAACAAAATCTACGCAACCGAGAATATTAATATAAATAGCCCGAAGAACAGTTTTTTTAGTTCTCAGTATGTTTTAGCTTTTCGTAGCTGAATGGTCAGTGAATTGGAAAATATAAAAACTAATTTACGCATGCAAGAAAATTAATATAAATAACCAGAACAGTGGTTTTGTTGCTCAGTCCGTCTTCGCACTTCAAAGCGGAAATGTCGTTGAATTTGAAAATCAACATATAAATCAACGCTTGCGCGAAAATTAATATAAATAGCCTGAAGAGCGGTATTATTGCTCAGTCTATCTTCGCAGTTCAAAGCGGAAAGGTCGGTGAATTTTAAAATTGAAAACAAAATCAACGCATGCGCGAAAATTCATATAAATAGCCAGCAGAGCGGTTTTATTGCTCAGTCTGTCTTGGCACTTCGAAGCGGCAAGGTCGTTGAATTTGAAAATTGAAAACAAAAACAACGCATGCTCGAAAATTCATATAAATTGCCAGGAGATCGGTTATGTTGCTCAGTCTGTCTTCGCTCTTCGAAGCGGAAAGGTCGGTGTATTTGAAAATTGAAAACAGTATATACGGATGCTCGAAAATTAATATAAATTGCCAGAAGATCAGTTTTGTTGCTCAGTCTGTCTTCGCTCTTCGAAGCGGAAAGGTCGATGAATTTGAAAATTTCAAAACAAAATCTACGCATGTGTGAAAGTTAATATAAATAACTAGAATAGTGGTTTAGTTGCTCAGTCTGTCTTCACACTTCGAAGCGGAAAAATTTGAAAATTCATAACAATATCTATACATTCGCGAAAATTAATTTAAATAGCCAGATGAGCGATATTGTTGTTCAGTCTATCTTTGCAGTTCAAAGCGGAAAATTCGGTGAATTTGAAAATTCTCTAAATTATTTGTATACTGTTTTACATTTGAGCTTTTTGTACTACAAACTTGTTGTTATTTTGTCGACTTTATGGGTTTCAGTGGACGGGCGCTGTTCGCTTCGGCGATCTGTGAGACCGGTCTCAAATGGTTACCCTTAAGTCGATATTTTACGCAAGTTAATATACTGTAAAAGAGGTTCAAATGAGATACGAGTTTCAAAGAGGTCACTCTAATTCTAATAAAATCACGAATTATAGATAGTGTGACTTCAGGAGATCGGAGAACCGGAGAAAAAATGGAAGCACTTTAATATAATATAAGATTCTTATTCTGTAAAGGTAATAATGTAATCAAGTGTGTTAGTTTGTTATAAATTGATGTAGATAATTTTTGTATGCGAATGACTTTTAAGTACATATATATATATATATATATATATATATATATATATATATATATATATATATATATATATATATATATATATATATATGTACTTAAAAGTACAGTATATATATATATATATATATACATACTATATGCATAGTATGTATGGACTTTGTGTGGAATATTCAAATGTGAGTAATAAAAAAATGTAAATATGTAAAATAGGAGTTAATATCTTAATCAGCAAGTGATACCTGAATTAAGATTAATGCTGTATGTGTGTGTTAACAAGTGGTGTTTTAAAAGAATTCTATTATGTGTTTTTAATAATTTCATATCTCAATTAAAATAATGTTATAAGAAAAAGATTTGTGGTTGGGAAAGAATTGTGATGTGTAGTATGACTAGGATACTAACGTGGGACGGCCACTTACTTGCTCCGTATAAAATATAAAATGTAAAGTTATTCATTGAACAAATGGATGTCGAGACAGCCATTTTAAATGGTGATGTAAAAACTAAAAACAAAAAACACATAATCCCTGGCATTTGCCCTATGCTTCCAAGAAAACCGTGTAAACTTGGAGAAGGGAAACGACATCGGACACGTTTGCAATTAATTATCAATACTCCTAACAAATAAATCATTTAGTTTCGTATTTCCTTCTCATTTAACAATCTTATCAATTTATGTACAGGCCTCGTATACTCGTCATTTGCAGTCCTAACCTTAACTACTCTAACTACATTGTTGGCGCCCGTAAAAACTTGCTCTACAACACCCTTTTTCCACGCATTTCGAGGTAATTGCAAATCAATTATTATTACGATATCGCCTACATTAAAAGGCGCTTCTTGCTCAATCCACTTTTTTCGGGGTAAAAGAGTTGGCAAGTATTCGCGCAGCCAACGTCTCCAAAAAGTGTCTGCAAACGCTTGCGCAATCCGCCACTGCTTTCGTAGAAACAGCTTCCGCTTCATACTTCCCTAATTTAATCTCGCCAGACGAACAACCGATTAAAAAATGATTAGTCGTTAAGGCTTCATTATCACGCGGGTCTACTGAAACATGTGTCAAAGGTCTTGAATTTACTGAGTGTTCAATCTCTGTTGATAACGTATATAAAACTTCTTCGCTTACCGCCTGATCATTTAATATCGCTTTTAATGCTGTTTTTACAGATCTAATAAGTCGCTCCCACGCCCCTCCCATATGGGTTTTTGGTTATCCAAAAATTTTGGCAGTAATTGGAACATCCAACGTCGAAGAAGCAATATAAACGGTAGCTCTTCGCATCTCAAGCTCGTCTACACTTTTCTTTTGCGCATCATTTAAGACCTTCTGTAAAGGCCACTTCTCTTCTAGCCCTCGCAAAAAATCAGGTCCAGCAAACCAAGGGTCGTTTTCATGAATTGCATCATGTTTCCAGCGCGTCGCGATATCCGCGGAATTTAACTTGGTCGGCACCCTCCGCCACTCCGAGCAGGTGGTAAGCTCGCTTATATCTCCCAATCGACGTGCCGCATACATTTCGCGTTTTTGCATTTCTGACTTAATCCAGTGCAAAACCGTAAGCGAATCAGACCATAAAAAACGACGATTTATTTGAATCGGTAATACTTTTGCAACGGCTGAGATTAATCTCGCAGCTAAAAGTGCGGCTTGGAATTAAAGTCAAGGTATCGTTAGCGGTTTTAATGGCGCCACGCGCGATTTTGCCATAATCAAAATTACATGTGCTGGCGCATTGTTTATAGTAAAGCGCGCATATATAGCGGCTGAATACGCTACCATACTCGCATCGCAAAACGCGTGTAATTGCACGCAAGAATGAGACAAATGCCTAGGTGTCATGCATCGCGGCACTCGACATGTCTGTATTTCGCGGAGAGCTTTTAACCACGACAACCAATCTGCATATTCCTCGTCTCTTATCTGTTCGTCCCAAGTTACGCCACTACGCCAAATTTCTTGCATCAGAATTTTAGATTTTAATGTAAAAGGCGAAAGCAATCCGAGAGGATCGTATACCGACATAATGACTCTTAAAAAATCACGCTTCGTGGGCTTTCTTTTTCCGTCAATCAAGTCTTTCGGTACGCGGTTAATTCCTACATTAAACTCTAGAGTGTCTGCCTGCGTATCCTAAAACATACCTAGAAAACGTTCTCCCCCTCGGTCACCGAGGCGCATCTTAGCCGCCTTTGTTTTGCGCGCGGCTTCAGGCACTGTAGAAAGGGCTCTCGCCTCATTACGTGCATCGTAAAGTTTGCCTTTGAATTTATGGCAATAACATCTCGGACCAGTTGACGAGCTTCTTCGAGTGTTTTTCGACTAGACAAAAAGTCGTCGGCATAGCTATCGCGCTTTATGCTCTTAACAGCGTCCGGTTTGGCATGAACGAACGATTCTGCATTCTTATCCTTTACGTAAATCGCACTGCACTGCGACGGCTTCGCCCCAAAAAGTAAACACGTCATTTCGTATACTTCGGCGCTTTCGATCTTTACCGCGATCGCGCTCGATCACATTCACTCGCATGTATATATCAGAGATATCTGCTATCACCACAATTGCGTCTAATCTATAACGTAATAATACGCCTGGTAAAGACTGCAAAAGATCCGGCCCCGAATCCAATTGATCATTTAAACTTAACCCTTGCATTTTCGCGGCCGCGTCAAATACTATCCTTATCTTTCCCGGTTTATTTATATTTGTCACACCGAAATGCGGCAAATACCAACTACGAGATTGTGCTGAATTACTATCGTCGACTTTTCTCGCGTAACCATTATCAAGAAGACGTTGCATTTCTTTATAATACATTTCCGCGTATTCACAATCACGATCTAATTTTCTCTATAATGATAAAAGTCTCGTCATAGCGGATTTCTTGCTGTCAATCCGCGGATTGACGTTATTCCATAATAATCCGGTTTCCCATACGTCACCTATGCGCCTTGTCGTTCTATTCAAAATCTTGAGTGCGCGCGCGTGCTTCATACTCGGCCGGTTTACTTCTCTCACGCAGAAATTATCGAGAGAAAGGTAATCCTTTATTAGCCTTTCGAGTCCCTCGTTTATACTTGCTGCCCCATCGTCGGACCCCTCGTCATAAAGGACCCTTTGTTCACGCGCGCAGGTCACTAGCTCCGAGTTTCCCGAGCGGAGTCTAGTTACTCCGTGCACTGCCCACCCTAGCGGCGTAAGCGTCAGCGCCAGCAGGCTTTTTCGGACCCCACGCGTTTCTCGAGTGGCAATTAAAAGCCAGTTGTCTTGGCCGATTAGGATTTCGGGCCTGACTTTTTCATATGGCTGTACAAACACGCTCTCTGTTCTCGCGACGTAGCGCACGATGTCTTTGCTTAACGTTTGTGTAGGAAGACATAAATCCGTCACGGCGACAGCGTTCGAAATCTGGTGTTTTTCGAACTCGCCAGTTATTTGAAATGATACTTTTTCACAACGCGTGCATACTGCTTCTCTATCGTTAATCCCCTTCAACGCTAAATGCACACGTGTTCCTCTTACTCCTATTTCACGAGCTATACGTTTATTTATGAGCGTTATTGTCGAACCGTTGTCCAACAACGCGAACGTTTTTAATGTTTTCGTGGGACCCGATACTTCTACAGCTATAATTTTTAGTAACGCGCCCGACGAATCTGGTCATGCATTTTTCTTTGTTGCCCATGACGTACCGTTGATTTGCTGAGGCCTTTTGTACGACTTATAATTCGTATTTTTATTCACATTATATTTCACATTCGCGCCTATTAACTCATGAACAATACATGATGCTCTCCTTTACATTGCGTACAATTTTCGCCTTTACATGCCGATTGCTTGTGTCCCGCATGCAAACACTTAAAACACAGTCGATTCTTCCGCGCAAGGAAGATTCGTCTATGTGCTGGCTCTCGCGCAAATGTATTGCACGTTGCCGTCTCATGGTTACTTCTATTACAAATTACGCAAGAATTATATTGCACGCTCGCTGTATTTACGCGCATCAATTCAGCATCATCCTCGAATTCATTAATGGTGGCAAAAGCATTTATCGGCCTTTTACGCGTTACCGTTTTCTTTATTAAATTTGCGGAATCGTCGATATACTCAATATCCGCCTCAAAAATCCCGCCTGCTATAGCCAATTCAGCTTGGCGTAACATAAACTTAGCAAGTTTTTCTAACTCGGCCTCGTTCTCGTCAGCTTCCGAGGCGTGTTTATTGTATGCGTATTTTAATGCCGACGGCATTTTCCTCGCGACACTTTGCACTAATTCCGGGCTATATAAGTGACCCGTTAATTTAAGCGATTTAAAGGCTAAAACAGAATCGTGTAGTTTGGTTGCAAACTGCGTCAACTTAATTTTTCCAGACTCCAATGCTGGCCAATCTTTTAGTTCCTTCACGATTTTACTAGCTATTACTTTTTTGTTCCCGAAATGCATTTCTAGCGTTTTCATTACGGCAAACGCGTCGCAGTTAGTGGCGAATAGAGTGCTCACGGCTTCTCGAGCCTCACCTTTGAGAGCTGTGAATAATCGCGCGATGTTCTCTCTTTCGCTATAATTTCTGAGTTCCGTGGTCATTTCGAAAGTTTCTTTAAACTGGTACCACTCGAGCGGGTTACCTGAAAACGCGGGCAACGTTTTAGCCGATGTTAATCTATTAACTAGTCGCGAGTTGCCCTCACTCATTGATGATTCGCGGATGATGCTGAGGGTCGATTCTATCGCCCCCGCTAGGCGCGCTATCGGATCGTTTACGGGTGTTCCATAATCTGTTACATTTAAAATACGTGGAAACCTAGTACTATTTACCCACGCGTCTCTTCTTGCAGGCGCCGGCGGCGGTGGTGTCCTCGAACGTCCGCGAGCTTCGCCGATCATGTCCTCCTCCCGCGGATAGAACTCGCTCTCGATGTCGTCGTACATGTCCGTTTGACAGCCTTTCGTCGATGTGCTGATTCGTTCATTTTCATTTTGAACGATGATTTCGGGTGACAGCGGTGGCAGCGGCGGCGGCAGTACTTCCTCTATTTCGTTGTTCTTCGTATTTCTTTTCTTATCGGCGCCGCTTACGTCTTGGACGCGATATTTTTATTTTTCACGTAGTCTTTACGCGCCTTCTTTATTGGCGGCTGATAATTGATCTCTGCGTCCACTTAGTTTGCCTTCTTGGACGCTCTCGTGATTCTTTTCGGCGTCATTATGATTATTCACAACACTTCACAAACAATAATCACAAACACTTTTTACTATACGCGCTACTTTATCCCTTAACCCGTTATTAAATCCCGGGTTTCGGCACCAAATTGTTATTTCTGGGATAAAGTAGGATGGGTTTTTTATAATAAATACACAAGCAATTAAAGTATAAATAAAATATATTAAGGCAAGATAAACTCATAAAACTAAAACAAATGTCTTTCAATGTAAACTAATATTTCCGAAATAATTATAATATGAATACAAGAATATGCTAACAAAGAATATAATAATAACTAGTTAAACTATCGCGTAATAATAAAAAGAAAGCTACTATAGCGGAGGGCTAGAGTTTAGTGAAGTGTCACTCTTCTAGTCGGTCTCTCGCAGCGGCCTTTTCCTAGCCTGACAGCCACAGGTCAGCCTTTTGGCTTTCCCATGCTGAGCGATCTTCACTGCGAAGACAAGCTCCCTACGAGGTCTATGATAGTCTAAGGGCGACTGCAAAGTCGTCCTTAACTAGGGCCTGAAGTCAACGAACCGCTCATGCAGATTCGCGCGAGTCGAGAAACAAGCCGCGAAGGAACGACCGCCATGCTCTCAGTACAATAAGATACACTATTAATTGTATTCTATACGCACGCTTCGTACATACTTCATGCTTCTTTAACATATGATATTCTATCCGTAACAATATTAATGAACCGAAAGGTTATGAAACAGGAAACAATAAAGTTTGCAAATTGCAAAAGGCACTTTTTGGATTAAGTGAAAGGCCAAGGGCTTGAGATGATTGTTTTAACAAATTCGCAGAAAATTTAAACTTTGTTAGAAGCAATTATGATCACTGTCTTTACGTAAATAAATCCAATAAAGATCTAATATACATATTAGTCTTTGTAGATGATCTATTAATTTGTTGCAAAGATAAAGATAGAATAAACAAAGTAAAAGCTAGTCTAATGGAAAGATTTGCATTGAAATACTTGGGAAAAGTTAATAATGATATTGGTATTGATATAGATTATAGTGAAAATAGAGATAAAATGACTTTAAGTCAAACAAAATATATTAAATCTTTAGCTGTAAAATATAATTTAGAAAATGCAAAACTATCTGATACTCCAATGGAGTCTAACGTAAAACTAGAACAAGCTAGTGAAATCGATGATAAATATACAATACAGAAATTTAATTGGCGAATTATTATATATAAGTACAGGCACAAGGCCAGATATTGCGTACAGCATAAATTATTTAAGTCGATACCAAAGTTGTTATGATCAAACGCATTATAAATATGCAATGCGAATTTTAAAGTATTTGTATAAAACTAAAGACTTAAAACTAACTTACTGCAATAATGTTAATACCGAAATACTAGACTGTATAGTAGATTCTGATTATGCAGGCGATAATGTAGATAGAAAATCTACAACAGGTTTTGTAATTAGATTATTTGGAAACTTCATTTTTTGGAAAACACATAAACAAACTTCAGTCACAAAATTTTCTGCTTTCTCCGAATACACTGCAATGTCAGAAGCAGTGACAGAAATATTATTTGTTAGAAATTTACTAAACGAATCATTCAATGTAAAATTCGCTAAACCGATTAAAACGTACGAAGACAATTTAGGTGCAATTGCTATTGCAAAATATGGAAATTTTACGAAAACCTCAAAGCACATTGAAGTACAATATCATTACATAAATGAAAATTATGAAAATGGAGTAATCGACATTGTAAAAATAGATTCTCAGTTTAATTTAGCAGACAAGTTAACAAAGAGTCTAGATAAAACCAAATTTCTGAACAACAGAAAAAAGTTAAATATAATCTGAATTATGAAGATGTAAAAGAATCAAGATTGTTGATTTAAGGAGGCGTGTTGTAATATAAAAATAAATACAACAATCTTGACTCTAAGTATCATTTTGATACTCGTCGCGCCATCTCTTGGTACGCGACGATTTCGTGCAGAGAGGCGAGCTCACGCGAGAGCGAGCGTACTGCGCATGCCTCGCACCTATAATATATGTATTCGCTATACTGTATTACTCTTGACTAAAACCACCGATGTAGACGGTCGTGTTACCGACGGGCTTTTGCCACATATTTAAATAAACCTCATTAAGATAAATATCTAATTTATTTATCCACCAACTCCAACAATATTAAATGTAACAAGCATGGGGTGACCATGTACTTGTTAATAGAAAATGTAATTTTACTGTGGTCCTATGCGGTATTGAGTATGATTATATAAATATGCACATGTATATATAAAATCATGCATTAAATTATATTCATGCACATGCAGTTAAGGATAGGAATAGAAGGATATTGTATAACTTTCTTTATAGTATATTTTTATAATTTTTATTCGTCTTTTAATATCACGTTTCTTTTTATATTCTCAATCAAATTCATATATTTGATAATTCTCTTTCAAAATTTTAGTAATTTTATAATTATATGTATATATAAAAAGCAAAAGAAAAGATAAGAAGAAAAATAAAATTCTACAATACGCTGATCCCACCACTTTTCACCAAATAATTAGCTTTGACGTACTGGCTTTTATTGTTAACTAATAAAAGTCCGAACGTTACGGCTTTTCTCGCGTCGCGCCGAGCGGTTTGCACGCGCGATCGAGTTATTTTGCGTGGCTGAGACAGAAGGTATACTTGGAGAGGAGTTGAACAGTGAGCAGGCTCGTGAGTCCGTAGTAGGATTTTAAATAAACATTTTATTTGTTACCTTTTAATTGCTTGTATTTTAGTTATTTGTTATAACTTAAATTGCGCGTAGTTGGAAAAATCGTGCACACTTATACTTTATTACAGTCGTTTTATAATACGTAATACGCGTCGTTAAAAATACACGTGGTAGTCGAACTTTGCTCGTGGCGCAGCGACGATCCGTACACTTCGGCTTCTGACTCTTATATTGAATATGTATTGACAATAAATGGGAAATCTTACAATGAGCAGGTGCGCCTTTTCCTGTGTGGCGGACCCCCCGAAAGATGATTTATGCGCTAGTACATAGAGACTTCGTCCTGACTGACGGGCGACTTTTGACCTCGAGCTTGGGTAAGAGGGCGGCTTTTAACTAGAATATTACTTTCGACATAGCAACATCAGGTGACTAGATAACCAGCCAAGTTTGCTATGAATAATAGAATATTCCGTATTCAGTATTAACTTGTTCGAATTATACTTAGAATAATCAAACACAGGTGTCTATGTTCAATTAGCCGAAATAGAGCTCGTTTGAGTCATTAGATCTAATATCTCTATTAAAATTATTCTGTCCTACGTGACAACGATATATGATTATACAAGTCTTTGGTACAATAGTTATTTCGTAGAGACATTACGAAAGAGAAAAAAATAAAAAATATGGAATTCATTCATCACTGCTATATCCGAATTTGGTACATACTAGGATGGGACGAAAAAAGTGCTTTGTGAGATAACGATTTTGGGGAGGGCTAAAAAGTTTCCAAATCATATAAGAAACAAATATTAAAAATGGTTTTTCGATTGGTCAAGTCTAAGTGCCGATAGATTTCATGTTAAGTATTCAAATATCAATATTTTCGGTTTTATCCTGGTTGGTAAGTGCGAGTCTTAAGGGGTTATATCCTCCAAATTTTTTTGTTTTATTCCATTTTTTTTATTGGCTTAAATCTTGCCAAAACAATCCTAGAATCAAAATCTACAACGCCCAAGTACCGATTAAAACTCAAAATTTGTTTAAATCAATTTTTTTCCAAACAGCTTTGATGCTCTAAAATCACAATTTTCGCTTATTTTAGCGATGCTCGCTTTTTTTAATTTTGCGGCTTTGGAAATTAGTAGAAGTTACCTACGATCGATATCGTATTTTAAATTTGAATTATAGAGGTCGCTACATGACATTACGACGATTACAGCGTCTTTACAGAACGTGTTTGCTCACACTTGCCCTGTATTTAGTCGATCAGCCGTTCTCGTTGTTTACGTTGTTATTTTGAGTTTTGTTTTACTTTTTAACTGCGAATTATATTTACAAGTACTTAATTATGAGTGAAAAGGTGTACAGTGGCCGCAAAGACAGTAAAACAAGAAGTAAGAGTACAAAACGGAGTAAAATTAGTAATCGACGCCCGCCTAACCGCCATTCGTTCGAAGGCGATTCGGAGCACGTTAGTACCTCGGCTAAGAAATTGAAAACTACTGATTTAGACCGTGACCGCGATGTTGATAATAATTTCGGCTACTGTTTCATCAATTTTTTGCTGTATTTACTGCTCTTTCTGAATTAGTAGTATGCAAAAAATGTAATGGTGACGTGCGATTTTTAGAGTCGAACAAGCGTGGACTAGGCTTCAAAATTATTGTGTCTTATTCGAACTGTGGTGATGCTGATATTAACAGCTGTCCTGTAATAAAAGGTCGTGCTTATGAGATCAACTGCCGTATTATTTTAGCTATGCGCATCATAGGCATAGGCATCAACGGTATAAAAAAGTTCTGCTCTATGATGGATCTTGCAAAGCCTGTTTTTCAAACAACTTACAGTAAGATCATATCTAATATCGCCACTGCTACTTCATCTGTTCGAATTATATCTATGAAAAAATCAGCGATTAAAGAAAAAGAAATTTCTATCGAACGAGGTGAAAAAGAAGGTCTCACGGTGTCAGGCGATGGATCTTGGCGAAAGAGAGGGTTTGCGTCTTTGTTCGGATTGGTGACTTTGATTGGTTGGTACACTGGCAAGGTATTGGATGTGTGTGTAAAATCTAAGTACTGTAAAGTGTGTGAATATTGGCAAAAAAAAGAAGGTACTGCTGAATACGAAGAGGTATACCTTTCACATAAACAGAACTGTGATGCCAACCATCAAGGTAGTGCCGGGAAAATGGAGATCGACGCAGTTATAGAAATGTTTAAACGCTCAGAAAAACTTCATAATATCAAATATTTTAAATATATCGGCGACGGCGATTCAAAAACATATAAAGGTATAGTCGACTCAAAACCTTATAAAGATTTCATCGTCGAAAAAAAAGAATGTGTCGGACACGTTCAGAAGCGCATGGGAACGCGTCTGCGCAATTTGAAAAAAACAACGAAAGGTCTTGGCGGCCGAGGAAAGTTGACCGGAAAGTTAATTGATGAACTTTCTATTTATTACTATTATTATTATTATAAATTTGGGCAACGTTACTTCATAAAATGTCGACGAAGGAGAATACACAGCACGAGAAGTGTCCGGTCGGAGTAGACTCTTGGTGTTCTTGGCAGCGCAGTACAGCGCTTGGTACACTTGCAACGTACGAACACAAGAGTTCAATGCATGAGAATGTTTTTAACGCAATAAAACCCATTTATAATGAACTCAGCTCCGACAACCTTCTATCACGCTGCTTGGGTGCGTATACTCAGAACAATAACGCGTCGTTTAATGCTGTAGTGTGGTCAATTGCTCCAAAGACGGTGTCAAGCGGTAAGACTATAGTTGACATTGCGACTGACGTAGCCGTTATTATCTTCAATGACGGCTTTTTGCGTCTGTTTGCCGTTTACGATGCTTTTGGGTTGACTGTTGGACCAAACATGTACAAGCTTTGCGTGGAAACGGACGCCAATCGCGTCAAAACCGCTGAGCATCGTATGTCCGATATCGCGAAAGAGGCCAGGCGCAGCATTACATCAGGCAAAAAAAAAAGAAGGAAATGAAGGCCCTGGTAGGACAATTATATGGTGCAGGGATAGCAGACTGAAGGAAAAAAAATTATTATGGACTATATTTTTATGATTCTTAAGATTTATAGCATTTTAAAACTTCAAACGCGTTTTTCTCGAAACCATGTTTTCAAAATCGGCAAGCAGTAGAACTCAAAAAGTTTACATCCGATTGACTTAAAACTTTAACAGTAGCTTCATTGTTTGATTATCTAGTGAAGTACACACGATTTTAGCGATTAATTAACAAGAAAAAAAGTTATAAACAACTTAAGTCGATTTTTTTCGTCGAAACACGATTTTTAGTTAAAACAATCGCCATTTTGCGAAAAAAAAATCTAAAAATATAATCATGTGTTCTTTACTAGCAAAACTTATGTAGATAATATAAAATTTTTTTTTGTCATAGGTGGAGTTAGACAAGACTTGTACTGCTCGCCACGGAAGACCTTTTTGAAAAAGCGGTTCACGGTAATCACTGTACAGCCGCCAGTTTGTAAAATAAATATCAATAAAAAAAATTTTTCTCTTCTTCAAAAGTTGATTAATTCAATGTTATATTATTTGTATACCTTTAATCTCAAATGTCCTTTAAAAAAAATTATTAACAAAGCCTTGTTTTTTAGAGCATAAGGGGGATATAACCCCTTAAGGGGGAAGTCTGCTTTTCCGGCTTCAAAAAATCGATTTTTTTTTTGGCTAAAATATATTCCAAAACTATCCAAGAATATGTCTTCAAAATTTAAGAGGCTAATTCGACATATTTCCGAAGCTACAGCAGTTTTAGTGGCCGAGCATCGAGCAGGTGCGAATGCTCGGGCAGACCCCAGCGCGCGCGCTCCGCCCCTGGATGTATTATATTATTAGACAATACTCGTATATACCTGTATAGGTCCAACCGTCCTTTGAAACATTATTTGGAGCTTCTAGAAGGTCTGTGTTGAGTAGTAGTAGGGAGAACGGTATACAATATAACGGTATACTATAGCTCTCGGCATCGGCTTCTACACTGCTGTTTGTAGCGTCAGCTTTCAGTTCCACTTTTGATTTTGCCGAGTACACATCGAAATGTCAAGCTACCCGAAAGGTGATAGATTTAAAAGAGAGCGTGCTGCGGAACCGCGAAAGCGGAAATTTCACGGCAATCGTTTTACAAGTGTTTCATCGGACGACGGAGACTTACACCCGAGCCGCAGTGAGCAGCAGTTAACGACAACAAGCAGCGATGATGACATTATTCATTCTACTCACTGCTACCGCATTATTGAATTTATATCTGTGTTTCCACGCTCAAAATTCCAACGAATCGTTCAATTCGATTGTGTGGCGCCTAAGTCCGAAACATTTGAATTCCGGCTATAAAATCGACGAAATTGCAGTATATATGGCTGCAGGCATTTTTAAGGAGGGCTACTCTGCTGTACTTTCCACCATGCAGCTCCTCAATATCATCATCGGGCAGCAGTGCAAAAATTTTGCTGACGCCGTCGATGCTAAGCGCATAACGCGGGAGAACCGGCGCGCATCATTTTCTAGCAAGAAGGTTCGTACAGCCCGAAGATTGGAAACCCTCAGCCAAAACGAGATTTTTGAAGAAGAGGAAGGACTAATGTATGACCCAGGGATAGCTGATTAACCTCTAATTACTGTAAGTACCCAAAAACTTATATTTTTTTGGACTGAAAACTTTAAAGCGCGTTTTCTCGAGTTTTCATTTTTACGATATTTAGAAAACGGTGCCGGTGTTAGCAAAAAGAATATACGTCCGATCGAAAAAAATCAATGTGATCTAGCTTCAGTATTAAATTATCTTCTATTTGAACTAAAAAAGTTGTACAAAAGTATTATTTAAACTATGTTTTTTACAACTTAAAGTGATTTTTTTTTCCAAAAAGTGAATTTTTTTTCAAATTTCAGAAAAATTTAGAATTTGACAACTTCTTTGGTATTTTTTGAATTCATATAGAAAAGAAACTTATAAAAATTAAAAAAAAATGTGTCTCGACTGTTTCAGACGCATCGCACGACCTCCATCACCGGCACCGATAAAAAAAGTGCAGACTCCAGGCGCTCCGGCAAAATGGTCATAACTTGAAGAAATTTTAATATTTTTTAATAACAAAAATTGTTGTTTAAGCTAAAATATAGGACATTGTGTTCTCAAAATTTCGTTTACCGCAATCATTTCCTTTCCTTTCAAAAATCGCCGAAAAAACGCTTTCTATTCGGCTCCTAAAGCAGACTCCCCCCTTAACTCAAAGTTATAAAACCTCTCCCCAACCTATTAATTTTAACACATTATAGAACCTCTGTGACCCCTGGATCAAAAGCTATGTCAGTTTCAATACAGTCTCAGCGACAAAATAGAAAAAAGAAACTCAAAAATGTCGATTTGGGCCCTTCTCTGTGGTTTACACTACATATAACGAGTCAATTTGTCGCAAACAAATTTTTTAAAGCTAATATTTTGTTATTATTTCACAAAAATAACTTTGAAGATACTATAAAATATATCAATCAAAAGGAAATTACGCTAACTTTATGAAAAGATACATATTTTTGATAAGTTCAACGTATAAGATGACAAAATAAATTTTTTCGATTTTTACAAATCTTTAAACATTAATATTTTTACTAAAAATGGGTTTAATATTATCCATTCAGCTCCAAAATCTAATGAGTTCTAAGGTCAAACATATGTAATATGCCTCCAAAATTTCAGCACGTTATATGCTGTCCTTGAAGAGTTATGGTGGATACAAATTTTGGTTACATACGCACGCAAACGCACACGCACACGCCCACACACACACACACACACAATTTACAGTATTAAAAAATAACAAAAAAAATTCGATTCAAAAAAAATTTTTTAAACTAATATTTTGTTATTATTTTATAAATGATCGCGGGCTAACCGGCCAAAACAGAAGAAGTTAATTTTCGGTTTGAAACCTGCCTATAATTGATCGCGGTAATAGCGTCGTGCGAAAGTACAGCTAAGGGCACTTTACGATAGCCCGGAACACGTTGTGGTGGTTGAAAGGATGCGGAGTCTGAGGGAAAATAAGTTTAGGATTTACCCTGATTTTAATGTAAAATATCACAAAATAAAGTGAGCATTTATTGCTCTTAAAAGTAACTATATACAGGTTGTATTAAAGTGTAACTGTTAGTGTAAATTAAAGATAGTAGACTTTACACGCGGTCGCGAAAACAGGCACCGCGATGCGCGTAAAGGCTCCGAATTTGCCATAGTCGCGGTCAAGCCGGAAGAGAGCTAGCTCAGCGAGAACAATTAGTTTTTGCTCTCGCTTCGCCGAAATCAGGAAGGAAGAAGAGTGGGAGAAAGCGCGCACCTGTGTCCTTTCTCGCAAGAAATCGTGCGAGCGAGCGTTTCAGATCTTGCGAGAGAGAGAGAGAGAGAGAGAGAGAGAGAGAGAGAGAGAGAGAGAGAGAGAGACACAGTGCGCGCGAAAATATGAAATATAATAGGGCCGCTGTAAGTAACTTGCAGAAATTTTAATATTTTTTAATAACAAAAATTGTTTTTTAAAGCTAAAATATAGTACATTATGTTCTCGAAATTTCGTTTACCGCAATCATTTCCTTCCCTTTCAAAAAAATCGATGAAAAAACGCTTTCTATTCGGCTTCTAAAGCAGACTCCCCCCTTAAGTTATAGTGCGCCAAAAATCGATAGTTATTATAAAATAATATTTTTCTCGAAAAGAGAAAAGTATACATGCTTGAAAATTTTACAAAATATTCTTATCCATATTCCTAATCATCTCAATTTTTTTGAAAATATTTCCATGTTATATTTCCCAGATATCACCGTTTAAACAATATACGACGTTTTCGTGTATAACAGAAAGAAGAAAATAGTTTATTTAAAATTTTGGGTTGGAATATATAGGTAATTTTATACTCTTTCAAATGTATACAAAATAAATCGATGATATTATTTCAAATATACCAAAAAAACCGAAAAACTAAAACTCAAAAACCGAAAAACCAATAAAAAAACAACTCGAAAAATAACAAATGTTTTCCAGCGCCATTCCTTAAAAAAAATCATTGAGCCCTGAAACATTAATTTTGACCGTAAATGTTCAGAGTAATCTTCGTACACATCCGTCCACGTACATACACACACACACACATACACACACAGACTTTTTCTAAAAATAGTGTATTTTGACTCCTAATGTCTCAAAATATGTTTCTAACATGTTTTTAGCAAAAAAAATTTTTACCATCACAAAGCTTCCTCTATGAGGAAGCAAAAAATATTTAAATCGAATAATGCTTTTTAATTTAGGCCATAAAATACATTTACGCACTTAAGTTAATTCAACATTACCTGAAATAGCACCTAGAGTTGGATTTATCAAATTTGAAAAGTCATGGAATCCACTACAACTCTGACACAAAACAGCTTACTGCCGTAATGGACTCAATTACTGATCACAGTGGTATTGTATGAACTTGAACCCAAAAGTGTCGACACGTCTCGGACCTTTGTGTATATTATTTCTATGAACTCTTACGAGTATTTTACGACAAAATTGAAAATCTTCGCGAGGAGGAATCCAGAATAAACTCGATTTTTCAATATTTTTCAGTAGTTATTCGCAATATTCTTGTTAATAAGTCTTTAAACTATTAGTTCTTCAGCTGAAGTTCTACTTTTTAGTAGTAAAAACAATTCTAAATAGTTTCGTACCTCATATATTGATATCATCCATATAACTGCATGAAAAATTTGAAAACAACTAAAATTTTTCAGTTATGCCTTTTAAATAACTTACATAAATGTTCTATAAATATTTACTTTATATTTTCAGAAAGAAAACACATGCAGAAGAATGATTTTTTTATTTAAAATGCATGGAGGTCACTGCATTCATAGAGACTTTGAAGAAGTCTCTGCGAATATTCGGGATGTTCATTGATACTTTATATTTTTTCAAAACATTTTTAAAATCGCAGTGTACCGATTCCATTGCTTGTTCGCTAAATAATCCAAGTCCAGTGCCCATGTACTCGCAAAATTCTGGTACACGATGAAAAATAGGGTCGAGATCTTTACCAAAACTGGCATGCACAACAGCTCTAAATTTCTCAAAAACTTTGACATATTTCAAGGAGCAAACATTTTGACATCTAGAGCGCAGTAAATCAAGTTTGTCAAGGAAGATTTTACATGAATTTCCATTGAAACTTGTACTCTCATGTCGTATGTCACGCATTACACAACATGATTTAGCCCATTGAAGCGCATCTTGTTCACATTCCTTTAATAAATAAGTATATAGAGTATTGACAGTTACAAGCATTAGATGTAATTCAGGAGGACGTATAATTTGCAGAAACGTTTTGTCTTCTTGAGTATTAAAAGCAGGGGAATGTATACAGTTTTTGAACTTCTTAGCATCTTCTTTCTTAGCTCAACCTTCAGTACATTTCATATGATTTTGTAAAGTATTGCCAATTGTTTATTGAATATTAGCTAGTTTTAAATCAGTAGCAATTGTTCCTTCAAAATTATTAATCTTAAGTGCTGTCCATAATTGCAACAAATTTTCATAATTTTCTTGAGAATTTTGTGCTAAGGCTATAATAAATAATTCATTAACTCTCGAATCCTTACATATTTTAGCTGATATCCCATCTTATACTTTTTCGCCGATGAAATGATTCTTGAGATTCTGTGGTGGATTGAATTGACAGACAAACTTTTAAAGATCCCCTCCTCCGTCAATTCCAAATTTTAAATGACAATCAGTCATTTTTCGTTTTTCTTTGATATACTCTATCAGACCCTCAAGGTTCGACGAATAAGCAACTGTTTGATTTACTGCAGAACATTTGTTCGCGTTGACACGATTGAAGTCGAAATCTTTTATTCCACGAAAGGCATCTACATAGTGCAATTTGTCGCTAAATTTTTTTTCAAATTAAATTCTACAACTTTAGAATTATTTGAAGCTACACGCAAATACGCAGCAATTCCAAGAATCACATTCTGGCTCAAATGAAAACTTTGTTATGGTTTTAAGAAATCGTCCGAAAAAGAAAGCTGCTTCTTTACTGGGCTATTATTTATGCTTTTACCGACAGAAAATTGAAGAGGTTCACCTCCGGTAGCTTGAGTCAGTGATATAACATTAGACTCGCCGTCTTTCTCTTCACTTTCTTGTACATCGATTATGTTCCTTATCAATAGAGATGAAACTACTTGCTCAGTAACCTTTGAGCCAGATTCCGCAATGCTCTCAGCTAGAATTTTCAACCGCGAACTCAAGTTGCATTCATGAGATAATTCTCTTGCAATAAGAGAAAAGCTTCAGCGGTTTTCAGTATTAGGCGACTTTCTTTTATCTAAAAATAAAATTTGTAGAACTTCATAATGAAATTATGAGATAATCAATAAAGTGTATAAACTAAACTGTTTGTCAAAGTTAATCTTATACAGCGTATCAAAACGAAAATGAAAGAAACTGTGACTCAAACTTGATTGTAATATTGAGATTGTCAGTTATAAAGTTATTCAAATCAACATACATATTTTCATACATACCTAATATATTTATATTTGAGATATCTTTGAGTACACTTCGTCGCTCCTGCAATAAGTTTCCCTTTGCGAAATTTCCAGTTTTTGGTTTTCTAGCTAATTGGCAAATATGACAAGAGCACATATATGCAGTACTTGATCTAGTAACTTTTCTCATAGGATCAAGATCAAACAAGTTGGACAGTCTAATAGTTTGTTGTGGGTTCTCTTTAATACGATATAGATCTCTTGAGCAAGTTGAGCATACGACGATGGGTAAACGATCGTAAAAAGCATCGTAGTCAAAGTATTTTTCTACTTTTGCCTTTAACAAGACGCGTTTTCACAAAATAGAGTAAACAAGTTTGTCGACGATTATCTTCGTGAAATCTTGCTTTCGGCATTTTTATAATCAACGTTTGAACTTATTTTATACAAACACTATCATTTTTTTACAGTATCTACATTATCGAAAAAATAAATATGAATTTCGAATGAAGTACATAAAGCAAAATCAATATTTGAGCAAAGTGCCTCATCTAACATAATAATCGTTAGAAATATGCGTAATAAGAGTATTTAAGCTGTTTTTTTTTATTATTTATAGATATTCAATAAAATTTACTGTATATACCTTCAAAATTAAAAAAAAATAAAAATAAAAATGTGAATATTCTACTTAGCGGAAATTCTGACTGGCAAATAAAGAGAAAAAACTGAGGGAATCGATTTTCGTGTATTCATGAATAAACTTGTATGAATTATATGAATATAAAATATACAAAAACTATTCAGAATAGTTTTTGTTATTGAAAAGTATACTTTCAGCGGAAAAATTCATAGTTTAAAGATTTATTAACACCAATATCGCGGATAACCTCTGAAAAATATTGAAAAATGGAGTTTATTCTGCTTTCCTCCATGCGATGATTTTCATTTTGGTCGCAAAATTCTCATAAGAGTTCATAGAAATAATATACCGATACTATTGGGTTCAAGTACATCCAAGACCAATGTGATATCTTATTATAACTTTAAAATTATTTTTATTGTTCGGGCCGTTTGCACTTGCAGCGGCCCTATTATATTTCATATTTTCGCGCACACTGTGTCTCTCTCTCTCTCTCTCTCTCTCGCAAGATCTGAAACGCTCGCTCGCACGATTTCTTGCGAGAAAGGACACAGGTGCGCGCTTTCTCCCACTCTTCTTCCTTCCTGATTTCGGCGAAGCGAGAGCAAAAACTAATTGTTCTCGCTGAGCTAGCTCTCTTCCGGCTTGACCGCGACTATGGCAAATTCGGAGCCTTTACGCGCATCGCGGTGCCTGTTTTCGCGACCGCGTGTAAAGTCTACTATCTTTAATTTACACTAACAGTTACACTTTAATACAACCTGTATATAGTTACTTTTAAGAGCAATAAATGCTCACTTTATTTTGTGATATTTTACATTAAAATCAGGGTAAATCCTAAACTTATTTTCCCTCAGACTCCGCATCCTCTCAACCACCACACGTGTTCCGGGCTATCGTAAAGTGCCCTTAGCTGTACTTTCGCACGACGCTATTACCGCGATCAATTATAGGCAGGTTTCAAACCGAAAATTAACTTCTTCTGTTTTGGCCGGTTAGCCCGCGATCATTTATAAAATGATAACAAAATATTAGTTTAAAAAATTTTTTTTGAATCGAATTTTTTTTTGTTATTTTTTAATACTGTAAATTGTGTGTGTGTGTGTGTGTGGGCGTGTGCGTGTGCGTTTGCGTGCGTATGTAACCAAAATTTGTATCCACCATAACTCTTCAAGGACAGCATATAACGTGCTGAAATTTTGGAGGCATATTACATATGTTTGACCTTAGAACTCATTAGATTTTGGAGCTGAATGGATAATATTAAACCCATTTTTAGTAAAAATATTAATGTTTAAAGATTTGTAAAAATCGAAAAAATTTATTTTGTCATCTTATACGTTGAACTTATCAAAAATATGTATCTTTTCATAAAGTTGGCGTAATTTTCTTTTGATTGATATATTTTATAGTAACTTCAAAGTTATTTTTGTGAAATAATAACAAAATATTAGCTTTAAAAAATTTGTTTGCGACAAATTGACTCGTTATAACGAGTTCAATATATATTCAATATAGTAGATTCAAAAATAGTTTAAATACATATATGTAGTGTAAACCACAGAGAAGGGCCCAAATCGACATTTTTGAGTTTCTTTTTTCTATTTTGTCGCTGAGACTGTATTGAAACTGACATAGCTTTTGATCCAGGGGTCACAGAGGTTCTATAATGTGTTAAAATTAATAGGTTGGGGAGAGGTTTTATAACTTTGAGTGAAGGGGGGAGTCTGCTTTAGGAGCCGAATAGAAAGCGTTTTTTCGGCGATTTTTGAAAGGAAAGGAAATGATTGCGGTAAACGAAATTTTGAGAACACAATGTCCTATATTTTAGCTTAAACAACAATTTTTGTTATTAAAAAATATTAAAATTTCTTCAAGTTATGACCATTTTGCCGGAGCGCCTGGAGTCTGTACTTTTTTATCGGTGCCGGTGATGGAGGTCGTGCAATGCGTCTGAAACAGTCGAGACAAATTTTTTTTTAATTTTTATAAGTTTCTTTTCTATATGAATTCAAAAAATTCCAAAGAAGTTGTCAAATTCTAAATTTTTCTGAAATTTGAAAAAAAAATCACTTTTTGGAAAACAAAATCACTTTAAGTTGTAAAAAACATAGTTTAAATAATACTTTTGTACAACTTTTTTAGTTCAAATAGAAGATAATTTAATACTGAAGCTAGATCACATTGATTTTTTTCGATCGGACGTATATTCTTTTTGCTAACACCGGCACCGTTTTCTAAAAATCGTAAAAATGAAAACTCGAGAAAACGCGCTTTAAAGTTTTCAGTCCAAAAAAATATAAGTTTTTGGGTACTTCCAGTAATTAGAGGTTAATCAGCTATCCCTGGGTCATACATTAGTCCTTCCTCTTCTTCAAAAATCTCGTTTTGGCTGAGGGTTTCCAATCTTCGGGCTGTACGAACCTTCTTGCTAGAAAATGATGCGCGCCGGTTCTCCCGCGTTATGCGCTTAGCATCGACGGCGACAGCAAAATTTTTGCACTGCTGCCCGATGATGATATTGAGGAGCTGCATGGTGGAAAGTACAGCAGAGTAGCCCTCCTTAAAAATGCCTGCAGCCATATATACTGCAATTTCGTCGATTTTATAGCCGGAATTCAAATGTTTCGGACTTAGGCGCCACACAATCGAATTGAACGATTCGTTGGAATTTTGAGTGTGCTTGATGTCGTTAACTTCTGCTCACTGCGGCTCGTGTGTAAGTCTCCGTCGTCCGATGAAACACTTGTAAAATGATTGCCGTGAAATTTTCGCTTTCGCGGTTCCGCAGCACGCTGTCTTTTAGATCGATCACCTTTTGGGTAGCTTGACATTTCGATGTGTACTCGGCAAAATCAAAAGTGGAACTGAAAGCTGACGCTACAAACAGCAGTGTAGAAGCCGATGTCGAGAGCTATAGTATACCGTTATATTGTATACCGTTCTCCCTACTACTACTCAACACAGACCTTCTAGAAACTCCAAATAATGTTTCAAAGGACGGTTGGACCTTTTCAGGTATGTACGAGTATAGTCGAATAATAGAATACATCGAGGGGCGGAGCGCGCGCGCTCGGGTCTGCCCGAGCATTCGCACCTGCTCGATGCTCGACCACTAAAACTGCTCTAGCTTCGGAAATATGTCGAATTGGCCTCTGAAATTTTGAAGACATATTCTTGGATAGTTTTGGAATATATTTAAGAAAAAAAATCAATTTTTTGATGCCGGAGAAGCAGACTCCCCCATTAAGTAAAACGTCATTATTCCTTCTGAAAATTTCCGAAAATATATCTGTTTAGTATCTCTTGAGACTGTTAGAGGCCCAGATTATAACGACCTTTACATCTCGAGTTATTTGAGGTTATATTTCTTTTTTAATTTTGCTTTTATTATTTATATCTCAAGAACGACGCGGTCATTTTTTGTAAACCAAGGCTCATTTTTTTCGTTTTTTTAATGGGGATTCTGAATTGGGAAGAAGTTTTGAGATTTATCGATCCGTTTTTGTTTTACAATGATTTCTTTATTTTACGATATTTTACGATATTTTACGATATTCTGAAGTAAATTATTTTTGTATTTTAGAAATAATATGATTGTTTAATTATTTCTTTCTTTCTTTGTACTTAATGGATATGGGTCTCCTTTTTTTGGACTCCGATATGTCACAATATATATGTGAAATGTATATGTTATTTTGTATTTTACGTTTGTATTTTATATACTTGTTTGTTGTGTTGTGCCATTTTGGTCGAGCGAAACCCATCACCTGCTTACTTTAGCGTCTCAGAAATGTATTTATTTATGTATTGTAGTTACTCAAATTAAAATATTTTTCTAAGAATATATCTTTAATTGTAACCCTAAGCTTTATAATCGCTATATTTAGCAACAGTCATATTACTTTTCAAGTTAGTGTTGGAAATGTTATAGTTAAAAAAATCAAGGACACTAGTATATACCTATGGAAAACTTCAATACCAGGAATACTACGATGGCAATAATACTAGTAACTTTATTCAAACCATTGGTTCAGGCACTTTCACTTTCAAGCTTTGATCAAACACTATATTACAATATTTATTTGTCTTTTCTCTCTCGTTTACCGTGCAATCAACAAGTTTGAGTATTAATATATTTAATACTAGTAGAGATGTCAACATTAAAAAAAAAAAGAAATAAAATCTCACAGTCATTTAATTTCATAAACTTGATTTAATAAGTTTTATTATGATTTTTCTATTTTAATATTCTGAAATCGATAATGCAATCTATAAGCATACGATTTTAATTTTTTGTAATTTATCTTTTGACAAAGATTGATGATAACAAAATCCACGTTTATATTGTAGTAGTCGGGTTTAGAGTTTATGAATTTTATTCAGCATGGGGTGGTTCGGTTTAAGGTTAATGGTTTTGTAAGATTTTTTGACGGTATATTGATTGGTGTTGCGTAGTATAAACCACAAAAATTAGCCTAAAACCATATTTTTGTTTAGTTTTTCAACTTTGTGGCGTTGAAACTGACATAGATTTTGATTCAGTTAGTTACAGAGTTTCTATAGAGTGTTCAAATCAAGATCTTGGTGACAAATTTGATAAAAAATTACAGTGACAACTTTGAGTTAAGTCTCGCCCTTACCAAACTGGATAAAATCGAAAATATCCATATTTGTATACTTAAAATGAAATCTGTCGGTAGTTAAAAGGAGAACACCAACCCTGCAGAAGTTGGATTTCGATGAGGCGTTAGGAGGTACTTTCTGGTACCTGATGATAGAGCTTAACACCCGTAGTTTGTTCTAATGGGTTCTTATATTCGAGATATATGCTTTTTTACTCCAAATATGCGTTATTTTAGTGAAAAAAGGTACCCATTCTAGTGATTATAAATATGCATGAGTTAACATTACAGAAAATAACACCAATGATAATAAAAGTAGACAGAAAAGGCTTTAATTTAAAACCTGTAACGTTAAAAAATATTAATATTAACCTAAGATATTAACAATTGAACATGGTGACTAAAATGCATGAAAAATCAACGAAATTAAAGCAGTTTAATTTCCTCGAATATTCATACATTTTCAGTCACCATGTTCAATGGTTAAAACTTTGATTCAGATTAATATTTTTTATGTTACAGGTCTCAAATTAAAGTCCTTTCTGACTACCTTTATTATCTTTAGGGCAATTTTCACTAACATCAACACATGCATAGTTTATTAAATAACGTATATTTGGAGTAAAAAAGCTTATAGATCGAATATAAGGGCCCATTAGAACAAACTACGGGTGCTAGGCTGCATTTTTAGGTACCACAAAGTACATCGCCAAGCCTCATCGAAATCCAACTTCCGCAGGGTTGGTGTTCTCCTTGTTAGACTTGACCAATCAAAAAACCATTTTCCATATTTGTTTCTTATATGATTTAGAATTTTTTTAGTCCTCGCCGAAATCGTCATCTCAAAAATTACTTTTTTCGACCCACCCTAGTGCATACAATCTGAAGACCAAAATTATTATTAATCGCGAATTAATTAAATAACGGGCTGTCAATCACGACCGAACTACCACCGTCACCAAAGTTGAAGAACTAATTGTTTATATAAAATCTAAATTTTCTTATTTTGACTATAAATTGACAAAAAAAGGTCAATTTTAAATTTGTATTTAGCCATCGAATATTCCTTGTTAAAAAAAGTTAACAAAAATTCGGGACCAGCCGAGCTTTGAGCCCAGGTTAGTACGCTATGACAATTTTTACTGTCATACAAATTTTTCTGTAGTGTAGCTGGCCCACACTTTACTATTGTAAAATGTTAAATCTCAGTTCTCAGTCTAACCGAGGCATTACAGTCGAGAGAGAGAGAGAGAGAGAGAGAGAGAGAGAGAGAGAGAGAGAGAGAGAGAGAGAGAGAGAGAGAGAGAGAGAGAGAGAGAGAGAGAGATAGAGAGAGAGACAAACACAGCAGCTTGACAGCCGGCGGGAGCGCGAGCAGACGCTGTTACCGCGAGTTAAGTGAAGCTGTCCATGCACGCAAGACATACCGACGCGCACATGCTACAGTTGCCAACTGCGATGGCTTGGCGGCGATGCAGACTAAGCGCCCGCTATAAATATACGTACCGTATATCTATCTATCTATCTATCTACCGGGCTAAAACACGCTCGTAGTTAAGAATTTATATTCTGCACGCGCCTCGTGCAGGGTGCCCGGACCAATTGCCGATAGCGACACAAACAACAGGAGATCTAGCCTTGATTTCCTAATTGATGGAAAATCAAGGCTAATCAATTCGGAGATAAGAAGAAAAGCAGCAAGTGTGTGCGGGGTGAATATAGGAAAGAAATGCGTTTATCGAGTAGCACGTTATACGAGATTGCGATTTTTATAGAATTGAGATTGTTATTTAAAGAGTATTGTTAACGTTATCATTAATTATTAGATTTGTTAGATTTGTTGATTGGGCGAGTATTAAAGTTAGTTTGGGGTTTGGTTTGGATATAGTTGTTAAAGATTTGCGACTGGGCGGGCACGCGGGAGACAGTGCGAGAAACGAGCGACTCACGAGGACATTGTGAAAACTGCGGTGACTGAACTGTGATCAGATTTGTCGAATAATTTTCGGTACCTGGTAATGTACAATTAATATATATTTATTTATAAATTCATATTGGCGATTTGGTGGTGTGACGGGTACAAAATAAATCAGTGAGTGGTGGGGAAATAAGCATAGTGTTACAATCGAGTGATTGAGAAGTATATCCCTCTTGGGGTAGAAATTGGGGTAGAGCATTCCTGAAACTCAACTAATTTAGTGGAATAATTATTGTGAATAAAGTGTTAGATTAGGGAAGGTAGTTAGTTGAATTCTAGGACGCGTGGAAGTTCGGCCGTTGAAAGCGACGTGCGCACGGACCTGTATAGCTATATTGGGACAACGATTGAAGTGCGAAATTAAATAGATTGCGACCTTGCGATTTGTAGACGGAATATGTTAGGAAGAAGGTGATCATTATTGAATAAAGCCTAGGTACTTAAATTGTTATAATTATAGAGTCATTATTTATAACAAATTATTTATCCTGATTTTCTATGCCTCGCGGAATCTCCTTGGGGAAAGACTCATGCTAAGCTAGCCGTATTTTACCTGGCGCTCTTTATTATAATAGAGAAATACAAAATTTGGTAAGGTAAATGAGGAGTCACCAAAGTCGAACAAAATCATTAATTGTTTAAAATATATGTAACATGTAAAATCCTACGTTATAGATAATAACTGTACTGTTGATCTAAGTACATTATATAAGAGTATATCCTTTATATTCTCAATTACTCTCTATAATACATTTTACTTCCCAAACAGGAAGCTTTGTGATAGTAAAAAAAAGTTTTTCTAAAACATGTTAGAAACATGTTTTGAGACATAAGGAATTAAAATACACTATTTTTAGAAAATGTCCGTTTGGATGTGTGTGTGTGTGTGTATGTGTGTGTGTGTGTGCTTGCGTGTATGTGTATGTGTATCTGTGTGTTTGCAGACGTGGATAAAGATATACTCCAAGTACACCATGGCGTATAGGCGGCACTAGAATTGGTGACCAAGAGGTGGCACGATTCCAGTAAATCTATATTCTTCTTTTTTAATTTTCACGCGTGTTTGCCTTTGTAACTCGTTTTCATTTGTAACTCGTTGAATCAACATTAAGTATTGCACAAGTATCTTTTTCCCGTTAACGGAGAAAAGAATTGTATTGAAATTACTTGATTGGTTCAAGTGCTTTAAGGTAGGACTATGGCGAAGAAAATTTTTCAGTTTTTTTATTTTAACATAATGAGGTTTTAATGATATATTTACTATTATTATACGATGCTATGTACACATTCTCATCAAGTTGTAGCTAATTTTACCCTTACATTGTGCCCTTATTGCATTTATTTGATGCTATTTTCATAGAGTGATTGGCTCATAGTTTTCATCAAATGATACTTACTTCAATATAACAAACAAAACTTGGTATAATTTTTCATTAAAAAATTTTTTTTTATCAAAAATAAAATTATAACAAAATAAATTGTTTAAAAGTGTAACTTTATTTATGTTGTTTAATAGTGACACAATAAATTTTGTTTCAATATTATTATAAAAATGCCAACTATTGTTGTAAAGAACATAAACAAGTTATCCTAAAAGTTTCAAAAAGATTCATTAAAACCTCTTGCACCAATCAGTTTTTAAAGTTAGAAAAATAAGTGTGGAGAAAAACGTATGTATGATATCTAATGTAAATTATTTGACTTGACCGCCTGCAACTGTTTCAAAACACCGAGAATCCTACCAAAAAACACCAGAATCCTAGCTTAAGGCTATCATTAGCAGAGTGCTTATGCTCAGTATATTCGTACAAAATAAAAAACAGGAGCTTATTTGTAGTAAAGAGCGGAGATCCAACTTGGCGGTCTATACGTTACGTATACCAAACAAACACATTATTATTGTAATTTTCAATTTCATTTTTTTTTGAAGATGAAGCTCCCAGAGAATATCGGGAAAGGTCATTTCTTATATTTTTAAGATCGCTCTTTCAGATGATGAAACGAGAATTACAAACAAACTAAAATGCAAAATAGTTATAATTGTTTAAACAAAAGAAATGTGTGTACTTACGTACACACGTAAGATTTTTTATAACATCTTCGGTTATTGCCGTATATAATATATGAAGATTTAGAGGGTTGGATGTAATAATAATTCGAACGAGAATTAATTAAATTTCTCTCTTAACTGGCAAAAATGATAAACTATTTTTATCAACTAACTCTATTCAGCATACTTTATATAAGTATACAGCTATTTAATTTCGATTTGCTTTTCGAATATTTCGAAAATAAACAGAGTTGTCAACATTCCGAAACCTTTTTATGACCGACAGAAAATGCATGTGCGTTAACAACGCATAATGCAAAAGTATTTTACATTATGTATTAAAAATTATTTCTTTTGTAATAGTTACTAGTTTAAAATGAAAAAGAAACAGGTACAAAATCAGACAACCCTTTAATTTTAGTTTTACTCCGTAAAAATCGATTTCTTTACAAGTTATTGTAGAAAATTTATTTTTGTAATACAAATATTTCAGTGTCTTTTATAAAGTTACTTGCGCAAACCTATTTGACTAAACCTATTTAATAAATTCAAGAATGTTTTTCAATTGTAGATGAGCATAAGTTAATATTATTAAACTGTAAAGACTCAATTCATAGCCTGAAATAAATAAATCCTTCTTTGAACTTTAACAATGTATAGAATAAACTGCGTGTTTTAACAGTAACAATTGGTTAATAAAACATTTAACCTCAGAATATCGCAAAACAAAATATTAATTTTTTCTTATAATACATTAATTATATTTCCTGCAAGTTTCAAAAATATCCATGGACATGGGTTGCGCAAGGAACTTTTTGAGAAAAGTAAGTTTCTAGAATAGATAATGTAAATAGTTTCACTCAACGGACATCCAGCAGGTCTCAAAAATTTCATAAAACTATAAATATAAAATATATATAGTAAAAAGTTTTACGATATTTGTATCATTGTCATCATCATATTGAACGATTGCTTTTAAACATAAAAAGTTTTCCGGACAAGAAAAAAGTCTTTTTTGGGTTTTACCCAATCCTGCCCCCTTAAGTTCTACTCAAATACAAGTAAGATTTAATGATTTAAAAATTTCAAAATTTTAAACATGTTTTTTTTAAATAATTATATTATATTTAATAAATTATATTTAATTATACTCAAAAAATCTAATTTTTAATAATAAAAATAATTCGTAAATTAATTATTTGAACTATATTTATTTTTATGCTTAATCGATTCAATAAATTGCTATTTTCATGTAAAAAAATTAAATTTGTGTGAAAATAAGTTAATTTTAGTAAATTTTATAAAAAACAGTGAATATGCTCTGAATCGAGATCTGATACGGAGGCGTACCTCAGGGCCTAGCGTCGCCATGTTAATTACATGGCCACGTCTAAACCAATTATTTACGAGAATTTCCGGGCTCCGATTCCTTTAGCTCAAATCCGCCAGAGGGCGAGGCGTCTACGTCAGATCCAAATACAATTTTCCTACAATAGTCCACCATTTTTGCGTCTGTAGCACCTCATTTGTATTCCCAATAATTGATAAATTTGCAGAGAAAGAGCTAGAAAAAAATGTAATAAATAAATTTTTTATAACAATAGACGTCAACTTACACATTTATTATATATATTTTTTGTATTATGTTAATAAGAAACAAGTTTTCGTAACTAGATTTTCTCTAAATTATTTATCATACTAAATTTTTTACTACACCTCTGTGTGTGTGTGTGTGTGTGTGTGTGTGTGTGTGTGTGTGTGTGTGTGTGTGTGTGTGTGTGTGTGTGTGTGTGTGTGTGTGTGTGTGTGTGTGTGTGTGTGTGTGTGTGTGTGTGTGTGTGTGCGTGCGTGCGTGCGTGCGTGCGTGCGTGCGTGCGTGCGTGCGTGCGTGCGTGCGTGCGTGCGTGCGTGCGTGCGTGCGTGCGTGCGTGCGAGCGTGCGTGCGTGCGTGCGTGCGTGCGTGCGTGCGAGCGAGCGTGCGTGCGAGCGTGCGTGTGTGCGTGCGTGCGTGCGTGCGAGCGTGGGTGTGTGCGGGCGTGGGTTCGTGGGCGGGTGGGCGGGTGCATGTGTTCGTTTGTGTGCGTGTGTGTGTGCATGATTGCGTGTGTAGTGCGTGCGTGTGTGTGTGCATGATTGCGTGTGTAGTGCGTGCGTGCGTGCGTATTCATGCGTGAGTACGTACGTATATGCGTGTTTGCGTGCGTAAGTGAACTATCATTCATTCACAGTTCAAAATTTTCTTGCATTATTTTAAATATATTTTGTCTAATAGGAGTGCGTAAAAACCATTTTTTTAAATCCCCGGTTTTTATTATAAAAATATACGTTATAACGAGTCGCGAATAACTCACAAGTAATACAACGCGAAGAATGGGCCAAGTGTCGCCATCTGACAGTCGCGCGCTTCAACAAGTAGGCAAGAGAGATCAGGTGGCGAGATCCCGCCGAGGCCATGCAGAATAATCATTATCGCTAACGCTATCGTGCCGCCATCTTGGCGATTCTCCCGCTCCGCAACTGCACGTGTTCGCGCTTGGGCTGTGCATGCTGCTTCTCGCGTGCGTGGATGCAAGAACGACTGGTGGAGGTGAACTCTCGACCCTCACCATCATCAACAGAGTTAGCGACCAGCAACGAAAGAGAGAGAGAGAGAGAGAGAGAGAGAGAGAGAGAGAGAGAGAGAGAGAGAGAGAGAGAGAGAGAGAGAGAGAGAGAGAGAGAGAGAGAGACAAAGAAAGAAAGAGAAGCTTCGTCAGCGGCGTTCCTCCTCCGATCCACACACTCTATTCAATAGAGGTAAGGGTTAGCCCAGGGGTAAACGCGTACGTGTGTAAGGGCCACAATACGAATAGTGTACCGGGTCCCCAGAATATAAGGACTCCGAATAGCCCGCGATAGGAGAGCCCGCGCGTGATCGAAGCCCTCTCTGGTTCCGGCAGCGTGTTCAGCAACGGTCGTACTGAACATGCATGCAACGCTCGACCTACGCGTAATTATTAAATTCATTGTAAAATCGTTTTATTGTAATAATCACTGTTAACTTCCTTGTAAATTTTCATTTATTTGTTTCAGAATATAGTTTAAATTGTTATTGTTAAATCAGTGTGTCACTAATAAACCCGGACACGTCTGCTCCCCTCATTGAGTTTGGCCGGCAAGCGAAGCTAAATTGCGTTCCGAGAGAATTAGCCTTCGCGTTTTCTCGCTCCTTTCAGGTCGCGAAAACTAGTGCGTCGAGAAACCTCGACTATGCGCAGTGACATTTTTAAAACTCGTCATTTTCGTTTAAAAAAAAATTATTTTTATCAATGTCTCTGAAAATAATTGATATCTTCAACTCCAAATTGATACAGTTTATATCCTATTTATATCATCCTACGTAAGCTTTAATCAACAATACTGTTTCTTAATCTATGCTATGATTTTGCATAAGTTTAAATTACAAAGTTTAAATATATGCATATACCTCGAAATATTAAAAAGCAATAGACATGTTATTTTTATTTTTCACCACAGTATTAAGTAGAATAAATAATTTTATATTGGAACAATTTATAAAGTTTGAGGAATCTAAGTGACAATGAATTGACAGCGATTTTTATATTTGTTTAAAATATTTACAAGTGTAATAAAAACTAATTATTTATTTTGTCTCTTGCATGTATCAGCTTTGTATAAGGCGAACATGCAATTCGCAGTCTGCACGAAATTTTCTTAGTCGACATATCGGGCCAAGTTCGACATATCGGGCTTTATACAAATCGGGTCGTTCATATCGGGCTTTGCACAAAAATCTCTGTACACATCGCGAATTCTATCGTTTAATTTTTATTTTCACTTTTTTTTCGAGAATCTTCATTCCAATAAACACGCAGTCTAAAAAATTAAAACAATATTTGGGAATTTGTATAGTATATATATTTTATAGACACGTATATTCATATGTTAATATAATAATATTCCTAAGTAAATAGATATAATATTTTTGACAAACTTTTTTCAGGATATTACAAAAATTAGAAGAACTGCTTACTATACACGATGGCTTAAAAGATCAAGAAAATAAATTCCGCGATCAATGTCGGCTAGATTTAAATACTTTTAATAATATAATCAAGGAAGTACAGGTTGGGGAACCTCGAGAAGAGATAGATCGAATTGCTGAGTACGAGGAACAGAAAGAAGTCGTGAATCGGTTGAGACTACAGTTGGCAAAGAAAAATCGAGCTATTGCGACTTTGACAAGACAATTAGACGATGTTCCAGGTAGATCTGAACTTACACAATATCAACGACGATTTATGGAGTTATATAATCAAGGTGAATAATGCCAATATATTGCACTATTTATTAAACGATTTTATACAAAATTATAATTTCCAAAAAATCAACAAAATTCATTACATTTTAGTTTCAGTAAAGCACAAAGAAACAAAACAGTATTATACTTTATATAATACGTTAGATGATAAGAAATTATATTTAAGTAAAGAACTATCTCTTCTTAATTCCATACAAGATAATTATAACGAGTGAGTATAATTTTAATTTATATTAAAAACTGATAATATGGTATATAGTATACATTATTACAAAGTAATTAATGTATTTGATGGATAGAGCGATGGCATCTAATAGTGCTAGAGAGCAATTTATAAGACAATTTGAACTTATTGCTGACGGCGTGCAAAGGAATAAAGATAAGGTATGATTTAGCGTACTTATTTTCAAAATTATTATTATTATTCATTAATACATTACTATGAATATTTCAAAAATATCTAAAAATCCTATAATGGCTTGAGCATCTGCGTACATTAAATCAGAGTGTCCCTTATTTCCCAAATTAATTTTTTTTCGAATGTCTGTTGTGATATCAGCCCTATATCACAAAAACATAAGCTTGCTACTTGGTAGAGCCGTGTGTATTAAACATTCAAGTGCCGCAATTCATTCGCTTTTTCCCCATCTTATTTGATTGGAAATAGCACGAATTTCGGACATTTTTGCTTCTTTAACTGGTAATATATATGGTTTCAGATTCTAGAGTCTAGCATCTTTATCTTTGTTCAGCATATAAATACCTTTAATTTCTTTTTATCATTCAAATTTGGTATTTCTAGCTCGAAATAAGTGCATTTGAAGTTAGCCGTTTTATCGAAATTATCAAAGTCTTTATAAAGCAGTTTTACTTTATTTTATTTAATTTATTTATTTATTCATTACCAGAGTATAATACAATATATAAATGTTATTGCATCAAGACGTACATAAAATAAATCTGATGTAACTTACATCTTATAGAGGTATTCAAGCTACCTCTATATAGGTCCGGTTTAAACTTAAAGCTATAAATTACTTAGAAACTACGAACTTAAAACTAAAGGAGACTTAAAACTAAATTACTAGTAACGTATACTATAAAGTTTTTAATTTCAAGAATAAGTGGTGTTTATACTTGAGAAAAAATTTACTTCTAAATTGTACTAGAATTTTTATAATTTTGTACTAAACAATAGTCAACAACTCATATATTCTTTATTCTATACAAAAATTTAAATATTCTATAGTTTATTATTTACATGCTTAAAAGTCTAATCGAATCCATTGTTTAAATTTCTTTAGTGGTATCTTTATTATATATCAAATTCTTTAGATCATTATCTAGAATATTAAACAATTTTATAGCCACTATGTTTTTGTTCCTTTTGCCAATTGTTTTTGTAATTTTAAGTAACGGTATACTTTTATTTCTGGTTTTGAGGCTTGACATAGTATACTGATTTCTAATGAAATTATAATTATTGTGCAAAGATTCAAAAGAGAAAGATTGTTGTAAATTTAGCGGATAGTTGTGTATTATACATCTACTCTTACATACTATTTTTAGAATTTCATTTTGCAGTCTTTGTAATAAGTTTAGGTTATTGTTGTATGCTCCTCCCCAGACTATTATGCCATAATTCACGATACTATGGAAAAATGCGTTATGTATTATTATTAAACTTTCAATTTGCATCACTTTAGAGATTTTAGTAAATATACATATTAGGTACTTAGTTCTATTTATCACATATTCTATATGTTTATCCCATTTCATGTTATAATCAAATACTAATCCTAGATATTTACAGTGTTCAGCTCTATTTATTTTCTGATCACCTATTTGTAAACTTAAGGTGCTGGGCACATGTCACAATAAATACCAAAAGTCATATAAACGGTGTTTTCGATGTTCAGAGCTAGTTTGTTTAAAGTTAGCCATGTAGATACTTGTTTTAGGTATCGAATTTGATGGCATGATACTTAGTAAATCATTTACATATAATACAAACAATAGTGGTCCCAGAATAGTTCCTTGAGGAACGCCAGTAGCAATATTTCTGTATTCATTCAAATTATCTTTTATTCTTCCTTTCTGTTGTCCGTTGGATAGGTAGTACTTGGATGGCTTCTTAGTAAGTTCAAAGCATTAGCTCTAATCCCATACCATTCTAATTTTAACAAAAGTATTTCGTAATTTACAGTGTCAAAGGCCTTAGCTAAATCTATAAAGGTGGCTATAATAGGTTTACTCTTATCTAATTTTTTGTAGATCAGATTAGTTATGTATTTGAAAGTATCTGTGGTACCCTTATTTTTGACGAATCCAAATTATTGTTTCTTTAGTACTCTATTTTTGCTTATCAAGTCATATAATCTATTATATATTATTTTTTCAAATATTTATGCTAAATTTGATATTAGTGAGATTGGCCTATAGCTAGACATTTCATGTCTGTTCCCACTTTTGAATATGTGGACTAATGGCAGTAGGATACTGTTTGAGATTATTTTTAAACTGTTAACATTTCTGCAATCAACTCCGCCTCATTTTTCTTTCATGTTTTCTATTATATTTCTTATTTCCAGGTGGCTCGTAGGAATGAGGAATATTGTTTTGTTAATTATATATTATTTTATATTTTTTGTTATTATATAATAACACCGAAGATATATATATATATATATATATATATATATATATATATATATATATATATATATATATATATATATCTTCGGTGTTATAATATTACAGAAATATTTGTTCATAAAGTTATATATATATATATATATATATATATATATATATATATATATATATATATATATATATATATATATATATATATATATATATATATATATATATATATATATATATATATATATTAGGGTGCGCCTTATTTCCCAAACTGCATAATTTAATGAGTGCCGGCCCGAAAAGCTCCTCATTTTACTCAAAAGTAATGGTACTATCACCAGAATTCGTCTAGGTGGTCGCCAACTAGTGCCTGTAGAGTTAGCTTTTATCACGATTTGAAATACCCGACAAAAATCTTTCTTATCATCTAGCAATTCTATACGAGCTTGTTAAATCATCTTGGCCATTCCAAATTATTTTCTAACGCTGTCTACCGTCAAAAAATCACTTTTTTTACGTCGCAGATAAGTTTAATAAGTCTATTAAAAAATATTCATAACCATTAAAATATAAATAATGTCATAAAAACGCTAGAATTTTGACATAATAGACAATCTTTATTTCTATGCTTTAGGTATGTCTCTATGATGCCCCGTGCGACGGGTGTACTCATTTGTAAAAATACAAGGTGTGTTCTTTAGGATGACTCCCAATCCCCGCCATAGCTCATTCAGAATACCATGGACTAAGAATGGCGGCGATTGGGAGCTGTCTTAAAGAACACACCTTATGCAGAAATTAATAAACAGTCTATTATGTCAAAACTTCAATGCAGGTATATTTACATCATAGGTGTACTGTAGGATCAACGGTGTAATTGGTTCATTCTCTTTTGATTGACCAATTTAATCACGCCATCGATCCTACAGTGCACCCGTCGCACGGGGCATCATTGAGACAGATCCTTATTTTCTACCTAGGACCTAGCGTGTATCAAAGTTCACTTGGTGCTTATGAATCGCTGTCGGGGCGAGTTCAACCATGAACTACGTGATTCGATTGATCGAGCCACACAGTTTGCCACCTTGCTGACAAAAGCAGAACTGTAGAAGCTGCACTAAGCTATTGGGATTGGGATTTAAAGGGTACGGGTGGCGCTCTACTGGTGGAGAAAAATCGAAGTAGTGGAAATCAGTACTTTTGCATCAGTTATATGTGATTTGTATGGGAATTAAAAATTTTTTGTTAAATACAATTTTATTTGTTTTTTATTTACAAATATATAATTTTATGATATAATAGGAATACCTTATAAACTTTTCTTTTTATATATAAGGGAGACTCTTATAATACGTTCATGTCTTTTTACATAAGATTTGTGTTAAAATTATTTATATTACAACTTTATTTTTTATGTACTACTAACATTAAAAAAAGCTTAGATCTAATTAGCTTCTATATTTTATCACATGTCTAGCTTTGTGAAAAATTAATTTGATCTCGTAGAACTGTTTGAAATCTGACATTTATCAATAATTATAAAAAACCAAACATTATTAAAAGGTAGATTTAAGATATTTAAGTAGAGAATCTGTGAAAAAATGTTGTTTGCAAATGTGCATCTTACCACAGTAAAGCTGTAATGTACCAGTGGAATAAATATGTTAATAATTGATGAATTTTCTATTAATGTACTAGGTGGAAACTTCAAAAGTACGATACCAAACATACTCTACATAAAAATACTCTATACAAATGTATTTTTTTAAAGGAAAAAAAATTCTGCACAGAAATTTTGTACGTACTTAAAAATTCCCTACTCACGGGTTAAATTATTTTACTCCATTGTAACATTCTACACAATCCTATACCCTATTGTTATGCATTGTTACAACAATAGGTTGTAGGATTGTGTAGATTTATGCGATAAAGTAAAATCATTCAACATGTGTGTAGAGAATTTTCATGTACAAAATTTCTATGAAGTATTTTGTGTAGGGCAATACAGTCGTGTAGAGTATATTCGATGTAAAAAGTACAACATTTTTACTGTGTTTTAAATTTCTTTACAATACTAGATTTGGTAGCATTTGGACATTCTTTTTTAAATTCTTCACAGATTTGGATTAAATACTGCTTCTGATCCTCTTTTGTCGTTAGCACATTAACATATTCTTGCATCAAATGTACAGCTCTCTCTGCCAAGTCATTTGTAACTTTTAGTGATCTGACTTTTTCACGAGATTTCAAAAATTCTTCATTTTTCTCCCATTTTGAAATATCTAGTTTTAAGAATTCTGTGCCCAACTTGAATCTCTGAAAGAACTTAATTGAGTGTTCATTAATGAAATAGTATATTTCTTTGAACTGAAGTGCCTCCATATCTGCTAAGGAATGAACATATAACTTTTTTGGAGGTTCCGTATCGCTCTCAATATCATTCTTCATTGCTTCTAATATTTTTTCTTTTAAAGGCGTTGTTAGGTTCTCGTTAAAAAGTGACATCACACTACATTCTGGCGTCAGATACTAAAGGTGGTTTCGAAGCTTGTTGAGAGCGGTTACAGAAATTTTTTCATCGACATTTTTATACTCGCATAGTTTTCTAATAGTTTTCAAATCATTTGTAGGAGCTTCAATAGATTGCGATGCTGTGTACCACATTTCTAAATAAACAAATACAATGAATTGGCATATTTCCAACAATCCCTTCACTTCTTTATTAGTTAGTTTGAAAGATTGACGGAACAAATAGATTTTCAAACTGTAAATGGCTTTCGCCATCCATCTCGCATGATGGCATGCCCCAGGCTTTTTAAAAGTGGTGTCAGAGCCTTTTCCTAAAAACTTCAATGAAAGCTCAAGAAGTTCCCGGTAGTCGTCTCGTGGCATCTTTGTTATTAAAAAGTTTTCTATAAGTTGAACTGTTTGTTTAACCTGGTCTCTTAGTAGTACATTTATGTCCAACAGTCCATTTTGATAATTCTGTTTATTAATTTCTGACCACGAACTCTGAAATCTTTTAAATAACTGAACATTTGGACCCATTGTACCTGGAAATTTAAGTTTAAAACAGCTACTTAAGATTATCTCCATTATGTGAAGACGACATGGTAAATAAAGAAGATCTTTTTCTAATAAACTTTCTAAGATGACAGCTGCACCAGATTTTGGACCTAAATTGGCATTAGTAGTATCGCAGCACAATGCTTGCACAGCGTCACACAACCCCCAATTTTTCAAGGCTATGTAAATCGCATTAGCTTGAGTTATTCCTTTGCCATCTTCTAGCGCAGGAACATCAATAATTTTTTGTGTATCACCAGTACTAACAAGAATTGGAAATCTGTCAATTTTCTTGCCAGTGAAAGAGTCTAGAACAATTTTTCCGTCAAAATGAACACTCACATCTTTGATTTCAGCTTGTTGAAACAAGACTTTTATGTTTTCTGCTAAAGTTCTTCTAATTTGTTCTCTCATCCTCCTAAAAGATGTTGCATTAAGAATAAGTGTCTGAGGGTCGTGACCTAATGCATCGGCAACTGCTGCAATAATATGGACACTATTTCTATATGATATTTTGCAATTATCTAGAGCTGCTACAACATTGGATGTCATGACATTAGTATCTCCTCGAACATTCTTTTTGATATAATTTCGCCCTTTGAGAGAAAACTTTGAAACATCAGTACTCTGGCTTCCTCCTACGAATTCTTCACTAGAAGACGTAAATAGGATCTCTAAATTTTCTGAAAATATTTATAACTAAAATAGTACTTGCATAAATTATAAAAATCTCATGTAATTATGTATATATCATGCAGAATAAAAAGAGGATGAAATATTTCAAAACTATTGCATAATTGACTCACATACTGGTGTGTAAGGTGATTTTTACCTCATGTGACTTTTCGCACTTGCTTCGCTTGTGCGAAAAACGTCACAGAGGTAAATAATCACCTTCCACACTAGATATGTGCGAGTCAAACTCGAACTTTTTTAATTTTGATTGCAAAATAAGTGTGGGATGATAAAAATCTACTTAAACACCACGATTGTTGAGTTTTTACACATATCTAACGAATACAATGGTTTATTCCTTGTTTCAAAACAGTGATATGTTACTTAAAGCTTCGAGTACTTTTTCGAGTTTTTTTTCAAATTTTTGCCTGAAAAATAACTCGATTGGTTATTTGTACCAATTTTTCAACCTCTCACAATTTTTTTGCTTCTGAATCTATTAAATCTGTTCAATTAATATGTTAACTTAAAATCTAAACACTTATAATGTATTATTATATCTTTGGTTTAATTACATCCACCATAATGTCGTAACCAAATATAAAACTCGACTTTTGACTCGCACATCTCTGTTCCATACCCGTATCGAAATGTAATATTTTAGAAATCTTTTTGAATTTGTAAAAATAAAGTGAAATATTAATGCTCAGTTATAAAATTATGATTAGTCATTTAATATGCGAGAAAAAGAAATGTGTAAGTACTATTTTTATCTTAATCAGATATGGGCGATTCTGCCATATAACTTGGACAAAACAGCGTTCAAAATGACCCCATAGTAAAATGAACTATTTTTAACTTATGGGGCGCTTATCCTAACTCAAATTACATATGAAACAAGTACCTAAAGCCAAATCACAAGAAATTACTTCTATATAAAGTAATCATATTAGTCCATGCATAAATGACAAATGTGTTACAGAACTGACAGTATTTTGAGGTTACGGAACTGACACTTTAGTAGAAATTTGTTTTTGAAATATCGAAAACCTCTTGAGCGTTCTTTTTTCAAATACATAAGCATCTGAGAAGCAGGCATGTGTTTTGTGCAAGTTACGACAGAATCACCCATATGTTTATATCTTTCCTTGCATTTATTATTTCATTATATAATTAAAATTTTTACTTACCAGATAAATTATCTAGTATATTTTCATGGGTCGTTATATCACTCGTAGCTTTAGTTTCTTCCATCGCTCCTGTGTTGTTGGTTTTCTCGTCTCCAAGAATAATTGCCTGTATTTCTTGTTCTGACATGAGTTTGATACGTTGCATTTCATCATCAAATAATGTTTGGATATTTCCTGAATCATCAGTACCTAATGTTTGATTCAATCCTTCATTTATAGTTACTTGAGAATTGTTATCAATACCAACAAAATCCCACCCTTCACCTGCAGTATTTGTTGATTGACGTTGATTTGTTGATTTGTAAAGAGGCATCACTTCATCAGAAATGTTGGGCTCTTTGTTCTCATCACAAATCTGATCTAAATCAAATCAAAAAAAGATGATAAAATATTGATTGCTACTTGAAAATTGTAACCCTAGTAGAAATAAATGGGAATCATGTAATTGTGAAACGAAAAATATGTAATGGGCTGTTTCACGTCAACTCGTGGAAAAAATTTTCAAATCTCGGCCAAAATTGTTTTCCAAGTCCAATATACCCCCAAATGAACACACAAAAAATTTCAGACCTCTAAGTCCCTCCATTGCAAAGTTATGGCCATATCAAAATTTAAGATTTTCTGAATTCTTGCTTATCTAGCCAACTTTAATGATCTTTTAAGGCATGATAGAAGCATTTTAGGTAAAAATATATATAAATACATTTTTTTTTGAAAATATTCTGTAGAATTTGAAAAAATTATTTGTATGACCTGTATAGCATGTTTTGAATTAGTTTCCATGTGATTTTACACTAAAAATCAAATTCTGGCTACGCGCCACATGATCAAAATATCAAAAAAATTTTTTTGCATTTCTTATCATAAAATCTTTAAATCTAGACGTGGTGGGAAGTGGGTCGAGCTTTCTACAATGAGTAATACACTTTTTAGTACTTAAAACCCATTATTCATGATTACAGCTATATACCCGGTTTGGTAACGCTGGGTGATTTAGTATATGATATTCAATGTATAACTGTTTTTTACATCAAAACAAGATAGTACGTTATAATTTTAAGCATTTTTAATTGTTTGGATAGGTTTTAACCTGCAGTTAAATAATTTTCATATTAATTATCCAACTTGGATTAAATTGCCACCCGAGGAAAATATTCATTTTAGGTTATACTTGATCTTTTATAAAAAACGTTTCTAAAAGGTAAAATGTTGGCGAGTAAAAGTTTCTTTACAAAAGTAGTGAAATTCCCAATATATAACCGTCAACTAATTGTATTTTATCTTTTGGGTACACGCATGTGGATATATTATTTCAGAAAATAAAATTTTCCACTGGAATCTTAGTCGATACAACAGTTTCTATATATTTAACAATAATACATTCACTATGCACCAGTCAGACCATTAAAATTGACTTGCGAATGACTATATATAAAAATTTCAAAATTTTCCTTTTGTCCGTCCCAGGTAAAATATGATCTCAGCTAATTCAAATTATGAAAGGATGAGTCTAATTTTAAATTTCTCATCAACTTTTGGCATTTCCAAAAACATATTATATCATATACTTTTAATGCATAGTCCAAAAGCTATTGCAAAACTTCTAAAACACTTCAAGTCTTGAACCGTACTTTTTAATATTATTTAGTTTGAATTTTTTCAATAGCTTCTGTACTATGCATTAAAAGTATATGATATAATATGTTTTTGGAAATGCCAAAAGTAGATAAGCAATTTAAAATTAGACTGATTCTTTCATAATTTGAACTAGCTGAGATCATATTTTACCTGGGACCGACAAAAGGAAAATTTTGAAATTTTTATATATAGTCATTCGCAAGTCAATTTTAATGGTCAGACTGGTGCATAGTGAATTTATTATTGTTCAATTGTTAAATGTATAGAAACTGTTGTATCGACTAAGATTCCAGTGGAAAATTTTATTTTCTGATATAATATATCCACATGCGTGTACCCAAAAGATAAAATACAATTAGTTGACAGTTATATATTGGGTATTTCACTACTTTTGTAAAGAAACTTTTACTCGCTAACATTTTACCTTTTAGAAAGGTTTTTTTATAGAAGATCAAGTATAACCTAAAATGAATATTTTCCTCGGGTGGCAATTTAATCCAAGTTGGATAATTAATATGAAAATTATGTAACTGCAGGTCAAAACCAATCCAAACAATTAAAAATGCTTAAAATTATAACGTACTATCTTGTTTTGATGTAAAAAACAGTTATACATTGAATATCATATATTAAATCACCCAGCGTTTGAAAATGTTTTCCACGGGTTGACGTGAAACAGCCCAATAAAAATTTATTATACTTGTGAAGATCTAACCACCTTAAAATAAAAAATGTATGATCTGAAGGGTTCTATCGCTATTTCCAAGTCAAGCGAGCGTTACCATTATTTTAACTTGGTTAGGTCCCTTTAAGTAAATTACATGAATTACATTATCTATTTCTACTAGGTATGTTTGTTATTAATTTAAACTGTATATTTTTCTAACCATTGATTGATGTGTTTTTATTTGTTCTTGAGTTTCTTTCTCTGTTTGAAATTTTTTCCAAAGTTAATGCAAATAACTCATTACGTTCCTTTTCAGTCATAGAATTTCTGAAACTCCCAAGAGAAATATCGAATATTTCATTTAAATATTTGGAGAAATTCTGTTCTTTGTCTTTATTAAAAGATTTTCCTAATTTTTTTTGTATGTCTCTGTATTGTTTATACAGATTTTTAATTTTTTTAGTGCATTTGTGATCTTCTTGTGTTGGAATATTCACTTTGCTCCAAAATATTTTTATTTCATTATTTAACAATCGACATGCATCATCAAGAGAGAAATTCATGCTCCGAATATTGAAAAATAAAACTTGCAGAACTTGTAGGTTATTTGGAAGCTTTTCTCCTGTTATTTGTTGACTAGCAAAATTAATAAATGGTAAACTTTCTCGTGAATCGGACATTATAATGCGTAAATTTGTTGTATCTACTTATGTCATATATAATACTGATCCAAGGAACAGATGCATTATAACTTAATTTACTTTAACGCAATTTTGAAAATCAATGGTATATTCAATAATAAAAGTACTACATAGACAACTCTAACCTAACTGTGATAGCTGCTCATCAAAGTTTCGTTATTCAATGATTGTTTTGGTATTATGAAAAAAAAAAAATAAGTTAGTTCGTTAAGGTCCTCCCGGTGGCGCGGACATCGAGTACAGAGTGTTCGAGTACCGAGCACTGGCGCCACTGGCGGTCTGCTTATTCCATCCCGTTCCGTTCCATTTCCACGGTAACTGAACTCAGTGCCCGCGTTACCGTGAAAACAGATCCTTAAGTGGTAATGTCGAACTAGAAGAGTAAAGAGTAAGGCATGAATAAGGGTTTAAATCCAATCATGGGAATTTTTTCATTAATTCTAATCCAGAGCACCAGAGCCAACTACACACGTCTATGTACAGAACATGGTTGCAAGCGCCCTCCTAAGATCAGCATGCGAACTTTGGAACCACTCAAATTCATGAACTACTATGAAATATTACCATAGCTAAGCTAAGACTAAACAGATTTAATTATCATCTCAATAATATTCTTCAGTTTTATGCCATTATATATGTTTTTTGATATGAGAATTTTTAATAAAGTTAGAAAAAAAGTCGTATGTGATTTTTTTTACATCAGACAGCATTACAGAATATTTTTTAAATGGCCAAGATGATTTAGCAAGCTCGTAAATAATTGCTATAGATTGTAAGAAGATTTTTGTCGGGTATTTCAAATCGTGATAAAAGCTAACTCTACAGGCACTAGTTGGCGACCACCTAGACGAATTCTGGTGATAGTACCATTACTTTTGAGTAAAATGAGGAGCTTTTCGGGCCGGCACTCATTAAATTATGCAGTTTGGGAAATAAGGCGCACCCTAATATATATATATATATATATATATATATATATATATATATATATATATATATATATATATATATATATATATATATATATATATATATATATATATATATATATATATATATATATATATATATATATATATATATATATATGCGTCAATCCATGCCAAAACGCACACGGCTCTGCCCAAAAATGGTAAAGACTTAGAAAAACTTGTATAGGGTCAAAATTTAGGGTTTTTTACGTAGAATCAATAGTTATGTGGCGTTTTTCAAAATTTTCAAAATGGCGGTCCAAAAACCCGATTTTCTGACCAGTTTTCCGAAAATTTTCCGATTAATCGTTCATAAAAATATAGATAAAAGACGAAAATTGTGAGTAAAGGTCATTTTATATGTTTTCGGGTACGCTGAATCCGAATCCACTGACCGTTTAACCTTATCACTCCAGGATTTGCTCTAACCTCAAAAAATACCTCAAAAACGCTCAAAGAGGCATGATTATGGCTAGATAAAGGTTCGTGACGATGCATTTGTTCGTTTCAAGGGTCGCGTATTTCAAATCCAAGGTCCGTTCAGCTCGTTAAGTCCAAAATTTGCCCCTAGCCTCAAAATATTTTTCAAAAACGCTCAAATAGGCATGATTACGGCCAGATTAAGGATCGTGACCATAAATTTATACGTTTTCGAGATCGCTGATTTTAAGTCTAAGGTCCGTTTAGCCTGACAAGCCCAAAATTTGTCGCTAACCTCAAAAAGTACTTCAAAAATGCTCAGCGGGCATGATGACGGCCAGATGAAGAATCGTGACCATATATTTATACGTTTTTGGGGTCACTGATTTCAAATCCGAAGTTCGTTTAGTTCCATCAGCTAAAAATTTGTTTTTAACCTCAAAAAATACCTGACAAACGCTCAAATGGGCAGGTTCATGGCCAGAAATGGACGGTTATACTTTAAATCTCTACAACAACTTCCTTTTTATCACTTTAAAATTTTCTGATAATAATACTCTTGTTTCGTAATGGAATAAAACAGTGATTGCTTGAAATTAGTGGGACAGAAGGAGCCTCGTCAAATCGTCTTTTTAATCTTCTTTGAGTGTTGCTATGTGTTACTTTTGAATAATAAAAGAACTTTATATTTTTTATTGAATGGTATGCCCACTCATAAAGCTGCTTAGCTGTTAAAATGCTGTTGATTGCTGATGATTGGAGGCTTGCGTTCCTAGCTCCTATTTTAAGAGTTTCACCAAGGCCTTCATGTGGGCCTTTTCCGTGAGCCGTCGCGCAAAAGTGCCATTCTGCTTTGATACCAAATTCATTTTCATGATTACATAAATTTTGGATATTAAATCGATTTTTAAAATGTTGTTTTGCTCCATCAGAAAAGTAGATAATCTTTGTAACTTTGTGTTGTTTCTTTAGGTAATCAATTATCATCGAATTACACACATACACCGCTGCAGAGTCATGAGTATTTGATTCAGAAATCACGATTATATTTCCATGTTTTAATTCACCTTCAGTATATACTGTGGCTTGATTATTATTATAGTGAAAAGCTTGAGCTGCTTTTTGAACAACGAAAGCAAAATTCTCTGAATAATTTGGTAGCACAAGAATTTCTCCTGGATTTAAGCTTCCCTTCAATTGCTTAAAATATTCTGATTGTTGTTTGTTAATATAATCATGAGGTTTTAATGATTTTAACCGATGACCAAGAAGTTCGAGGAAATTTTCAGTAGTTATGTTTGATGTAATCATAGTTGTTCTATCTGTCGAATGCCAAGAGCTAAAAGTTATATCCTTTACGTCTGCTTTTTCTAAACCTGATTCAAGCTGGGATCTGAGCTTATCGTAATTAGGGCAGTTTTTGCATTCGTTAAGAAAACATTCTCTATTTGAGTTACGATATACCATGAGATTAAGACAATCGGTATAGTTTTTTAATGGGAATTCCGATTTAGCCATCAGGTCAGATAAATTGATGGCATCGAGCAAAAGCTTGACATTCTCATTAATCACACATACGCAAACAATATGAGTACCATTACTTCCGGTAAAACACAATTTTGAGGTCGTAATTGGCAAAACTTTGAAAGACCTATAGTAGTATCTGGATGCTCTCCACAGAATTTGAAATATAATTCTTTTAAGCTAAACAATGTCAGTCGCTTCTGTTTGAGGACTTTTTCTCTATCAATCTCAACAGATTTTTTATTTCTATATCCTGGGAGAATTCTGCTGTTAGAATCACATTCATAGAATTGTTTCACTGTATTAACCGTAGTTTGTGGCAGCGATTTACCTATTTTTGGGGGTGGTCTAGAAAAAGAGCCATTCGTGGCTTTTAATTCTTTACCTTTTCTAATGGCGTAAGTCGTAGTATTGGATAGAGAAGAAATCTTCTCTATTGACCATTTTGATGGCAGTATGGTTAGAATAGCTATCCTGTCGGGATCGTGCTCTGACAACGATGAAAATTTTTCCCTTAAACCTTCGATGATTTCATGGAGGTTTTCCTCAGCAGTTGAAGAAGTCGAACTGTCAAGATCTAATTGCACATTCTTCTCTAGGCTATCTTCATTTGCACTGTTAGATACAGAAGTATTATTCAAATTGTCATTCACGTTTTCATCATGAGTATCATCATTGTTGGAATTGTGGTTCACGTCTTCATTATGAGTATCATTACTAGTATATGATATTTTCCTACATCCACTGCAAATCATATTCTCTGCAGAAGCAAGCCCGAAATGTCTGCAAAGCCTAGCTGGTAGTGGTCGTAATGATTTGCCTATGTGAGCTACCAATTTGAACGGATTGCAACAGCGATCTGTTCGAAAAGACTTCTTCCTTTTTGAAGTCATGATCATGGAAAGCTAGCTCAAAGTCAATGCAAATACTGTGTTTATATGCGTGTGAGAACTATACGCCTATATGTATGAGTGCGTATTTATAGCCTTCAAAATAATCTCTGGTAAAATTTTACGATCATCAATACTATATTGATTATATTTATCCGTTAGCCCGCCACTCAAACGTGATCTATAACACGGAAAATATGACAACCCAAAATGCAAGCTAACCAAGAAGCAGTAAAAAACGCTACCAGCCGCTTCCTTTGAAAGATTCCTTGACAATTTACCAATTATCACTGCTTCACTGATTATATTTTTTCGCCTTAGTTCCCGCGCAGCGTGTATTTGTTTACAACGACTGTTTTGCGTTCGTCGCAATTTGCTTATTGCTAAAAATGGCAGAACGAACCGAACAGCGAATTTGCATAAAATTTTGCTTTAATCTCGGTAAAAGTTGTGCGGAAACTATTGAAATGTTGCAAAAGGCCTTTAAAGATGAGAGTATGGGCAAAACACAAATAAAAGAGTGGTAAAGGCGATTCAAAAGTGGCCGCACATCTGTTGACAGTGATCCTCGTTCTGGTCGACCTTCGACGGGAACATCGTCGGATAATGTCGAGCGTGTGCGTGTCGCATTTGAACAAGATCGTCGTTTGACTGTGAGAGAACTGGAAGATGAACTTGGAATACCAAAAATTACTGTTTGGCGAATTTTAACCGAGAATTTGGGAATGACTCGTGTGTGTGCAAAATTCATCCCGAAACTGCTCTCAGACCAGCAAAAAAACCTTCGATTAGAAATCGCTCAGGACAATTTGGAAATGATTAATAGCGATGAAAACTTTCTTAAAAAGGTTATTACTGGTGATGAGTATTCGGTTTATGGTTATGATCCTGAAGCAAAACAACAATCTTCGCAGTGGAAGCTTCCATCTGAGCCTCGGCCGAAAAAAGCTCGTCAAAGTGGAAGCAACATCAAGTCAATGTTGATTGTTTTTTTCGATTATGAGGGCGTTGTGCACCACGAATATGCCCCTACAGGCCAGACAATCAATAAAGAGTACTACGTTGAAAAGATTACGTAACGCAATCAGGAGAAAACGACCGCAACTTTGGGAAACCGGTGACTGGCTTCATCATCACGACAATACTCCAGCGCACGCATCAAACCTTGTGCAGCAGTATTTATTGAAACACAGTGTTGCGCAGCTCCGCCAGCCTCCATACAGTCCTGATATAGCTCCCTGCGACTTTTGGCTGTTTCCTCGATTGAAAATGCCGCTTAAAGGACATCGATTCGATAATAAACAGACTGTTGAAACTAATGCGAGACGAATGCACTAAAGGCGATTCCGAAGTTTGACTTTCAAGAGTGCTTTAATAAGTGGAAACATCGATATGAGCATCTTGTTCAATCAAATGGGGACTACTTTGAAGGATGTCACCCCCCGGATGACGAAGAATAAATCAAGCGCCGATAAATCGAGGTAGGTCGGATTCTTTTGGGACAGACCTCGTATATATAAGTAATTTCATTATCTGCACTCTGTTCTTTACCTATTTTAGTTTTAGTAATTATCCATCGCTTTTTAGAATTACTACTATTAGTCTTTACTAGATCACTGCCATATTTAAATTTGGTATCGTTGACTACTTTATTTAATGTTTTTTCATGTTTCCTGTACTCTTCTTTTAATTGTATATTTGCAGGTTCTTTTTTCCACTTGTTGTACAGGTCTTCTTTAGATTTATATGATATTATAATCGCATTTGTGATCCATGCATTTCTGGGCTTTGTATTTGTTTTATTCCTATTTGATCCTATTTTAGTACTTGTTGCCTTTTCAATGTATATTTTTATTTCTAGTATAAAAGAATCTGTTACAGGATTAGGATCCTGCATTGACATTAGTGAGTTTCAGTCTATTTTGTTAACTATATTTTTTAATTTTTTGTAATTCTTTAGTATTGTTGTGTTTAGTGTAATGAGTAGTGGATAATGGTCAGTAAATGTGTTAGTTACCTTAAATGAATTTACTTTAATTCAGTTAGTTTTCACAAAAATATTGTCAATACAAGTTCCATTTGAACTGCTATCTAAAAGTCTTGTTATACTGAGAAAGCATGGTCTATATCCCAATTCCTGAAAGTTATGTAGAAACTAATATTATTTATTTCTAATATATCAATATTGTAATCTCCTATCACATAATGATCTTTATAATTTTTGGTTTTAATCAGGAATGTTTTTAGTTGCGTTACAAATTCTATTTTGGGAAGATCGTGTGATCTGTTTACAGCAGAGACCACAAAACTATTGTCACTATTTATTTTTATACTAGAATTTATAATACTCAGCATTCCAATTTGTACTATTTCAGTGTTTTCAATTAAGTCGATCTTAATATATACGACCACTCCGTCAGATCTGTTAATGTTGCTATTGTTGTAGTATATTTTATAACCAGGTAGTTCATAATATGTATAGTTTTCCATATTCCTTGTCTCCGAGTATACGACTCTGTATCGTTCTTTTTCCTCTCATTCAAAAAATGATTCTAAATTAGATAAATTTGCGTTTAGACTTCTTATGTTTAATTATAGAATAATTTTGCTTTTATTTCCAATCTCATTACTAAGTGATTGAATATTGTCGGTAATATTTTCATAATGTATTAATTCTTGAATGTCTGTATTTTGATCCATTTTTTCTAAGATTGAGTGTGTCTATTCCCCTGTATTGCAGATGGGCTGTTGTTTTGTGTTCATGTATAGATAAATAGATATAGATAGATTAAGATTTATTTTGCACAAGCCAAAAATATACATCATATATACATAGTTTCGGTACATTAAATTAAATTGGTATCCATATCACAGATTCATCGTTAGATTTCATCACATAGGCTTATTATAAATGCACAGTTTATGTCAGTAGTCTTAACTATCACGTCACAATATAGAACCTTAAATTAAATAATTTACTTAGCAGTATAACACAGTTAATTTTTATCACAGAATACATTTCGTTCGTCGCAGGTTTCAAAAATATGCCTACGTATTGCTGTTTTAAATTTATTTAGAGACGGAAGATGCTTAATAGCGCGGGGGAGCGAATTCCAAAGGCGAGCACCTTGGGCTCTGAAGGAGTACAGGCCAACATCAGTACGCGACCCTGGAATTTTTATTTCCTTGGCATTCCTACCTGAGGTTCTAGACTGATTTTGTTCAAAAAGGGCCGCAAGGTACGGAGGCTGTCCCATGACAACTGCTTTATAAAGCATTACCGCCGCAAAATACTCCCTTCTTATCTCCACAGTCAACCAGCCCAGTTTCCTCCTGTAGGGAGAGACATGCTCATCCTTTCTAACACCACATATATATCTCACACAGGAGTTTTGCAACCTTTGAAGCCTGGTCTGTAGCTCACCTGATACGTCGAGGTATACAAGAGAGCAATAATCTAAGTGAGAGACAATCTGAGTCCATATAAAGCTCTGTTAACCTTCCGACTAACTGCATCCACTTGCGGTTTCCATGTTAATTTAGAATCCATAACAACACCGAGGTTAGTTACAGTATCGGCAAAGGGAATAAAAACGTTATTCTGCACCTCAATGCCTGGAAGGTGCAATTCCTGCAATTTATTAATATTGTAATCCGACCCAAAAATTATAGCTTTAGTCTTCCCGACATTAAGGTGAAGGGCATTCTCAGAAGCCCAAGCCGGCACTGCTCGCGCCACAGCTGACAGGCAATCAATGCCTATCTGAAGATCGTCTCTCGTAACCTGCGTATAGGTTTGTAAATCATCAGTATAAAGCGAATGCTCGACACCATCCGATAATTCACCCTGGGGATTTTTGAAAGCCGCTAGTATGTCTCCAAGATCATTAATATAAAGGCTGAACAGAAGGGGCCCAAGAACCGAGCCCTGTGGAATGCCAAGATTGGTTGTGCACCAATCAGATTCCCCATTAGATTTTGTAACCACTCGCTGGTTACGACCTGTAATATATGACTTGATTCACAGGACTATGGACCTAGAAAACCCCATTCTGTTCAGCTTACGAAGTAATTTAGAGGGTGAAATAGTGTCGAACGTCTTACTGAAATCAAACATTAGGAGTATGGTAAGCAGCTGTTTCTTTCTATTAATACCATCACGAATCTCCTCTGACAGACTCAGTAGTGCTGTTTGCGTACTATGATGTTGTCGAAAGCCAGTTTGACGTGGATTAAGGATTTTCTTGGATGAAATGAACTCTGAAATCTGCTCGTGGACGATCTTTTCCAAGACCTTGGAGAGAAAACTCAACAGGGCTATTGGACGAAAGTCCGAAACGGCAGATGGAATTGCCGTCTTCTTTAGAGGCACCAGATGAGCCTTCTTCCAAGTCCCGGGAAAAACCCCACTAGACAGAGAGGAGTTGAAAATCTTAGCCAAATGATAGCCCAAAATCGGAAGAGACTTTGCGATGATATTTTGGGGTATTCCGTTTTCGCCCTTTGCCTGTGACGAGAAATGAGCAACAGACAGAACAACGTCCAAGAAGGTAACTTCACGAAAAGTGAAGCCATCATCGCTAGCCGTCGATATGATGTTACCTAAATTTTCGTCATGCTCCGTTTAAGAGACAGAGACCCCAGCAAAGTGGATGTTTAATTCATCCGGAGTGAAACCATGCAGCTCCTCTTTAGCCTTTGGTAAGAGCCCAAGGTGCCGAAGTTCTTTCCAGATATTTTTGTTATTATCCAGAGCATCAAAAACTCTGCTCTGAATAAAAGCCTCTCGCATTTCAACTGTGCGCTGTTCTGCTTGAGCTACGAGAGACTGGAACTCCTGCCACAACTTATTGTCAGGAGTCCGTTTGTAGCGCCGTAGAACGGCATCACGCTGACTATAGAGTTCTTTCAGCTCGACATCCACCCAAGGAGGGAGACATTTCTTCTTCAGTGTAAACTGTTTCAGAGGCGCAAGTTCGTCGATGATCGCTAAAATGTTGTGGCTAAGATGTTCTAACTTACTATCAACATTCTTATCTGGGCAACTGATGGGCGACCAATCACAAGCAGTAAGGAGGGATAGAAGTTCCTCCTGCCTAATAGACTTAAAATCCTTATATGAAAAATTATTGAGAGCAGGGGACTTTGAAGTTTGGATGTCGATTGTGACATCAATTATATTATGTTTACTCGAAAGGTCGCCACCATGTTGTTCGCATCCAGCACCACATCATTGTCGTCAGTGAAGATCATATCAATCCAAGTGTGAGATTCTTCGACGTGGTGAGTCGCGCCATGATCAACTAATTTAAGGTTTAATTTACAAATTAACTCTTTAACAAACGACGCTTCCTGAGTTGTCGACAATACATTCGCGTTCAGATCTCCCATTACAATTCGGTGATCGTACCCTACCGAATAAGTCGTCAGGTTCTGTACTAGGTCAGAATCGTCAGTGAATGAAATCCCGGGAGGTCGATATATGACGGCCACAAAAATTGGCGGATGGTTGCGATGCTGAATTCGACACATCAAATGTTCAGGGATACCTGGTTTGCCTTTGTCTAACGTAGTTTTTGAGGAGCACAGCACCGTTGCTTTATAAGAATTACGTACATAAAGGACCACCCCTCCTCCTTTATTATTCCTGTTCTGCCTAATTGACGAGTACCCGTCGATCTGAACGCCAACATCGTCGCTCTCAGCCACGCCGAATATATGATAGAAAAGACGAGCAGTCACAAGGAACTGACGGAAGATACTCATATGCTAACTAAGCGATGTTGCATTGAGGAAGCCCGTCCTTATTCCCCCAGCGTCCACCTCTCTTGCTACGTCCCTGCGTAGTTAAATTCCATCGCCAGAATTTAAGATCGACGTCCTTGACGTTTCCGGTGTGACAGTGACTAGGTTACAGGTATTTTGTGTTACCGCCGCGTTAACGCTATCGCTAGCCTCATTAAGATAGATAATGCGTGCAGATCTGCAGCCGAAGTGATCTCATGCACCGATTCGCCGTCTCGCTTCTTAACCAGGAAACGACCGCCCCTATGCCAAATATATTTGAAGCTTAAACCACGAGCAATAGATTTTAAGGTGTTGAAATGAGTAAAAGATTCTTTACTTAAAAGTTCATTAATAAAAATTTTACTTCTAATAAGGCTATTACTCGTGTCCTGATTCAAAAGCGTTACGTTAACATCCTTAGTGCTAAATGCTGTAAATCTACTTTTGGCCCTCATAATCTCGGTTACCAAACTGCTACGAGAAAAGCAGACAACCCACGGGGATCGTCGACGCTGGTATTTATTCGCGGGTTGGTTCGCAACGGTCTGTCTTTCCGATCGAAGCAGGTGTATAGACATTAAGTCTTCCCTCGCGATGGACGGTAGAACAGTGGTAAGGATGGAATGGACTACGTCCTCACACTGCGATTCGGAACCTTCAAAAATATTAGTAATAATTATTTCCGCCGATCCTTCGCCACTATTCATTCCGTTCAACGTTGAACAATACCTGTTCCGGTCAGTAAGATTTACGTTTTTAAAACTTTGGCACCGAGTTCGACGGTGACGACTCTGTGTGCGAAACCCGTCAGAGTCCGCCGGCAGGACGCCGCCTGATGGAGCAGAGCGCGCATTATCAAAGTCTACTTTGTATTCAAAGTATTGTTATTACTATCATTATTACTAACCCTACTATGTACAGACTTAACCATATTATTATTATCATTATTCTTACAACTACTTGACATCGACCCGTCGATGTCTCTAAGCGAGACTAGGATGTGTGACTCGTTAGCGTCAGGAATGGTGTTAATATCCGCGTTATTACTACGTGTACTGCAGTTGATTCTCGTTATGTAACAGCAACCGATCTTGATGCAGCCCCTCCAGCTGGGAAGTCTGCACATCTATTTTCTTTTCTAGCGACAAAACCTGAGCAGTCAGTTTATCGACTAGCATTTCAGCAGCTGGTGCTGATGCTGGGACATTGCCGATATCAACAAGTTTTTTCACTAGAGAAGAATAGTGATCGTTCACTGATCTTGTAAGTAACTCAAACTGTTTATCGAACAGGTCGAGCATAGATGACGGTAGAATACAATAACGCATTGAGTCCAATATGCTAGAAGCGTTGATCATAGTTCTAGTACTGACATTAGACTTTGCAGAAGTAACCGTGGGTGTCGATGCAGTGAGCACGCCACCTACATCTGCACTACTCGGTGAAGGATCAACGCTCGTGGCATTTAAACCGCTATTATCTGCAGATGAACTCTTGTTTTTCGCTTTCTTTTCTTTATCACAGTCAATGCAGATATACGCAGCTCCATCTAACTTCATGACACGACAATTATTATGGTAATTCTTATTACATATTTTACACCTACGCACAATCCCGTCTTTACGGTAAATTTTCTTACACTCGCTAAACGATAAGGAAGATATAGTGTAAAGATTTAGTAGTTAGCTACCAAAGTGGTCAGCGAAGATCTCAAAAAGAGTATATATATAGTAGATCTACGTCAAGTCAGAAAATTACTTAAAAAGTCGACGTGTGGTCAGATATTTAAATAAATTAAAACAACTTAAAAACTAATGGACTAAGAGTTAACGTGTAAGAGTTGTAATTTACGCAGGCGTGCAATAATTAAAAACTATTATAATAAATATGAAATAGCCGGTAATCAAATAATACTGTATATATATATTAAAAGAAAGGTGAGCCACACTCATTAGATATTTTAAAAGTTCGCGCTTAATACGTTGTTCATGATGGTAGCGGCATCTGTTGAGCAGTTGAGAAACTCACAAATCGGTATTACCGATCGTCATATGGTGATGGTGCTGCACTCTGGTGGCGAATGTCGAGAAAATCGACCATGCGGCGTTGCCAAATCAGCCGAAAACGCTTGATTGACGAGGCGAAACATTTTTTGCGCGGCAACGTTGCCGAGATCGAAATTGGAATGAGAGAGTAAGATAGATATTCTAACCAGTGTATATTTGCAAGTGAAGCAATAGACGGACTATTTACCATACCTATATTTTGTAAATTCTATGCCTTGTCATTGTGTTTTGGCATGTACTTGAAGTTTCGAACGTCAGAATCAGACGAAAAGGATGAAAAAATTTTTTTGATTTAGTATTTTATTCTGATAAATACATGCTAAATATGAACTAAAACGGCTTTAAAAAAATTTCTAACCCATAATTCGACCCGGAATCCCTTGAAACAGGGGTTGGAAGGTGCTAAATATAGGTAAAAAAATTCTAACTTGGCCTAATAAAAGTCTTACGGTTTTCTACTTTACACATATCCTCATTACGATAGAATACACTTATGAAAAAAATGTCAACCCTTAACTCGTCCCGGAAGCCCTTCAAATAGGGGTTGGAAGTGGGTGAATATAGGTAAAAAAATTCTAACTTGGCCTAATAAAAGTCTTACAGTTTTCTTCTAAATACATACCCTCGATAGAATAGAATAAACTTACGAAAAAAATTACAACCCTTAACTCGTCCCGGAAGACCTTCAAATAGGGGTCGCAATGGGGGTAAATAAAGATAAAAATTTCTAACTTGGCCTAATAAAAGTCTTACGGTTTTCTACTATACACATATCCTCATTACGATAGAATACACTTATAAAAAAAATGTCAACCCCTAAATCGTCCCGGAAGCCGTTTAAATAGGGGTTGGAAGAGAGTAAATATAGGTAAAAAATCTAACTTGGCCTAATAAAAGTCTTACGGTTTTCTACTTTCAAGTATCCTCATTACGATAGAATACACTTATAAAAAAAATGTCAACCCCTAACTCGTCCCGGAAGCCGTTTAAATAGGGGTTGGAAGGGGGTGAATATAGGTAAAAAAATTGTAACATGGCCTAATAAAACTTTTACGGTTTTCTACTTCGTACATACCCTCATTGTAATGGAATACACTTATAATAAAAATTTTAAACCCTAACTCGTCCCGGAAGCTTTTTAAATAGGGGTTGGAAGGTGGAAAACATAGGTAAAAAATCTAACTTGGCCGAATAAAAGTCTTACGGTTTTCTACTTTCAAGTATCCTCATTACGATAGAATACACTTATAAAAAAATGCCAACCCCTAACTCGTCCCGGAAGCCCTTCAAATAGGGGTTGGAAGAGGGTAAATATAGGTAAAAATATTCTAACTTGGCCTAATAAAAGTATTACGGTTTTCTACTTTACACATATCCTCATTATGATAGAATACACTTATAAAAAAAATTTCAACCCCTAACTCGTCCCGGAAGCCCTTCAAATAGGGGTTGGAAGGGGGTGAATATAGGTAAAAAAATTCTAATTTGGCCTAGTAAAAGTCTTACGGTTTTCTACTTTACACATATCCTCATTACGATAGAATACACTTATGAAAAAAATGTCAACCCTTAACTCGTCCTGGAAGCCCTTCAAATAGGGGTTGGAAGGGGTTGAATATAGGTAAAAGAATTCTCATTTGGCTTAATAAAAGTCTTACGGTTTTCTACTTTACACATATCCTCATTACGATAGAATACACTTATATAAAAAATGTCAACCCTTAACTCGTCCCGGAAGCTCTTCAATTAGGGGTTGGAAGAAGGTAAATATAGGTAAAAATTCTAACTTGGCCTAATAAAAGTATTACGGTTTTCTACTTTACACATATCCTCATTATGATAGAATACACTAAGAAAAAAAATTTCAACACCTAACTCGTCCCGGAAGCCCTTCAAATAGGGGTTGGAAGGGTTTGAATATAGGTAAGAAAATTGTAACAGCCTAATAAAAAATTTACGGTTTTCTACTTCGTACATACCCTCATTGTAATAGAATACACCTATAATAAAAATTTTAAACCTTAACTCGTCCCGGAAGTTCTTTAAATAGGGGTTGGAAGGTGGTAAACATAGGTAAAAAAATTCTAACTTGACCTAATAAAAGTCTTACGGTTTCCTACGTTACACATATCCTCATTACGATTGAATACACTTATGAAAAAAATGTCAACCCTTAACTCGTCCCGGAAGCCCTTCAAATAGGGGTTGGATGTGGGTTTTATAGGTAAAAAATTCTAACTTGGCCTAATAAAAGTCTTACGGTTTTCTACTTTACACATATCCTCATTGCGATAGAATACACTTATAAAAAAAATGTCAACCCTTAACTCGTCCCGAAAGCCCTTCAAATAGGGGTTGGAAGGTGGCAAACATAGGTAAAAAAATTCTAACTTGGCCTAATAAAAGTCTTACGGTTTTCTACTTTACACATATCCTCATTACGATAGAATACACTTATAAAAAAAATGTCAACCCTTAACTCGTCCCGGAAGCCCTTCAAATAGGGGTTGGAAGTGGGTGAATATAGGTAAAAAAATTCTAACTTGGCCTAATAAAAGTCTTACGGTTTTCTACTATATACATATATTCATTACGATAGAATACACTTATAAAAAAATTTTCAACCCCTAACTCGTCCCGGAAGCCCTTCAAATCGGGGTTGGAAGGGGGTGAATATAGGTAAAAAAATTGTAACATAGCCTAATAAAAGTATTACAGTTTTCTACTTCGTACATACCCTCATTGTAATACAATACACTTATAATAAAAATTTTAAACCCTAACTCTTCCCGGGAGCCCTTCAAATAGGGGTTGGAAGGTGGTAAACATAGGTAAAAAAATTCTAACTTGGCCTAATAAAAGTCTTACGGTTTTCTACTTTACACATATCCTCATTACGATAGAATACACTTTTGAAAAAATGTCAACCCTTAACTCGTCCCGAAAGCCCTTCAAATAGGGGTTGGAAGGGGGTGAATATAGGTTAAAGAATTCTAATTTGGCCTAATAAAAGTCTTACGGTTTTCTACTTTACACATATCCTCATTACGATAGAATACACTTATATAAAAATGTCAACCCTTAACTCGTCCCGGAAGCCCTTCAATTAGGGGTCGCAATGGGGGTAAATATAGGTAAAAAATCTAACTTGGCCTAATAAAAGTCTTACGGTTTTCTACTTTACACATATCCTCATTATAAAAGAATACACTAAGAAAAAAAATTTCAACCCCTAACTCGTCCCGGAAGCCCTTCAAATAGGGGTTGGAAGATGGCAAACATAGGTAAAAAAATTCTAACTTGGCCTAATAAAAGTCTTACGGTTTTCTACTTTACACATATCCTCATTACGATAGAATATACTTATTAAAAAAATGTCAACCCTTAACTCGTCGCGGAAGCCCTTGAAATAGGGGTTGGAAGTGGGTGAATATAGGTAAAAAAATTCTAACTTGGCCTAATAAAAGTATTACGGTTTTCTACTTTACACATATACTCATTATGATAGAATACACTTATAAAAATAATTTCAACCCCTATCTCGTCCCGGAAGCCCTTCAAATAGGATGGAAGGGGGTGAATATAGGTAAAAAAATTGTAACATAGCCTAATAAAAGTATTACGGTTTTCTACTTCGTACATACCCTCATTGTAATAGAATACACTTATAATAAAAATTTTAAACCCTAACTCGTCCCGGAAGCCCTTCAAATAGGGGCTGGAAGGTGGTAAACATAGGTAAAATATTTCTAACTTTGCCTAATAAAAGTCTTACGATTTTCTACTTTACACATATCCTCATTACGATAGAATACACTTATAAAAAAAATTTCAACCCCTATCTCGTCCCGGAAGCCCTTCAAATAGGATGGAAGGGGGTGAATATAGGTAAAAAAATTGTAACATAGCCTAATAAAAGTATTACGGTTTTCTACTTCGTACATACCCTCATTGTAATAGAATACACTTATAATAAAAATTTTAAACCCTAACTCGTCCCGGAAGCCCTTCAAATAGGGGCTGGAAGTGGGTGAATATAGGTAAAAAAATTCTAACTTGGCCTAATAAAAGTATTACGGTTTTCTACTTTACACATATACTCATTACGATAGAATACACTTTTGAAAAAATGTCAACCCTTAACTCGTCCCGAAAGCCCTTCAAATAGGGGTTGGAAGGGGGTGAATATAGGTAAAAGAATTCTAATTTGGCCTAATAAAAGTCTTACGGTTTTCTACTTTACACATATCCTCATTATAATAGAATACACTAAGAAAAAAAATTTCAACCCCTAACTCGTCCCGGAAGCCCTTCAAATAGGGGTTGGAAGGTGGCAAACATAGGTAAAAAAATTCTAACTTGGCCTAATAAAAGTCTTACGGTTTTCTACTTTACACATATCCTCATTACGATAGAATATACTTATTAAAAAAATGTCAACCCTTAACTCGTCCCGGAAGCCCTTGAAATAGGGGTTGGAAGTGGGTGAATATAGGTAAAAAAATTCTAACTTGGCCTAATAAAAGTATTACGGTTTTCTACTTTACACATATACTCATTATGATAGAATACACTTATAAAAAAAATTTCAACCCCTATCTCGTCCCGGAAGCCCTTCAAATAGGGGCTGGAAGGTGGTAAACATAGGTAAAAAAATTCTAACTTTGCCTAATAAAAGTCTTACGATTTTCTACTTTACACATATCCTCATTACGATAGAATACACTTATAAAAAAAATTTCAACCCCTATCTCGTCCCGGAAGCCCTTCAAATAGGATGGAAGGGGGTGCATATAGGTAAAAAAATTGTAACATAGCCTAATAAAACTTTTACGGTTTTCTACTTCGTACATAGCCTCATTGTAATAGAATATATTGAAATACACTTATAATAAAAATTTGAAACCCCAACTCGTCCCGAAAGCCCTTCAAATAGGGGTTGGAAGGGGGTGAATATAGGTAAAAGAATTCTAATTTGGCCTAATAAAAGTCTTACGGTTTTCTACTTTACACATATTCCTCATTACGATAGAATACACTTTTGAAAAAATGTCAACCCTTAACTCGTCCCGAAAGCCCTTCAAATAGGGGTTGGAAGGGGGTGAATATAGGTAAAAGAATTCCAATTTGGCCTAATAAAAGTCTTACGGTTTTCTACTTTACACATATCCTCATTACGATAGAATACACTTATATAAAAAATGTCAACCCTTAACTCGTCCCGGAAGCCCTTCAATTAGGGGTCGCAATGGGGGTAAATATAGGTAAAAAATCTAACTTGGCCTAATAAAAGTCTTACGGTTTTCTACTTTACACATATCCTCATTACGATAGAATACACTTTTGAAAAAAATGTCAACCCTTAACTCGTCCCGAAAGCCCTTCAAATAGGGGTTGGAAGGGGGTGAATATAGGTAAAAGAATTCTAATTTGGCCTAATAAAAGTCTTACGGTTTTCTACTATATACATATCCTCATTACGATAGAATACACTAACAAAAAAATTTTCAACCCCTAACTCGTCCCGGAAGCCCTTCAAATAGGGGTTGGAAGGGGGTGAATATTGGTAAAAGAATTCTAATTTGGCCTAATAAAAGTCTTACGGTTTTCTACTTTACACATATCCCTATTACGATAGAATACACTTATAAAAAAAATTTCAACCCCTAACTCGTCCCGGAAGCCCTTCAAATAGGGGTTGGAAGGTGGCAAACATAGGTAAAAAAATTCTAACTTGGCCTAATAAAAGTCTTACGGTTTTCTACTTTACACATATCCTCATTACGATAGAATATACTTATTAAAAAAATGTCAACCCTTAACTCGTCCCGGAAGCCCTTGAAATAGGGGTTGGAAGTAGGTGAATATAGGTAAAAAAATTCTAACTTGGCCTAATAAAAGTATTACGGTTTTCTACTTTACACATATACTCATTATGATAGAATACACTTATAAAAAAAATTTCAACCCCTATCTCGTCCCGGAAGCCCTTCAAATAGGGGCTGGAAGGTGGTAAACATAGGTAAAAAAATTCTAACTTTGCCTAATAAAAGTCTTACGATTTTCTACTTTACACATATCCTCATTACGATAGAATACACTTATAAAAAAAATTTCAACCCCTATCTCGTCCCGGAAGCCCTTCAAATAGGATGGAAGGGGGTGCATATAGGTAAAAAAATTGTAACATAGCCTAATAAAAGTTTTACGGTTTTCTACTTCGTACATAGCCTCATTGTAATAGAATATATTGAAATACACTTATAATAAAAATTTGAAACCCCAACTCGTCCCGAAAGCCCTTCAAATAGGGGTTGGAAGGGGGTGAATATAGGTAAAAGAATTCTAATTTGGCCTAATAAAAGTCTTACGGTTTTCTACTTTACACATATCCTCATTACGATAGAATACACTTTTGAAAAAATGTCAACCCTTAACTCGTCCCGAAAGCCCTTCAAATAGGGGTTGGAAGGGGGTGAATATAGGTAAAAGAATTCCAATTTGGCCTAATAAAAGTCTTACGGTTTTCTACTTTACACATATCCTCATTACGATAGAATACACTTATATAAAAAATGTCAACCCTTAACTCGTCCCGGAAGCCCTTCAATTAGGGGTCGCAATGGGGGTAAATATAGGTAAAAAATCTAACTTGGCCTAATAAAAGTCTTACGGTTTTCTACTTTACACATATCCTCATTACGATAGAATACACTTTTGAAAAAAATGTCAACCCTTAACTCGTCCCGAAAGCCCTTCAAATAGGGGTTGGAAGGGGGTGAATATAGGTAAAAGAATTCTAATTTGGCCTAATAAAAGTCTTACGGTTTTCTACTATATACATATCCTCATTACGATAGAATACACTAACAAAAAAATTTTCAACCCCTAACTCGTCCCGGAAGCCCTTCAAATAGGGGTTGGAAGGGGGTGAATATTGGTAAAAGAATTCTAATTTGGCCTAATAAAAGTCTTACGGTTTTCTACTTTACACATATCCCTATTACGATAGAATACACTTATAAAAAAAATGTCAACCCCTAACTCGTCCCGGAAGCCGTTTAAATAGGGGTTGGCAGGGGGTGAATATAGGTAAAAAAATTGTAACATGGCCTAATAAAACTTTTACGGTTTTCTACTTCGTACATACCCTCATTGTAATGGAATACACTTATAATAAAAATTTTAAACCCTAACTCGTCCCGGAAGCCCTTTAAATAGGGGTTGGAAGGTGGTAAACATAGGTAAAAAAATTCTAACTTGGCCTAATAAAAGTCTTACGGTTTTCTACTTTACACATATCCTCATTACGATAGAATACACTTTTGAAAAAAATGTCAACCCTTAACTCGTCACGGAAGCCCTTCAAATAGGGGTTGGATGTGGGTTTTATGGGTAAAAAAATTCTAACTTGGCCTAATAAAAGTCTTACAGTTTTCGTCTTCATACATACCCTCAATAGAATAGAATACAATTACAAAAAAAATTACAACCATTAACTCGTCCCGGAAGACCTTCAAATAGGGGTCGCAATGGGGGTAAATATAGGTAAAAAATCTAACTTGGCCTAATAAAAGTCTTACGGTTTTCTACTTTACACATATCCTCATTATAATAGAATACACTAAGAAAAAAAATTTCAACCCCTAACTCGTCCCGGAAGCCCTTCAAATAGGGGTTGGAAGGTGGCGAACATAGGTAAAAAAATTCTAACTTGGCCTAATAAAAGTCTTACGGTTTTCTACTTTACACATATCCTCATTACGATAGAATACACTTTTGAAAAAATGTCAACCCTTAACTCGTCCCGGAAGCCCTTCAAATAGGGGTTGGAAGGGGGTGAATATAGGTAAAAGAATTCTAATTTGGCCTAATAAAAGTCTTACGGTTTTCTACTATATACATATCCTCATTACGATAGAATACACTAACAAAAAAATTTTCAACCCCTAACTCGTCCCGGAAGCCCTTCAAATAGGGGTTGGAAGGGGGTGAATATTGGTAAAAGAATTCTAATTTGGCCTAATAAAAGTCTTACGGTTTTCTACTTTACACATATCCCTATTACGATAGAATACACTTATAAAAAAAATGTCAACCCCTAACTCGTCCCGGAAGCCGTTTAAATAGGGGTTGGCAGGGGGTGAATATAGGTAAAAAAATTGTAACATGGCCTAATAAAACTTTTACGGTTTTCTACTTCGTACATACCCTCATTGTAATGGAATACACTTATAATAAAAATTTTAAACCCTAACTCGTCCCGGAAGCCCTTTAAATAGGGGTTGGAAGGTGGTAAACATAGGTAAAAAAATTCTAACTTGGCCTAATAAAAGTCTTACGGTTTTCTACTTTACACATATCCTCATTACGATAGAATACACTTTTGAAAAAAATGTCAACCCTTAACTCGTCACGGAAGCCCTTCAAATAGGGGTTGGATGTGGGTTTTATGGGTAAAAAAATTCTAACTTGGCCTAATAAAAGTCTTACAGTTTTCGTCTTCATACATACCCTCAATAGAATAGAATACAATTACAAAAAAAATTACAACCATTAACTCGTCCCGGAAGACCTTCAAATAGGGGTCGCAATGGGGGTAAATATAGGTAAAAAATCTAACTTGGCCTAATAAAAGTCTTACGGTTTTCTACTTTACACATATCCTCATTATAATAGAATACACTAAGAAAAAAAATTTCAACCCCTAACTCGTCCCGGAAGCCCTTCAAATAGGGGTTGGAAGGTGGCGAACATAGGTAAAAAAATTCTAACTTGGCCTAATAAAAGTCTTACGGTTTTCTACTTTACACATATCCTCATTACGATAGAATACACTTTTGAAAAAATGTCAACCCTTAACTCGTCCCGGAAGCCCATCAAATAGGGGTCGAAGAGGGTAAATATAGGTAAAAAATCTAACTTGGCCTAATAAAAGTCTTACGGTTTTCTACTTTACACATATCCTCATTACGATAGAATACACTTACGAAAAAAATGTCAACCCTTAACTCGTCCCGGAAGCCCTTCAAATAGGGGTTGGAAGGGGGTGAATATAGGTAAAAGAATTCTAATTTGGCCTAATAAAAGTCTTACGGTTTTCTACTTTACACATATCCTAATTACGATAGAATACACTTATAAAAAAAATGTCAACCCCTAACTCGTCCCGGAAGCCGTTTAAATAGGGGTTGGCAGGGGGTGAATATAGGTAAAAAAATTGTAACATGGCCTAATAAAACTTTTACGGTTTTCTACTTCGTACATACCCTCATTGTAATGGAATACACTTATAATAAAAATTTTAAACCCTAACTCGTCCCGGAAGCCCTTTAAATAGGGGTTGGAAGGTGGTAAACATAGGTAAAAAAATTCTAACTTGGCCTAATAAAAGTCTTACGGTTTTATACTTTACACATATCCTCATTACGATAGAATACACTTTTGAAAAAAATGTCAACCCTTAACTCGTCACGGAAGCCCTTCAAATAGGGGTTGGATGTGGGTTTTATGGGTAAAAAAATTCTAACTTGGCCTAATAAAAGTCTTGCAGTTTTCTACTTTACACATATCCTGATTACGATAGAATACACTTATAATAAAAGGCCTAATAAAAGTCTTACGGATTTCTACTTCGTACATAGCCTCATTGTAATAGAATACACTTATAATAAAAATTTTAAACCCTAACTCTTCCCGGAAGCCCTTCAAATAGGGGTTGGAAGGTGGTAAACATAGGTAAAAAAATTCTAACTTTGCCTAATAAAAGTCTTACGGTTTTCTACTTTACACATATCCTCATTACGATAGAATACACTTTTGAAAAAAATGTCAACCCTTAACTCGTCACGGAAGCCTTTCAAATAGGGGTTGGAAGGGGGTGAATATAGGTAAAAAAATTCTATTTTGGCCTAATAAAAGTCTTACGGTTTTCTACTATATACATATCCTCATTACGATAGAATACACTAACAAAAAAATGTCAACCCTTAACTCGTCCCGGAAGCCCTTCAAATAGGGGTTGGAAGGGGGTGAATATAGGTAAAAGAATTCTAATTTGGCCTAATAAAAGTCTTACGGTTTTCTACTTTACACATATCCTCATTACGATAGAATACACTTATAAAAAAAATATCAACCCCTAACTCGTCCCGGAAGCCGTTTAAATAGGGGTTGGCAGGGGGTGAATATAGGTAAAAAAATTGTAACATGGCCTAATAAAACTTTTACGGTTTTCTACTTCGTACATACCCTCATTGTAATGGAATACACTTATAATAAAAATTTTAAACCCTAACTCGTCCCGGAAGCCCTTTAAATAGGGGTTGGAAGGTGGTAAACATAGGTAAAAAAATTGTAACTTGGCCTAATAAAAGTCTTACGGTTTTCTACTTTACACATATCCTCATTACGATATAATACACTTTTGAAAAAAATGTCAACCCTTAACTCGTCACGGAAGCCCTTCAAATAGGGGTTGGATGTGGGTTTTATGGGTAAAAAAATTCTAACTTGGCCTAATAAAAGTCTTACAGTTTTCGTCTTCATACATACCCTCAATAGAATAGAATACAATTACAAAAAAAATTACAACCATTAACTCGTCCCGGAAGACCTTCAAATAGGGGTCGCAATGGGTGTAAATATAGGTAAAAAATCTAACTTGGCCTAATAAAAGTCTTACGGTTTTCTACTTTACACATATCCTCATTATAATAGAATACACTAAGAAAAAAAATTTCAACCCCTAACTCGTCCCGGAAGCCCTTCAAATAGGGGTTGGAAGGTGGCGAACATAGGTAAAAAAATTCTAACTTGGCCTAATAAAAGTCTTACGGTTTTCTACTTTACACATATCCTCATTATAATAGAATACACTAATGAAAAAAATTTCAACCCCTAACTCGTCCCGGAAGCCCTTCAAATAGGGGTTGGAAGGGGGTGAATATAGGTAAAAGAATTCTAATTTGGCCTAATAAAAGTCTTACGGTTTTCTACTTTACACATATCCTCATTACGATAGAATACACTTATATAAAAAATGTCAACCCTTAACTCGTCCCGGAATAAAAGTATTACGGTTTTCTACTTCGTACATACCCTCATTGTAATAGAATACACTTATAATAAAAATTTTAAACCCTAACTCTTCCCGGAAGCCCTTCAAATAGGGGTTGGAAGGTGGTAAACATAGGTAAAAAGTTCTAACTTGGCCTAATAAAAGTCTTACGGTTTTCTACTTTACAGATATCCTCATTATAATAGAATACACTAAGAAAAAAAATTTCGACCCCTAACTCGTCCCGGAAGCCCTTCAAATAGGGGTTGGAAGGGGGTGAATATAGGTAAAAAAATTGTAACATAGCCTAATAAAAGTTTTACGGTTTTCTACTTCGTACATACCCTCATTGTAATAGAATACACTTATAATAAAAATTTTAAACCCTAACTCTTCCCGGAAGCCCTTCAAATAGGGGTTGCAAGGTGGTAAACATAGGTAAAAAAATTCTAACTTGGCCTAATAAAAGTCTTACGGTTTTCTACTTTACACATATCCTCATTACGATAGAATACACTTTTGAAAAAATGTCAACCCTTAACTCGTCCCGAAAGCCCTTCAAATAGGGGTTGGAAGGGGGTGAATATAGGTAAAAAAATTCTAACTTGGCCTAATAAAAGTCTTACGGTTTTCTACTTTACACATATCCTCATTACGATAGAATACACTTTTGAAAAAAATGTCAACCCTTAACTCGTCACGAAAGCCCTTCAAATAGGGGTTGGAAGGGGGTGAATATAGGTAAAAAAATTCTAATTTGGCCTAATAAAAGTCTTACGGTTTTCTACTATATACATATCCTCATTACGATAGAATACACTAACAAAAAAATTTTAAACCCCTAACTCGTCCCGGAAGCCCTTCAAATAAGGGTTGGAAGTGGGTGAATATAGGTAAAAAAGTTGTAACATAGCCTAATAAAAGTTTTACGGTTTTCTACTTCGTACATAGCCTCATTGTAATAGAATATATTGAAATACACTTATAATAAAAATTTTAAACCCTAACTCGTCCCGGAAGCCCTTCAAATAGGGGTTGGAAGGTGGTAAACATACGTAAAAACATTCTAACTTGGCCTAATAAAAGTATTACGGTTTCCTACTTTACACATATCCTCATTACGATAGAATACACTTATGAAAAAAATGTCAACCCTTAACTCGTCCCGGAAGCCCTTCAAATAGGGGTTGGAAGGGGGTGAATATAGGTAAAAGAATTCTAATTTGGCTTAATAAAAGTCTTACGGTTTTCTACTTTACACATATCCTCATTACGATAGAATACACTTTTGAAAAAATGTCAACCCTTAACTCGTCCCGAAAGCCCTTCAAATAGGGGTTGGAAGGGGGTGAATATAGGTAAAAGAATTCTAATTTGGCCTAATAAAAGTCTTACGGTTTTCTACTTTACACATATCCTGATTACGATAGAATACACTTACGAAAAAAATGTCAACCCTTAACTCGTCCCGGAAGCCCTTCAAATAGGGGTTGGAAGGGGGTGAATATAGGTAAAAGAATTCTAATTTGGCCTAATAAAAGTCTTACGGTTTTCTACTTTACACATATCCTCATTACGATAGAATACACTTATAAAAAAAATGTCAACCCCTAACTCGTCCCGGAAGCCGTTTAAATAGGGGTTGGCAGGGGGTGAATATAGGTAAAAAAATTGTAACATGGCCTAATAAAACTTTTACGGTTTTCTACTTCGTACATACCCTCATTGTAATGGAATACACTTATAATAAAAATTTTAAACCCTAACTCGTCCCGGAAGCCCTTTAAATAGGGGTTGGAAGGTGGTAAACATAGGTAAAAAAGTTCTAACTTGGCCTAATAAAAGTCTTACGGTTTTCTACTTTACACATATCCTCATTACGATAGAATACACTTTTGAAAAAAATGTCAACCCTTAACTCGTCACGGAAGCCCTTCAAATAGGGGTTGGATGTGGGTTTTATGGGTAAAAAAATTCTAACTTGGCCTAATAAAAGTCTTACAGTTTTCTACTTCACACATATCCTGATTACGATAGAATACACTTACGAAAAAAATGTCAACCCTTAACTCGTCCCGGAAGCCCTTCAAATAGGGGTTGGAAGGGGGTGAATAAGGGTAAAAAAATTCTAATTTGGCCTAATAAAAGTCTTACGGATTTCTACTTCGTACATAGCCTCATTGTAATAGAATACACTTATAATAAAAATTTTAAACCCTAACTCTTCCCGGAAGCCCTTCAAATAGGGGTTGGAAGGTGGTAAACATAGGTAAAAAAATTCTAACTTTGCCTAATAAAAGTCTTACGGTTTTCTACTTTACACATATCCTCATTACGATAGAATACACTTTTGAAAAAAATGTCAACCCTTAACTCGTCACGGAAGCCCTTCAAATAGGGGTTGGAAGGGGGTGAATATAGGTAAAGAAATTCTATTTTGGCCTAATAAAAGTCTTACGGTTTTCTACTATATACATATCCTCATTACGATAGAATACACTAACAAAAAAAATTTTAAACCCTTACTCGTCCCGGAAGCCCTTCAAATAGGGGTTGGAAGGGGGTGAATATAGGTAAAAGAATTCTAATTTGGCCTAATAAAAGTCTTACGGTTTTCTACTTTACACATATCCTCATTACGATAGAATACACTTATAAAAAAAATGTCAACCCCTAACTCGTCCCGGAAGCCGTTTAAATAGGGGTTGGCAGGGGGTGAATATAGGTAAAAAAATTGTAACATGGCCTAATAAAACTTTTACGGTTTTCTACTTCGTACATACCCTCATTGTAATGGAATACACTTATAATAAAAATTTTAAACCCTAACTCGTCCCGGAAGCCCTTTAAATAGGGGTTGGAAGGTGGTAAACATAGGTAAAAAAATTCTAACTTGGCCTAATAAAAGTCTTACGGTTTTCTACTTTACACATATCCTCATTACGATAGAATACACTTTTGAAAAAAATGTCAACCCTTAACTCGTCACGGAAGCCCTTCAAATAGGGGTTGGATGTGGGTTTTATGGGTAAAAAAATTCTAACTTGGCCTAATAAAAGTCTTACAGTTTTCGTCTTCATACATACCCTCAATAGAATAGAATACAATTACAAAAAAAATTACAACCATTAACTCGTCCCGGAAGACCTTCAAATAGGGGTTGGAAGGTGGCGAACATAGGTAAAAAAATTCTAACTTGGCCTAATAAAAGTCTTACGGTTTTCTACTTTACACATATCCTCATTACGATAGAATACACTTTTGAAAAAAATGTCAACCCTTAACTCGTCACGGAAGCCCTTCAAATAGGGGTTGGATGTGGGTTTTATGGGTAAAAAAATTCTAACTTGGCCTAATAAAAGTCTTACAGTTTTCGTCTTCATACATACCCTCAATAGAATAGAATACAATTACAAAAAAAATTACAACCATTAACTCGTCCCGGAAGACCTTCAAATAGGGGTTGGAAGGTGGCGAACATAGGTAAAAAAATTCTAACTTGGCCTAATAAAAGTCTTACGGTTTTCTACTTTACAAATATCCTCATTATAATAGAATACACTAAGAAAAAAAATTTCAACCCCTAACTCGTCCCGGAAGCCCTTCAAATAGGGGTTGGAAGGTGGCGAACATAGGTAAAAAAATTCTAACTTGGCCTAATAAAAGTCTTACGGTTTTCTACTTTACACATATCCTCATTACGATAGAATACACTTTTGAAAAAAATGTCAACCCTTAACTCGTCACGGAAGCCCTTCAAATAGGGGTTGGAAGGGGGTGAATATAGGTAAAAAAATTCTATTTTGGCTTAATAAAAGTCTTACGGTTTTCTACTATATACATATCCTCATTACGATAGAATACACTAACAAAAAAATGTCAACCCTTAACTCGTCCCGGAAGCCCTTCAAATAGGGGTTGGAAGGGGGTGAATATAGGTAAAAGATTTCTAATTTGGCCTAATAAAAGTCTTACGGTTTTCTACTTTACACATATCCTCATTACGATAGAATACACTTATAAAAAAAATGTCAACCCCTAACTCGTCCCGGAAGCCGTTTAAATAGGGGTTGGCAGGGGGTGAATATAGGTAAAAAAATTGTAACATGGCCTAATAAAATTCTTACGGTTTTCTACTTTACACATATCCTCATTACGATAGAATACACTTTTGAAAAAAATGTCAACCCTTAACTCGTCACGGAAGCCCTTCAAATAGGGGTTGGATGTGGGTTTTATGGGTAAAAAAGTTCTAACTTGGCCTAATAAAAGTCTTACAGTTTTCGTCTTCATACATACCCTCAATAGAATAGAATACAATTACAAAAAAAATTACAACCATTAACTCGTCCCGGAAGACCTTCAAATAGGGGTCGCAATGGGGGTAAATATAGGTAAAAAATCTAACTTGGCCTAATAAAAGTCTTACGGTTTTCTACTTTACACATATCCTCATTATAATAGAATACACTAAGAAAAAAAATTTCAACCCCTAACTCGTCCCGGAAGCCCTTCAAATAGGGGTTGGAAGGTGGCTAACATAGGTAAAAAAATTCTAACTTGGCCTAATAAAAGTCTTACGGTTTTCTACTTTACACATATCCTCATTACGATAGAATACACTTTTGAAAAAATGTCAACCCTTAACTCGTCCCGGAAGCCCATCAAATAGGGGTCGAAGAGGGTAAATATAGGTAAAAAATCTAACTTGGCCTAATAAAAGTCTTACGGTTTTCTACTTTACACATATCCTCATTACGATAGAATACACTTACGAAAAAAATGTCAACCCTTAACTCGTCCCGGAAGCCCTTCAAATAGGGGTTGGAAGGGGGTGAATATAGGTAAAAGAATTCTAATTTGGCCTAATAAAAGTCTTACGGTTTTCTACTTTACACATATCCTAATTACGATAGAATACACTTATAAAAAAAATGTCAACCCCTAACTCGTCCCGGAAGCCGTTTAAATAGGGGTTGGCAGGGGGTGAATATAGGTAAAAAAATTGTAACATGGCCTAATAAAACTTTTACGGTTTTCTACTTCGTACATACCCTCATTGTAATGGAATACACTTATAATAAAAATTTTAAACCCTAACTCGTCCCGGAAGCCCTTTAAATAGGGGTTGGAAGGTGGTAAACATAGGTAAAAAAATTCTAACTTGGCCTAATAAAAGTCTTACGGTTTTATACTTTACACATATCCTCATTACGATAGAATACACTTTTGAAAAAAATGTCAACCCTTAACTCGTCACGGAAGCCCTTCAAATAGGGGTTGGATGTGGGTTTTATGGGTAAAAAAATTCTAACTTGGCCTAATAAAAGTCTTGCAGTTTTCTACTTTACACATATCCTGATTACGATAGAATACACTTATAATAAAAGGCCTAATAAAAGTCTTACGGATTTCTACTTCGTACATAGCCTCATTGTAATAGAATACACTTATAATAAAAATTTTAAACCCTAACTCTTCCCGGAAGCCCTTCAAATAGGGGTTGGAAGGTGGTAAACATAGGTAAAAAAATTCTAACTTTGCCTAATAAAAGTCTTACGGTTTTCTACTTTACACATATCCTCATTACGATAGAATACACTTTTGAAAAAAATGTCAACCCTTAACTCGTCACGGAAGCCTTTCAAATAGGGGTTGGAAGGGGGTGAATATAGGTAAAAAAATTCTATTTTGGCCTAATAAAAGTCTTACGGTTTTCTACTATATACATATCCTCATTACGATAGAATACACTAACAAAAAAATGTCAACCCTTAACTCGTCCCGGAAGCCCTTCAAATAGGGGTTGGAAGGGGGTGAATATAGGTAAAAGAATTCTAATTTGGCCTAATAAAAGTCTTACGGTTTTCTACTTTACACATATCCTCATTACGATAGAATACACTTATAAAAAAAATATCAACCCCTAACTCGTCCCGGAAGCCGTTTAAATAGGGGTTGGCAGGGGGTGAATATAGGTAAAAAAATTGTAACATGGCCTAATAAAACTTTTACGGTTTTCTACTTCGTACATACCCTCATTGTAATGGAATACACTTATAATAAAAATTTTAAACCCTAACTCGTCCCGGAAGCCCTTTAAATAGGGGTTGGAAGGTGGTAAACATAGGTAAAAAAATTGTAACTTGGCCTAATAAAAGTCTTACGGTTTTCTACTTTACACATATCCTCATTACGATATAATACACTTTTGAAAAAAATGTCAACCCTTAACTCGTCACGGAAGCCCTTCAAATAGGGGTTGGATGTGGGTTTTATGGGTAAAAAAATTCTAACTTGGCCTAATAAAAGTCTTACAGTTTTCGTCTTCATACATACCCTCAATAGAATAGAATACAATTACAAAAAAAATTACAACCATTAACTCGTCCCGGAAGACCTTCAAATAGGGGTCGCAATGGGTGTAAATATAGGTAAAAAATCTAACTTGGCCTAATAAAAGTCTTACGGTTTTCTACTTTACACATATCCTCATTATAATAGAATACACTAAGAAAAAAAATTTCAACCCCTAACTCGTCCCGGAAGCCCTTCAAATAGGGGTTGGAAGGTGGCGAACATAGGTAAAAAAATTCTAACTTGGCCTAATAAAAGTCTTACGGTTTTCTACTTTACACATATCCTCATTATAATAGAATACACTAATGAAAAAAATTTCAACCCCTAACTCGTCCCGGAAGCCCTTCAAATAGGGGTTGGAAGGGGGTGAATATAGGTAAAAGAATTCTAATTTGGCCTAATAAAAGTCTTACGGTTTTCTACTTTACACATATCCTCATTACGATAGAATACACTTATATAAAAAATGTCAACCCTTAACTCGTCCCGGAATAAAAGTATTACGGTTTTCTACTTCGTACATACCCTCATTGTAATAGAATACACTTATAATAAAAATTTTAAACCCTAACTCTTCCCGGAAGCCCTTCAAATAGGGGTTGGAAGGTGGTGAATAAGGGTAAAAAAATTCTAATTTGGCCTAATAAAAGTCTTACGGATTTCTACTTCGTACATAGCCTCATTGTAATAGAATACACTTATAATAAAAATTTTAAACCCTAACTCTTCCCGGAAGCCCTTCAAATAGGGGTTGGAAGGTGGTAAACATAGGTAAAAAAATTCTAACTTTGCCTAATAAAAGTCTTACGGTTTTCTACTTTACACATATCCTCATTACGATAGAATACACTTTTGAAAAAAATGTCAACCCTTAACTCGTCACGGAAGCCCTTCAAATAGGGGTTGGAAGGGGGTGAATATAGGTAAAGAAATTCTATTTTGGCCTAATAAAAGTCTTACGGTTTTCTACTATATACATATCCTCATTACGATAGAATACACTAACAAAAAAAATTTTAAACCCTTACTCGTCCCGGAAGCCCTTCAAATAGGGGTTGGAAGGGGGTGAATATAGGTAAAAGAATTCTAATTTGGCCTAATAAAAGTCTTACGGTTTTCTACTTTACACATATCCTCATTACGATAGAATACACTTATAAAAAAAATGTCAACCCCTAACTCGTCCCGGAAGCCGTTTAAATAGGGGTTGGCAGGGGGTGAATATAGGTAAAAAAATTGTAACATGGCCTAATAAAACTTTTACGGTTTTCTACTTCGTACATACCCTCATTGTAATGGAATACACTTATAATAAAAATTTTAAACCCTAACTCGTCCCGGAAGCCCTTTAAATAGGGGTTGGAAGGTGGTAAACATAGGTAAAAAAATTCTAACTTGGCCTAATAAAAGTCTTACGGTTTTCTACTTTACACATATCCTCATTACGATAGAATACACTTTTGAAAAAAATGTCAACCCTTAACTCGTCACGGAAGCCCTTCAAATAGGGGTTGGATGTGGGTTTTATGGGTAAAAAAATTCTAACTTGGCCTAATAAAAGTCTTACAGTTTTCGTCTTCATACATACCCTCAATAGAATAGAATACAATTACAAAAAAAATTACAACCATTAACTCGTCCCGGAAGACCTTCAAATAGGGGTTGGAAGGTGGCGAACATAGGTAAAAAAATTCTAACTTGGCCTAATAAAAGTCTTACGGTTTTCTACTTTACACATATCCTCATTACGATAGAATACACTTTTGAAAAAAATGTCAACCCTTAACTCGTCACGGAAGCCCTTCAAATAGGGGTTGGATGTGGGTTTTATGGGTAAAAAAATTCTAACTTGGCCTAATAAAAGTCTTACAGTTTTCGTCTTCATACATACCCTCAATAGAATAGAATACAATTACAAAAAAAATTACAACCATTAACTCGTCCCGGAAGACCTTCAAATAGGGGTTGGAAGGTGGCGAACATAGGTAAAAAAATTCTAACTTGGCCTAATAAAAGTCTTACGGTTTTCTACTTTACAAATATCCTCATTATAATAGAATACACTAAGAAAAAAAATTTCAACCCCTAACTCGTCCCGGAAGCCCTTCAAATAGGGGTTGGAAGGTGGCGAACATAGGTAAAAAAATTCTAACTTGGCCTAATAAAAGTCTTACGGTTTTCTACTTTACACATATCCTCATTACGATAGAATACACTTTTGAAAAAAATGTCAACCCTTAACTCGTCACGGAAGCCCTTCAAATAGGGGTTGGAAGGGGGTGAATATAGGTAAAAAAATTCTATTTTGGCTTAATAAAAGTCTTACGGTTTTCTACTATATACATATCCTCATTACGATAGAATACACTAACAAAAAAATGTCAACCCTTAACTCGTCCCGGAAGCCCTTCAAATAGGGGTTGGAAGGGGGTGAATATAGGTAAAAGATTTCTAATTTGGCCTAATAAAAGTCTTACGGTTTTCTACTTTACACATATCCTCATTACGATAGAATACACTTATAAAAAAAATGTCAACCCCTAACTCGTCCCGGAAGCCGTTTAAATAGGGGTTGGCAGGGGGTGAATATAGGTAAAAAAATTGTAACATGGCCTAATAAAATTCTTACGGTTTTCTACTTTACACATATCCTCATTACGATAGAATACACTTTTGAAAAAAATGTCAACCCTTAACTCGTCACGGAAGCCCTTCAAATAGGGGTTGGATGTGGGTTTTATGGGTAAAAAAGTTCTAACTTGGCCTAATAAAAGTCTTACAGTTTTCGTCTTCATACATACCCTCAATAGAATAGAATACAATTACAAAAAAAATTACAACCATTAACTCGTCCCGGAAGACCTTCAAATAGGGGTCGCAATGGGGGTAAATATAGGTAAAAAATCTAACTTGGCCTAATAAAAGTCTTACGGTTTTCTACTTTACACATATCCTCATTATAATAGAATACACTAAGAAAAAAAATTTCAACCCCTAACTCGTCCCGGAAGCCCTTCAAATAGGGGTTGGAAGGTGGCTAACATAGGTAAAAAAATTCTAACTTGGCCTAATAAAAGTCTTACGGTTTTCTACTTTACACATATCCTCATTACGATAGAATACACTTTTGAAAAAATGTCAACCCTTAACTCGTCCCGGAAGCCCATCAAATAGGGGTCGAAGAGGGTAAATATAGGTAAAAAATCTAACTTGGCCTAATAAAAGTCTTACGGTTTTCTACTTTACACATATCCTCATTACGATAGAATACACTTACGAAAAAAATGTCAACCCTTAACTCGTCCCGGAAGCCCTTCAAATAGGGGTTGGAAGGGGGTGAATATAGGTAAAAGAATTCTAATTTGGCCTAATAAAAGTCTTACGGTTTTCTACTTTACACATATCCTAATTACGATAGAATACACTTATAAAAAAAATGTCAACCCCTAACTCGTCCCGGAAGCCGTTTAAATAGGGGTTGGCAGGGGGTGAATATAGGTAAAAAAATTGTAACATGGCCTAATAAAACTTTTACGGTTTTCTACTTCGTACATACCCTCATTGTAATGGAATACACTTATAATAAAAATTTTAAACCCTAACTCGTCCCGGAAGCCCTTTAAATAGGGGTTGGAAGGTGGTAAACATAGGTAAAAAAATTCTAACTTGGCCTAATAAAAGTCTTACGGTTTTATACTTTACACATATCCTCATTACGATAGAATACACTTTTGAAAAAAATGTCAACCCTTAACTCGTCACGGAAGCCCTTCAAATAGGGGTTGGATGTGGGTTTTATGGGTAAAAAAATTCTAACTTGGCCTAATAAAAGTCTTGCAGTTTTCTACTTTACACATATCCTGATTACGATAGAATACACTTATAATAAAAGGCCTAATAAAAGTCTTACGGATTTCTACTTCGTACATAGCCTCATTGTAATAGAATACACTTATAATAAAAATTTTAAACCCTAACTCTTCCCGGAAGCCCTTCAAATAGGGGTTGGAAGGTGGTAAACATAGGTAAAAAAATTCTAACTTTGCCTAATAAAAGTCTTACGGTTTTCTACTTTACACATATCCTCATTACGATAGAATACACTTTTGAAAAAAATGTCAACCCTTAACTCGTCACGGAAGCCTTTCAAATAGGGGTTGGAAGGGGGTGAATATAGGTAAAAAAATTCTATTTTGGCCTAATAAAAGTCTTACGGTTTTCTACTATATACATATCCTCATTACGATAGAATACACTAACAAAAAAATGTCAACCCTTAACTCGTCCCGGAAGCCCTTCAAATAGGGGTTGGAAGGGGGTGAATATAGGTAAAAGAATTCTAATTTGGCCTAATAAAAGTCTTACGGTTTTCTACTTTACACATATCCTCATTACGATAGAATACACTTATAAAAAAAATATCAACCCCTAACTCGTCCCGGAAGCCGTTTAAATAGGGGTTGGCAGGGGGTGAATATAGGTAAAAAAATTGTAACATGGCCTAATAAAACTTTTACGGTTTTCTACTTCGTACATACCCTCATTGTAATGGAATACACTTATAATAAAAATTTTAAACCCTAACTCGTCCCGGAAGCCCTTTAAATAGGGGTTGGAAGGTGGTAAACATAGGTAAAAAAATTGTAACTTGGCCTAATAAAAGTCTTACGGTTTTCTACTTTACACATATCCTCATTACGATATAATACACTTTTGAAAAAAATGTCAACCCTTAACTCGTCACGGAAGCCCTTCAAATAGGGGTTGGATGTGGGTTTTATGGGTAAAAAAATTCTAACTTGGCCTAATAAAAGTCTTACAGTTTTCGTCTTCATACATACCCTCAATAGAATAGAATACAATTACAAAAAAAATTACAACCATTAACTCGTCCCGGAAGACCTTCAAATAGGGGTCGCAATGGGTGTAAATATAGGTAAAAAATCTAACTTGGCCTAATAAAAGTCTTACGGTTTTCTACTTTACACATATCCTCATTATAATAGAATACACTAAGAAAAAAAATTTCAACCCCTAACTCGTCCCGGAAGCCCTTCAAATAGGGGTTGGAAGGTGGCGAACATAGGTAAAAAAATTCTAACTTGGCCTAATAAAAGTCTTACGGTTTTCTACTTTACACATATCCTCATTATAATAGAATACACTAATGAAAAAAATTTCAACCCCTAACTCGTCCCGGAAGCCCTTCAAATAGGGGTTGGAAGGGGGTGAATATAGGTAAAAGAATTCTAATTTGGCCTAATAAAAGTCTTACGGTTTTCTACTTTACACATATCCTCATTACGATAGAATACACTTATATAAAAAATGTCAACCCTTAACTCGTCCCGGAATAAAAGTATTACGGTTTTCTACTTCGTACATACCCTCATTGTAATAGAATACACTTATAATAAAAATTTTAAACCCTAACTCTTCCCGGAAGCCCTTCAAATAGGGGTTGGAAGGTGGTAAACATAGGTAAAAAGTTCTAACTTGGCCTAATAAAAGTCTTACGGTTTTCTACTTTACAGATATCCTCATTATAATAGAATACACTAAGAAAAAAAATTTCGACCCCTAACTCGTCCCGGAAGCCCTTCAAATAGGGGTTGGAAGGGGGTGAATATAGGTAAAAAAATTGTAACATAGCCTAATAAAAGTTTTACGGTTTTCTACTTCGTACATACCCTCATTGTAATAGAATACACTTATAATAAAAATTTTAAACCCTAACTCTTCCCGGAAGCCCTTCAAATAGGGGTTGCAAGGTGGTAAACATAGGTAAAAAAATTCTAACTTGGCCTAATAAAAGTCTTACGGTTTTCTACTTTACACATATCCTCATTACGATAGAATACACTTTTGAAAAAATGTCAACCCTTAACTCGTCCCGAAAGCCCTTCAAATAGGGGTTGGAAGGGGGTGAATATAGGTAAAAAAATTCTAACTTGGCCTAATAAAAGTCTTACGGTTTTCTACTTTACACATATCCTCATTACGATAGAATACACTTTTGAAAAAAATGTCAACCCTTAACTCGTCACGAAAGCCCTTCAAATAGGGGTTGGAAGGGGGTGAATATAGGTAAAAAAATTCTAATTTGGCCTAATAAAAGTCTTACGGTTTTCTACTATATACATATCCTCATTACGATAGAATACACTAACAAAAAAATTTTCAACCCCTAACTCGTCCCGGAAGCCCTTCAAATAAGGGTTGGAAGTGGGTGAATATAGGTAAAAAAGTTGTAACATAGCCTAATAAAAGTTTTACGGTTTTCTACTTCGTACATAGCCTCATTGTAATAGAATATATTGAAATACACTTATAATAAAAATTTTAAACCCTAACTCGTCCCGGAAGCCCTTCAAATAGGGGTTGGAAGGTGGTAAACATACGTAAAAACATTCTAACTTGGCCTAATAAAAGTATTACGGTTTCCTACTTTACACATATCCTCATTACGATAGAATACACTTATGAAAAAAATGTCAACCCTTAACTCGTCCCGGAAGCCCTTCAAATAGGGGTTGGAAGGGGGTGAATATAGGTAAAAGAATTCTAATTTGGCTTAATAAAAGTCTTACGGTTTTCTACTTTACACATATCCTCATTACGATAGAATACACTTTTGAAAAAATGTCAACCCTTAACTCGTCCCGAAAGCCCTTCAAATAGGGGTTGGAAGGGGGTGAATATAGGTAAAAGAATTCTAATTTGGCCTAATAAAAGTCTTACGGTTTTCTACTTTACACATATCCTGATTACGATAGAATACACTTACGAAAAAAATGTCAACCCTTAACTCGTCCCGGAAGCCCTTCAAATAGGGGTTGGAAGGGGGTGAATATAGGTAAAAGAATTCTAATTTGGCCTAATAAAAGTCTTACGGTTTTCTACTTTACACATATCCTCATTACGATAGAATACACTTATAAAAAAAATGTCAACCCCTAACTCGTCCCGGAAGCCGTTTAAATAGGGGTTGGCAGGGGGTGAATATAGGTAAAAAAATTGTAACATGGCCTAATAAAACTTTTACGGTTTTCTACTTCGTACATACCCTCATTGTAATGGAATACACTTATAATAAAAATTTTAAACCCTAACTCGTCCCGGAAGCCCTTTAAATAGGGGTTGGAAGGTGGTAAACATAGGTAAAAAAGTTCTAACTTGGCCTAATAAAAGTCTTACGGTTTTCTACTTTACACATATCCTCATTACGATAGAATACACTTTTGAAAAAAATGTCAACCCTTAACTCGTCACGGAAGCCCTTCAAATAGGGGTTGGATGTGGGTTTTATGGGTAAAAAAATTCTAACTTGGCCTAATAAAAGTCTTACAGTTTTCTACTTCACACATATCCTGATTACGATAGAATACACTTACGAAAAAAATGTCAACCCTTAACTCGTCCCGGAAGCCCTTCAAATAGGGGTTGGAAGGGGGTGAATAAGGGTAAAAAAATTCTAATTTGGCCTAATAAAAGTCTTACGGATTTCTACTTCGTACATAGCCTCATTGTAATAGAATACACTTATAATAAAAATTTTAAACCCTAACTCTTCCCGGAAGCCCTTCAAATAGGGGTTGGAAGGTGGTAAACATAGGTAAAAAAATTCTAACTTTGCCTAATAAAAGTCTTACGGTTTTCTACTTTACACATATCCTCATTACGATAGAATACACTTTTGAAAAAAATGTCAACCCTTAACTCGTCACGGAAGCCCTTCAAATAGGGGTTGGAAGGGGGTGAATATAGGTAAAGAAATTCTATTTTGGCCTAATAAAAGTCTTACGGTTTTCTACTATATACATATCCTCATTACGATAGAATACACTAACAAAAAAAATTTTAAACCCTTACTCGTCCCGGAAGCCCTTCAAATAGGGGTTGGAAGGGGGTGAATATAGGTAAAAGAATTCTAATTTGGCCTAATAAAAGTCTTACGGTTTTCTACTTTACACATATCCTCATTACGATAGAATACACTTATAAAAAAAATGTCAACCCCTAACTCGTCCCGGAAGCCGTTTAAATAGGGGTTGGCAGGGGGTGAATATAGGTAAAAAAATTGTAACATGGCCTAATAAAACTTTTACGGTTTTCTACTTCGTACATACCCTCATTGTAATGGAATACACTTATAATAAAAATTTTAAACCCTAACTCGTCCCGGAAGCCCTTTAAATAGGGGTTGGAAGGTGGTAAACATAGGTAAAAAAATTCTAACTTGGCCTAATAAAAGTCTTACGGTTTTCTACTTTACACATATCCTCATTACGATAGAATACACTTTTGAAAAAAATGTCAACCCTTAACTCGTCACGGAAGCCCTTCAAATAGGGGTTGGATGTGGGTTTTATGGGTAAAAAAATTCTAACTTGGCCTAATAAAAGTCTTACAGTTTTCGTCTTCATACATACCCTCAATAGAATAGAATACAATTACAAAAAAAATTACAACCATTAACTCGTCCCGGAAGACCTTCAAATAGGGGTTGGAAGGTGGCGAACATAGGTAAAAAAATTCTAACTTGGCCTAATAAAAGTCTTACGGTTTTCTACTTTACACATATCCTCATTACGATAGAATACACTTTTGAAAAAAATGTCAACCCTTAACTCGTCACGGAAGCCCTTCAAATAGGGGTTGGATGTGGGTTTTATGGGTAAAAAAATTCTAACTTGGCCTAATAAAAGTCTTACAGTTTTCGTCTTCATACATACCCTCAATAGAATAGAATACAATTACAAAAAAAATTACAACCATTAACTCGTCCCGGAAGACCTTCAAATAGGGGTTGGAAGGTGGCGAACATAGGTAAAAAAATTCTAACTTGGCCTAATAAAAGTCTTACGGTTTTCTACTTTACAAATATCCTCATTATAATAGAATACACTAAGAAAAAAAATTTCAACCCCTAACTCGTCCCGGAAGCCCTTCAAATAGGGGTTGGAAGGTGGCGAACATAGGTAAAAAAATTCTAACTTGGCCTAATAAAAGTCTTACGGTTTTCTACTTTACACATATCCTCATTACGATAGAATACACTTTTGAAAAAAATGTCAACCCTTAACTCGTCACGGAAGCCCTTCAAATAGGGGTTGGAAGGGGGTGAATATAGGTAAAAAAATTCTATTTTGGCTTAATAAAAGTCTTACGGTTTTCTACTATATACATATCCTCATTACGATAGAATACACTAACAAAAAAATGTCAACCCTTAACTCGTCCCGGAAGCCCTTCAAATAGGGGTTGGAAGGGGGTGAATATAGGTAAAAGATTTCTAATTTGGCCTAATAAAAGTCTTACGGTTTTCTACTTTACACATATCCTCATTACGATAGAATACACTTATAAAAAAAATGTCAACCCCTAACTCGTCCCGGAAGCCGTTTAAATAGGGGTTGGCAGGGGGTGAATATAGGTAAAAAAATTGTAACATGGCCTAATAAAATTCTTACGGTTTTCTACTTTACACATATCCTCATTACGATAGAATACACTTTTGAAAAAAATGTCAACCCTTAACTCGTCACGGAAGCCCTTCAAATAGGGGTTGGATGTGGGTTTTATGGGTAAAAAAGTTCTAACTTGGCCTAATAAAAGTCTTACAGTTTTCGTCTTCATACATACCCTCAATAGAATAGAATACAATTACAAAAAAAATTACAACCATTAACTCGTCCCGGAAGACCTTCAAATAGGGGTCGCAATGGGGGTAAATATAGGTAAAAAATCTAACTTGGCCTAATAAAAGTCTTACGGTTTTCTACTTTACACATATCCTCATTATAATAGAATACACTAAGAAAAAAAATTTCAACCCCTAACTCGTCCCGGAAGCCCTTCAAATAGGGGTTGGAAGGTGGCTAACATAGGTAAAAAAATTCTAACTTGGCCTAATAAAAGTCTTACGGTTTTCTACTTTACACATATCCTCATTACGATAGAATACACTTTTGAAAAAATGTCAACCCTTAACTCGTCCCGAAAGCCCTTCAAATATGGGTTGGAAGGGGGTGAATATAGGTAAAAGAATTCTAATTTGGCCTAATAAAAGTCTTACGGTTTTCTACTTTACACAAATCCTGATTACGATAGAATACACTTACGAAAAAAATGTCAACCCTTAACTCGTCCCGGAAGCCCTTCAAATAGAGGTTGGAAGTGGGTGAATATAGGTAAAAAAATTCTAACTTGGCCTAATAAAAGTATTACGGTTTTCTACTTTACACATATCCTCATTATGATAGAATACACTTATAAAAAAAATTTTAAACCCTTACTCGTCCCGGAAGCCCTTCATATAGGAGTTGGAAGGAGGTAAATATAGGTAAAAAATCTAACTTGGCCTAATAAAAGTCTTACGGTTTTCTACTTTACACATATCCTCATTATAATAGAATACACTAACGAAAAAAATTTCAACCCCTAACTCGTCCCGGAAGCCCTTCAAATAGGGGTTGGAAGGTGGTAAACATAGGTAAAAAATCTAACTTGGCCTAATAAAAGTCTTACGGTTTTCTACTTTACACATATCCTCATTACGATAGAATACACTTATAAAAAAAATGTCAACCCCTAACTCGTCCCGGAAGCCGTTTAAATAGGGGTTGGCAGGGGGTGAATATAGGTAAAAAAATTGTAACATGGCCTAATAAAACTTTTACGGTTTTCTACTTCGTACATACCCTCATTGTAATGGAATACACTTATAATAAAAATTTTAAACCCTAACTCGTCCCGGAAGCCCTTTAAATAGGGGTTGGAAAGTGGTAAACATAGGTAAAAAAATTCTAACTTGGCCTAATAAAAGTCTTACGGTTTTCTACTTTACACATATCCTCATTACGATAGAATACACTTTTGAAAAAAATGTCAACCCTTAACTCGTCACGGAAGCCCTTCAAATAGGGGTTGGATGTGGGTTTTATGGGTAAAAAAATTCTAACTTGGCCTAATAAAAGTCTTACAGTTTTCTACTTTACACATATCCTGATTACGATAGAATACACTTACGAAAAAAATGTCAACCCTTAACTCGTCCCGGAAGCCCTTCAAATAGGGGTTGGAAGGGGGTGAATAAGGGTAAAAAAATTCTAATTTGGCCTAATAAAAGTCTTACGGATTTCTACTTCATACATAGCCTCATTGTAATAGAATACACTTATAATAAAAATTTTAAACCCTAACTCTTCCCGGAAGCCCTTCAAATAGGGGTTGGAAGGTGGTAAACATAGGTAAAAAAATTCTAACTTTGCCTAATAAAAGTCTTACGGATTTCTACTTTACACATATCCTCATTACGATAGAATACACTTTTGAAAAAAATGTCAACCCTTAACTCGTCACGGAAGCCCTTCAAATAGGGGTTGGAAGGGGGTGAATATAGGTAAAAAAATTGTAACATAGCCTAATAAAAGTTTTACGGTTTTCTACTTTACACATATCCTCATTATGATAGAATACACTTATAAAAAAAATTTTAAACCCTTACTCGTCCCGGAAGCCCTTCAAATAGGATTTGGAAGGAGGTAAATATAGGTAAAAAATCTAACTTGGCCTAATAAAAGTCTTACGGATTTCTACTTCGTACATAGCCTCATTGTAATAGAATACACTTATATTAAAAATTTTAAACCCTAACTCTTCCCGGAAGCCCTTCAAATAGGGGTTGGAAGGTGGTAAACATAGGTAAAAAAATTCTAACTTTGCCTAATAAAAGTCTTACGGTTTTCTACTTTACACATATCCTCATTACGATAGAATACACTTTTGAAAAAAATGTCAACCCTTAACTCGTCACGGAAGCCTTTCAAATAGGGGTTGGGAGGGGGTGAATATAGGTAAAAAAATTCTATTTTGGCCTAATAAAAGTCTTACGGTTTTCTACTATATACATATCCTCATTACGATAGAATACACTAACAAAAAAATTTTCAACCCCTAACTCGTCCCGGAAGCCCTTCAAATAGGGGTTGGAAGGGGGTGAATATAGGTAAAAGAATTGTAACATAGCCTAATAAAAGTTTTACGGTTTTCTACTTTACACATATCCTCATTATGATAGAATACACTTATAAAAAAAATTTTAAACCCTTACTCGTCCCGGAAGCCCTTCAAATAGGAGTTGGAAGGAGGTAAATATAGGTAAAAAATCTAGCTTGGCCTAATAAAAGTCTTACGGTTTTCTACTTTACACATATCCTCATTATAATAGAATACACTAACGAAAAAAATTTCAACCCCTAACTCGTCCCGGAAGCCCTTCAAATAGGGGTTGGAAGGTGGTGAATAGGGGTAAAAAAATTCTAATTTGGCCTAATAAAAGTCTTACGGATTTCTACTTCGTACATAGCCTCATTGTAATAGAATACACTTATAATAAAAATTTTAAACCCTAACTCTTCCCGGAAGCCCTTCAAATAGGGGTTGGAAGGTGGTAAACATAGGTAAAAAAATTCTAACTTTGCCTAATAAAAGTCTTACGGTTTTCTACTTTACACATATCCTCATTACGATAGAATACACTTTTGAAAAAAATGTCAACCCTTAACTCGTCACGGAAGCCCTTCAAATAGGGGTTGGAAGGGGGTGAATATAGGTAAAAAAATTCTATTTTGCCCTAATAAAAGTCTTACGGTTTTCTACTATATACATATCCTCATTACGATAGAATACACTAACAAAAAAATTTTCAACCCCTAACTCGTCCCGGAAGCCCTTCAAATAGGGGTTGGAAGGGGGTGAATATAGGTAAAAAAATTGTAACATAGCCTAATAAAAGTTTTACGGTTTTCTACTTTACACATATCCTCATTATGATAGAATACACTTATAAAAAAAATTTTAAACCCTTACTCGTCCCGGAAGCCCTTCAAATAGGATTTGGAAGGAGGTAAATATAGGTAAAAAATCTAACTTGGCCTAATAAAAGTCTTACGGTTTTCTACTTTACACATATCCTCATTATAATAGAATACACTAACGAAAAAAATTTCAACCCCTAACTCGTCCCGGAAGCCCTTCAAATAGGGGTTGGAAGGTGGTGAATAAGGGTAAAAAAATTCTAATTTGGCCTAATAAAAGTCTTACGGATTTCTACTTCGTACATAGCCTCATTGTAATAGAATACACTTATAATAAAAATTTTAAACCCTAACTCTTCCCGGAAGCCCTTCAAATAGGGGTTGGAAGGTGGTAAACATAGGTAAAAAAATTCTAATTTGGCCTAATAAAAGTCTTACGGATTTCTACTTCGTACATAGCCTCATTGTAATAGAATACACTTATAATAAAAATTTTAAACCCTAACTCTTCCCGGAAGCCCTTCAAATAGGGGTTGGAAGGTGGTAAACATAGGTAAAAAAATTCTAACTTTGCCTAATAAAATTCTTACGGTTTTCTACTTTACACATATCCTCATTACGATAGAATACACTTTTGAAAAAAATGTCAACCCTTAACTCGTCACGGAAGCCTTTCAAATAGGGGTTGGAAGGGGGTGAATATAGGTAAAAAAATTCTATTTTGGCCTAATAAAAGTCTTACGGTTTTCTACTATATACATATCCTCATTACGATAGAATACACTAACAAAAAAATTTTCAACCCCTAACTCGTCCCGGAAGCCCTTCAAATAGGGGTTGGAAGGGGGTGAATATAGGTAAAAGAATTGTAACATAGCCTAATAAAAGTTTTACGGTTTTCTACTTTACACATATCCTCATTATGATAGAATACACTTATAAAAAAAATTTTAAACCCTTACTCGTCCCGGAAGCCCTTCAAATAGGAGTTGGAAGGAGGTAAATATAGGTAAAAAATCTAACTTGGCCTAATAAAAGTCTTACGGTTTTCTACTTTACACATATCCTCATTATAATAGAATACACTAACGAAAAAAATTTCAACCCCTAACTCGTCCCGGAAGCCCTTCAAATAGGGGTTGGAAGGTGGTGAATAAGGGTAAAAAAATTCTAATTTGGCCTAATAAAAGTCTTACGGATTTCTACTTCGTACATAGCCTCATTGTAATAGAATACACTTATAATAAAAATTTTAAACCCTAACTCTTCCCGGAAGCCCTTCAAATAGGGGTTGGAAGGTGGTAAACATAGGTAAAAAAATTCTAATTTGGCCTAATAAAAGTCTTACGGATTTCTACTTCGTACATAGCCTCATTGTAATAGAATACACTTATAATAAAAATTTTAAACCCTAACTCTTCCCGGAAGCCCTTCAAATAGGGGTTGGAAGGTGGTAAACATAGGTAAAAAAATTCTAACTTTGCCTAATAAAATTCTTACGGTTTTCTACTTTACACATATCCTCATTACGATAGAATACACTTTTGAAAAAAATGTCAACCCTTAACTCGTCACGGAAGCCTTTCAAATAGGGGTTGGAAGGGGGTGAATATAGGTAAAAAAATTCTATTTTGGCCTAATAAAAGTCTTACGGTTTTCTACTATATACATATCCTCATTACGATAGAATACACTAACAAAAAAATTTTCAACCCCTAACTCGTCCCGGAAGCCCTTCAAATAGGGGTTGGAAGGGGGTGAATATAGGTAAAAGAATTGTAACATAGCCTAATAAAAGTTTTACGGTTTTCTACTTTACACATATCCTCATTATGATAGAATACACTTATAAAAAAAATTTTAAACCCTTACTCGTCCCGGAAGCCCTTCAAATAGGAGTTGGAAGGAGGTAAATATAGGTAAAAAATCTAACTTGGCCTAATAAAAGTCTTACGGTTTTCTACTTTACACATATCCTCATTATAATAGAATACACTAACGAAAAAAATTTCAACCCCTAACTCGTCCCGGAAGCCCTTCAAATAGGGGTTGGAAGGTGGTGAATAAGGGTAAAAAAATTCTAATTTGGCCTAATAAAAGTCTTACGGATTTCTACTTCGTACATAGCCTCATTGTAATAGAATACACTTATAATAAAAATTTTAAACCCTAACTCTTCCCGGAAGCCCTTCAAATAGGGGTTGGAAGGTGGTAAACATAGGTAAAAAAATTCTAACTTTGCCTAATAAAAGTCTTACGGTTTTCTACTTTACACATATCCTCATTACGATAGAATATACTTTTGAAATAAATGTCAACCCTTAACTCGTCACGGAAGCCCTTCAAATAGGGGTTGGAAGGGGGTGAATATAGGTAAAAAAATTCTATTTTGCCCTAATAAAAGTCTTACGGTTTTCTACTATATACATATCCTCATTACGATAGAATACACTAACAAAAAAATTTTCAACCCCTAACTCGTCCCGGAAGCCCTTCAAATAGGGGTTGGAAGGGGGTGCATATAGGTAAAAAAATTGTAACATAGCCTAATAAAAGTTTTACGGTTTTCTATTTCGTACATAGCCTCATTGTAATAGAATACACTTATAATAAAAATTTTAAACCCTAACTCGTCCCGGAAGCCCTTCAAATAGGGGCTGGAAGGTGGTAAACATAGGTAAAAAAATTCTAACTTGGCCTAATAAAAGTCTTACGGTTTCTTACTTTATGCATACCCTCATTGTAATAGAATACACTTATAATAAATATTTTAAACCCAAACTCGTCCCGGAAGCCCTTCAAATACCGGTTTGAAAGGGGTGAATATATGTAAAAAAATTCTATCTCGGCCTAATAAAAGTTTTACGGTTAACTACTTCACATATATATTTCTTAAAATAGAATACAAATACCGGATATCTTTTTACTTCAATCTACTAATGAGCAGAAATACCGAAAAGTAAATCGCCTAAAAAGGATAATATTTTGCACCTTTTCTCTGAAATATTTTTCGTGCTTTTCGATGTACTGCTTGAAATTGTCGCCGCAGCTAGTTACTATAATGTGATAGCTAAAGATATGGCCGTGGAGTTAGGAAATACGGTGGTAGCCGGAGAGCCGCCGTAGCTCTTTCTCTTTCGCTCGATGTACGAGTACACAGAGATTATAATACCTATAACATGATGTCCTGAAATTAAAGTTGTTCTCTAGTTGTTTCATACATTCTCAGCACGTACAGCATTTTATCACGATCGCATCAGGATGAGTAGTAATATAATAATTTTATAGTGTTAGATTCATCAATGTTATTACGCATTACTTTGCCTAAACGTCTGTAAAATTCTCTTGCGTAATTTTGTTGCTATTATTTCCGGTTATATTGCAGAGTAAGTTTAAATTTTTATTTAAAAATTTTTCAGAATTTAATTGTCTTCGCTTTCATTGGCATTTCATTTATTTTCTTCCGACAATATGTTAAATATTTTTGATTTTTTAAATATAGTTCAGTTAGTGGTCAGTTCATGTACAATTAATCATTTAAATTCTATAAATATTATTTAATTTTTGTAAAAAATTCGTCTTTTTGTTATTTAATATTTTTTATGTGTTTCTTAAATTTAATTGTATTTATACGAACGAACTATTTCCAATTCTGACTTTGAGGTTAGTTTCTATATTATGTTTACTAATTCTCGGGCAAAATATTTTACTTATTTAAAGTCAACTTGGATCCTCGTTAAAGAAGGGCTGTAAGGGGGTTAAAACCTGAAAAAAATTTTACATTTTATTAAACTCATTGAATTCATAACTTTTTACATATCTTCCTTCTGCATAAATCCGCTTGGAAAATGAATTTGAACTTCTAAGTAAACCCGGAACTCTTCGAAACAGGGTTGAAAAGCTTTTTATGAGATAGTATTCATTTAAGTTTCCTCCGAAACATAATCCCATCAGGTTACCTGGCGAACCCATCCAAAATTTTATTAGAATGATTAAGACGCACCCTTTCAGTGAGATTTTTATTTTTTGTTAATGATGAATTTTGAAAAAACGACGAAGACATTAAAATATACGTCTGAAGATCCATTGGCTTTATTTTAATACTATTTGCTTATAATCATATATTATCTAAATTATAATATAATTAAATAATTGAAGGTATAATATAAGTATAATAAAATAAAGAAAATCAATTTATTTAGAAATATTTATTGCTAGAGGATGTCACTATGTTTGTTGTAAATACAATTTATTAGCCCTGTGTAGAACTGATTTTGTTTGCGGTTTTCTAAATATTTTCTGCTGCAGATGATGACCATTAGCATTAGTTTACTCCCGTAACTAGGATATCTGGTGTACTCCATATTGCGCATACGTCAGAGCATTTCGAATTATTGGGGTCTTCTTCACAGCTCTGTTGGCAAATAGGGATATCGTGATTTCCAAAGTTATCATAACTTGTTTCTGTAGATGCTTCGGTCATACTGCATTGATAATGTCTGCTCTGATTTAACTTTTTCCGGTATCGATGACCACTGAAAACATACAATAGGAACAGTAGCTGCTCTACCGGTAAACAGTTGTTATCTGCTTCGACATTTTTGCAGTATTAAAAAATAATTATTTTATATTTCCGCATATCTTATTATTATCTATGGAATAACATGTTCTGTACTGTCATGTCTCATTATCTAACTTATGAACTCTAATGCTCACTTACTACTTTACTATTTATTATATTTACTATTATATTAATTATCTTACCATCTTAATAACTAATTGTCTTACGAACTTGATTTATTTTCTATGGCTTACCCTTTTGAGTTTCGTTGGCTTTTTAACCTCATCAATCTTGACAGCTTTTCTTTTTAACTTATATTTTCTTTTTAACGTTTCTTTTCTTTATAACTTTTCTTTTCTTTTTACCTTTTTACCTATTATTTACCTTTTGATAATACAGTACATAATTTTTGTTGTGATTGTAATTTTAACTTTTCTTTTCTTTTCGTTTTAACTTTTCTTTTCTTTTCGTTTTAACTTTTCTTTTCTTTTAGTTTTAACTTTTCTTTTCTTTATAACTTTTCTTTTCTTTTTAACTTTTCTTTTCTTTTTACCTTTTTACCTATTATTTACCTTTTGATAATACAGTACATAATTTTTGTTGTGATTGTAAAATACTTATATCTTATATACTTCTGGTTATACTTATTAATTAAGTTCTCTTTTGCCGCGTCTAACCTGTTTTATGTTTACTATATGTATACTTCTTTATATAAAAAAGTATTTTTCCATATAAATAACTTCGATTCAATTGTTTTAGGCCGAATACGCGCTAATGAACAATTCGCTTATTTCTCCTTATTCCGTTTTACTATTATATTAATTATCTTACCATCTTAATAACTAATTATCTTATGAACTTGATTTATTTTCTATGACTTACCCTTCTGAGTTTCGTTGGCTTTTTAACCTCATCAATCTCGACAGCTTTTCTTTTTAACTTTTCTTTTGTTTCTAACTTTTCTTTTCTTTTCGTTTTAACTTTTCTTTTCTTTTCGTTTTAACTTTTCTTTTCTTTTAGTTTTAACTTTTCTTATCTTTTCGTTTTAACTTTTTTTTTCTTTTCGTTTTAACTTTTCTTTTCTTTTTACCTTTTTACCTATTATTTACCTTTTGATAATACAGTACATAATTTTTGTTGTGATTGTAAAATACTTATATCTTATATACTTCTGCTTATACTTATTAATTAAGTTCTCTTTTCCCGCGTCTAACCAGTTTTATGTTTACTATATGTATATTTCTTTATTTGAATATATAAAAAAGTATTTTTCTATATAAATAACTTCGATTCAATTGTTTTAGGCCGAATACGCGCTAATGAACAATTCGCTTATTTCTCCTTATTCCCTTTTACTATTATATTAATTATCTTACCATCTTAATAACTAATTGTCTTACGAACTTGATTTATTTTCTATGACTTACCCTTCTGAGTTTCGTTGACTTTTTAACCTCATCAATCTTGACAGCTTTTCTTTTTAACTTTTCTTTTGTTTATAACTTTTCTTTTCTTTTTAACTTTTCTTTTCGTTTTAACTTTTCTTTTCTTTATAACTTTTCTTTCCTTTCTAACTTTTCTTTTCCTTTTACCTTTTTACCTATTATTTACCTTTTGTAATACGGTACATAATTTTTGTTGTTATTTAAAATAATTATATCTTATATACTTCTGCTTATACTTATTAATTAAGTTCTCTTTGCCCGCGTTATATTTCTTTATTTGAATATATAAAAGTATTTTTCTATATAAATAACTTCGATTCAATTGTTTTAGGCCGAATATTCGCTAATGAACAATTCGCTTATTTCTCCTTATTCCGTTTTTCTAATTTATTGTCTAATTCATAAGTTAATATTTAAAATCAGGAAGAAAACAATAGTAAAAAAATATGGTGAATAAACGCTTATTTTTTTACTATGTAACAGGCTTACGTTTTCAAGTTATGTCTTTTGAAATATCTTTGTTCAGCTTCTGTTTGTTGCATAGTTTACAAACAAAGGAGTCCGGAAGAGTGGGACAATTTTTTTTCTTTCTTCTTCCTTTACCTTTCAATTCTTCTTCTTCGTCCTCTGTATTTATTTCTGATTTATACGCACATTCTTTGTGACATTTTCGTTCACATATTACGCACTCGATCATATTTTTCAGTTCTTTTCTGAAGCAATGTAAACACAAATCTGAAACATTATTTGCTCTCAGAAGTAAATGATATGCTATTTCTTGTCGGTAAGTAACTGCATTAAATTTCATGTCGAATGGCTTGCTGTTGATCGCGGGCTCCATATAAGACATAACATATACTCCACAACTATAACCATCGTTGGTCGCTTGATATGGGCGTTCCGTTATTTCAGTATATTTCCAATCAATATCGCGTAAACTATTAAATGAACATTCTGAGCCACAATTTCTTATGAAGTTCGTAAATGCATCTATTACACGGTCCTTGTCACTTTCACATCCGTAGGAATCTAATAAAGTTAATGTTTCTTGCTTTACGTTTACAACAAGTAATCGCCAATGTCCATGGATCATATAGGGCATTGCCAACATATCTTTAATCGGAGTCCTAACTTTACAAATCGTTCTGCTTTTATCTATTCTTTTCGTTGAGTTTTCTTGCCCTAGTATAACTCCTGTATCATCTGTTGACACATACGTCACGTGGCTCCATTCGTGTAAAAATGCTGCAACGTATGCATCTATGACTATTCCATCGATCCATATTTTATCACGCAATGTCGAGAATTGTCTAGCCGTCAGGTAGAATGTTTTATTGGTTATACATTTATTCGTAAAATATTTTGCAATGTACAAAGTACAGGACGTAGACATCATGTAATAATCGACGTCTTTCATTAATCCGTTATAGAATTGATCTTTCTCGGCAGATATCTCAATGCATCTTTCCTTAGCCAGTCCAGTATATTTTCTTCCATGATCTCATTGGTATTGTTTTGTTCTGCTTCACTCTTCCTTTCTTCTTCATTCATTATTAATTTAGTTGACTGTTTCGCTGACTTTCTGGTTCTTTTCCTAACATATTTTTTAACTGGTTTTGTTTCGCTTTCACTATCATTGATCGGTTGTAAGTCGTTTTCTTGTTCATTTTCATTTTTATTGTTCAGTTCATCTTTTTGTTTGCTATCTATTATTTCATGATTCAATTTCTTTAAGAACTTTCCTTTATGATATTCTCCTTTGGGTTTATTCTCAAGATCCTTTTTCATCCACTGTTCCTTTACCTGTAGGTTTGCTGCGGGATCTAGTACAAGCTCGATCTGTACCTTTTCTGTCTGACTTTTATTCTTTGGTTTTTTTACCGCGGGATCTACTACGGGCTCAATATCTACCTTTTCTCTTTGGCGTTTATACTTTGGTTTCTTTCCCGCGGAATCTACTACAGGCTCGATCTCTACCTTTTCTCTTTGGTCTTTATTCTTTGGTTTCTTTACCGCGGGATCTACGACAGGCTCGATATCTATCTTTTCTCTTTGGCGTTTATACTTTCGTTTCTTTCCCGTGGAATCTACTACAGGCTCGATCTCTGCCTTTTCTCTTTGGTCTTTATTCTTTGGTTTCTCTGCCGCGGGATCTACTACAGGCTCGATCGCTACCTTTTCACTTTGGCCTATGTACTTTGGTTACGTTTGAGAACGTGCTATTCCCTTTAAATTGATATCTAGTTGTATTTTTCCCATGGTACTTTCACGATCTTGCTTTAGTATCCTTACTGCATCAGCGATTGATGATTTAGTTAGTCCATTACATACTATCTGCTTTGTAACTCTCATTGAACTTTCCGCAAAGGCGTTACTTACACGCGATATCGATGGATCAGCCAAATCCATATCTAAGGAGCTCCATAAAATAACATACGGCATCCATAATGTTATTAAATGATTTACAAACTTATCTGCAGAATACTTATTTTTAGTTGGATTACTATTAGATTTAGCTTTTTTATCATGTTGTGCTAATTGTCTTTGTACAATTGTTAATATGTTGTTGTATTTTCCGTAATATGGCGAATTTCGAAAAATTGTATGGTCGTTTACATCTTCGTTAATAATGACGAACTCTTCTTCTTCATCTTTTATCAGTGTCTCTTCTAATTGTGTCGTTTTTTCTTTGTGTTCTTTAAGAATTTTATTTATAATTATGATGCTTTCATCTGCCATTTTTTTCGTTTTGCTCAATAAAACTGTACACACATGTTTAAATAATGAATCCATTTCTAGCATATTTCTAGTTAAACATAAAGCACTCATACATTCGTATATCAGTGACTTGAATTCAAAATACTGTGGAAACTTCTTCTCTATAGTTTTTGCAACATTTTTCATAAAATGACCATAGCAAATTTTTAAAAGAGTATACTCTGTAGGTGGTCTACTTTCTTTTACACTACATTTGTACATAGTTTTCAAGCATTTTGATATTGTAGTTTCATTCCATTCCTGTAGAATCGAATGAATTTCTGCCCAAGACCAATCAATAACAATAATATCTGGTATAGGCCATTTCTTACTTATTTTCAATGCAAAAGCTTTATAATTCTTTAATAAAGTGCTTATCGAAGCCACAGTGTGTTCTGATGTGATCATGTGAAATAGCTTTATCGCTTCGTACTCAAGTTTTACTACTGCTGTATAATAGAATATTTTTTTGCACTTAAAGTCTTTTGGTTTGCGCACAAGAGACCTCGTTGCATCCATATGTAAAACAATCTTTGTTTGTCCATTCAGTACATTCAGATCATCCTCTGTATACATTATAGCTGTTAATGGAATACCCGCGTGCCTTAAAAATGGATCTTTATCTGCCTGATTCGCAATCCAAAGCCCCATTAAGTCTTGTAAATCTGAAGATTCCAGTGTCAAACGTTCACTACATTTATCTTCTGACTTTGCCTTAGACAGAGTATTATATTTTCGCAATTGTTAGGATGTCCATCTTCTTTCAATTATGTATCTGTTTGGTTTTGAATTTCAGCAAGAAAATTTGTAACGCCACGATGTTTCATTTGTTCCTTCCATTCTTGACGTTCTTCACCTTTTAGATGTCTAAACATTTGTGCCATTATTATATTTTTATGAACGTACGTGATTGGTTTGTCACTAGCTATGTGGAGTCGTGCTACAGGATTGTAATAATGACCTAGTCTGAATTTAAATTTTTGTTGATGATTTACTCTTTTACATTGTGCATAAACTACAAAATCTTGTGATACATTGTTATGCCGTAGGCCATAAAACGATAACATACATGTGCACTTTATTTCCAGTACCATGATGTCCTCTATTTCACTTCGTACTTTGTCTTGACTTATAAATCCTAACTTTGTTTTAATTAATGAAGATTGAAATTCAACTACACCAAGATCTTTCGTAAATACTGTTATTCTCTCCCTCTTACTTATAGGGATCTTTTCTATTTCATCACACGTTCCTTTCGATTCAGAAATTTTATTTTTTGAACTTTGATTTATTTTAGTTCCTTTATCAGTAACATCATTTTCTGATTCTGAAGAAAGTTCATATGACTCGTCCCCGGTTTGAATCCGTTTTCCAAAATATGTTGAAGATTCTCACCCAGAATCATCATTACTTCCTGGTGAAAATTCGTACATATCCGTTTCTTTTGTTTTTAAAACTTTATCGCGTCTATTATAGCATCGTACAGTACCATTTGTTGATCTATTTACATTAATACTTTCGTCAATTTTTGTGGTACTACCCTTAGGTTCTTCTTCTTTTTCTACTTTACTGGATACGGTACACAATTGATCTAAATTTTCATTTTTCTTTTCTGAAAGAATACTATCATCAATATTGTTACTATCGCTTTCCTCGTTGTCCCATAGAAAATTGATAGAATTGACCTTTTGTTCTTTTTTGTCACCATCTATTTTATTTTTATCATGCATTTCTTTTAAATATTCTTTAGGTTCTTCAAAAACATTTGTTTTGGAAAACAATTCTTCAGGCTCAATAATTTCTGTACGTTCTTTGATGTGAGAATCAAGAACCTTTGTTTCAGAAAACAATTCCTGTGGCTCAACAATTTCTTTAGATTCTTCTGTATGAGAATCACGAACATTCGTTTCAGTAAACATTTTTTCTGGCTCAACGATATCTCCGGTTTCGATTACGCGACTACACACATTTTCATACTTAACTTGATAATCATCGCTGATAACATTGACCATATTGTAATCAATATCATCATCACAGCCATCGACTTCACCATCACAGATATCGACTGTATCACATACATTATTTTTACCATCACAGATATCGACTGTATCACATACATTATTTTTACCATCACAGATATCGACTGTATCACATGCATTATTTTTACAATCATAGATACCGACAGTATCACATTATTTTTACCATCAGATACATCGGTTTTACCATCATTGGTATTCACTTCACTATCGATCACTTTTGTCCTTTTCTCTATCTCATTACCTTCCGTCTTCTTGTTTGTCTCGCTTGACCGTACATGATCGATCGGTTTTATCTTTCTTTCCTTTAGCACGAGATCTGTGTTCATTTTCGCATGTACTTCGTCCGAACATACGTAGGAATCTTTCATTTCAACAAACGATTCATTTCTGTTACACGGATTAAGAACTACCCAGTGACCACTCTGTTGATTACCTATTAGTAGTAAATATAATTCCTTTTCATTTTTTTCATTGGGATTTGGTAACCTTTGTATATATTCAACTTGCTCGTGTCGTGGGCTCGGCCTAAATATGGTTACAGGTACTTCATACTCCCGCACAAAAACTCCAATTTCATAGTCCGTACCAAATTCACCCAAAGCTCCCATTGTCTTTTCGTAGCCTTCAGCATCTGAATATATTTCTTTCGTTTCTTCGTTATCGCATGTACAAAGAAGCATGCTAACTTCGTTATCCCATTTTTCCACTGTATAAAGAACGCATTGCTTTCTAAAATTATAGTGAGAATGTTCATCACCAACTACATGGTGTGAAAAACATCTGAATAAGCAATTTCCATCGCCAATAACATCTACCACTTTGTACTCGGCTTTACCATGCCTAACAATCATTCCATTATGAAACTGTTTTTCCTCTCTTTTTCTTTCGTCGAGAAAGTACTTTCTCTCTTTCTTGTTCTTCTTTTCATCTACTTCTCTTTCTTTCTCTTTTTCAACATTTTCATTCACAATTAACAAATTAGTTACGCTTATATTACTTTCTAGACTTATTTTGCTAACAGATTTCTTTTCTTTTTCTTCATTCTTGAACTTTTCTTCAATAGCAGATCTCAATCCTGTTTGATTGGATTTCCATTGATACTGTAATTTCCCACGTAGTGCGTTATTGCATGGTACTTTCAACGTTTTTGCGATCTATAAAACCATGTTTTAATTCGTATAATAAATCCTTAAAACAAATAATACATTTAACAAATAAAAAGGCTACATAAGAGGTTAAGCTGATATTAGATGTTAAATTAGAGGTATAAGTGCAAGTATACATTTTGATGCAGACAAGACCCTGAATTCTTTGAGAAAGCTAATTACCAATGGATTTGTATATTTTCCACAATTACAAGGTAAGCGTATCCAATATGGTGTATACCGTATTATTATATAAATTGCATAATTAGGTAGGGTAGTTGGTCTAATTACTGGGCCGGATTTATTACTGTGCTTTTATTTTTAAATAAATTAAAGGCATCTAACCATATTAAAACAAATTGGTTCTTTATTTTACGTGTATATAATATGCTACTTCTTTGTTGCATATATTTAGCATATTCAAACATAAATGCACAGGGCGTCCAATATTGAAAAATATACAAGGTGTCTATTATTAGGACATATGCAGGGTATCTTGAACCCTTTAACATGTACAACACCTGAAACCGTATAGTTGTGAGTATCAAGACCGATCATCCAATCACATAGCACGTTTCAATATATGCATTAGTGTGTGTAGTGCGCGTCGATCCCTTTACTCAACGTGAATGCGCAGTGCGAAGCAGCTCTGCGAGGTAGCCGACTTTCGCATGAACGTACCTTATGTTGAGACTTGGATTCAGGCGACAGGACGCGGCACCGTGGCTCTGTATTTTTTTCTGTGTGCGGTAATAATGTTCGTGTGGGCAAATTATTTGGCAGACGATTTCGTAAGTACAGCTGATAAACAATGCTACTGGTTATTACATTTATTTTACTTATTGCTGCAAAGTGCAGTGGATCGTCGTTTTGTACGTTAGGAACCTACAATAGCTAAATCAAAAGTACGTCCCTGACGCGGCATGGTGAAGCTTGTACGGTGAGCGTGGACTATTTCACTTGTTCACGTTAAAGGATTAAATAATATATATATATATATATATATATATATATATATATATATATATATATATATATATATATATATATATAGGGTGTTTACAATTAAGACATACACAGGGATTCAGTAATTAGAACATATACAAGGTGTCCGCAATTAGACGTACTGAGAAGCTACTATGAGTAGTGGCTGCAGTAAGCGGGGTTACAATGAGAAAGGGGAGGCTTTAGTGAGAGTATACAATGAACGGGTGAAGGTAAATTGATGAAGGACTAATTTCTAAAAATGCGGCTGTGGTGGTTAATGCTTTTTTATCAATACATATAGAGAAATTATACATGACCGCCATAATAAACACTCAAAGCATTAGGGTACTATATTGGATACAGTTACATCAGTAATTAATAAATATTTTACTAATTTTAACAAATTTTATAAAGAAATAAATATGAGGTAAAAATATTTATTAAACTTGAAATCGCACATGATATATATACATATATATCATGCGCTATTTCAACATTAATAAATATTTTTACCTCATATTTATTTCTTTATAAATATATATATGAATCCATGTAAATTTTTAAGATTTTTTTAAGCCGATAGGTTATATATATATATATGCACAATTCTCTGGAAAATCGAGAACAAAGAGAAAAATTTTATTTCGGCAAAAATGTACCTTTTGTTATGTAAAATGGTTGAGAATTTTTTCACATATTTTAAAGCCCATATATTTAAAGTTGTTTGAAGCTAAATATGACTTTATTATCAAAATGTGCATTTTAATAAATTTTTTAAAAATATTTCATGTTATTTGATTATATTTTTTTATACATATAGTATATATTTCATATAATATAATTTTTTGGTGTAATGTTTTAAGTGATCAAAACCATTTTCTTCAGAATATTAAATTTCAAAATGAATTTAAGTATTTTAAGATAAATATGACTTTATTATCAAAATGTGCATTTTAATAAATTTTTTAAAAATATTTCATGTTATTTGATTATATTTTTTTATACATATAGTATATATTTCATATAATATAATTTTTTGGTGTAATGTTTCAAATGATCAAAACCATTTTCTTCAGGATATTAAATTTCAAAATGAATTTAAGTAATAGGAAGGGGCATTAAAAGGTTTTGGAACCATTTTTTATGAAAACGTCAGAAAATTTGATAAAAATTCCTATGTTGCATTTTTTAAACAGATTACATTTTGTTGAATAAATGGATGTTGAAATTTTCTATAAAATGTTAAAAATGAACTTTGAACCTAACGGTTTCAAAAAATCTGCATAATTTCACATATATTCTACATACCAAGAGAAACAATTTTACCTGAGAAATAAAAAAAGAATTTTTTTATCTCGATTTCCTACAGAATCACCAATATATATATATATATATATATATATATATATATATATATATATATATATAGTATAAATAGTATAAATAAAATTTAAAATAAATAAATAATACGAATGAACCAATTTAAACTAGGACTTACAATTGTAGTGGAATACTACACCAATTTTTCAGAAAATTGCACTTTTCAGTTAACATTTATGATTAGCTTATCTTTTTAAAAGTGTATACACAATTATATTATATAAATTATTTTAACTCTACTATATTTTAGCATGCAAAGTTGTATAAAACTTCATTTTAGACCTTTTGTGTCAAATTTTTTTTTATCTATAGCATAAAAGTACAGCTGCATCTTATTCACCGGAGTGACTTTTATTTCCACATATCGGACAAGGAGAGGCCATACTCTCCGAGAAACGAATTTTGGTCAGGCTTTGAAAAGTAGTTTCTAGTATGTAAAAACGATACGGTGCATCCGTTGTATATTATCGTAGCTTGTGTACAAAAAATAAGTCTGGGACAAGTCTGGCAAAAGTCTGGCTCAGAAAGTCTTGCAAATGTCTAGCTTCGTATACAATCCCAGACTTTTGCCAAAAATGCAAAACAAAAGCATAGCTTTCCGTATAAACTAAATTTTTGTCCTAATTAAGGTAAAATGGACATTACTGGGACACTTACGACAATCTGACTCACATAAGCATGATTTAAAAATAGTAAACTGTAATTTTTTGTAAGATAAAATGTATAACAGATTGCTAATACATTGCTTAATTGATTTAAAAAATAAAATTACGTATTAACATAAAATGCAATTCATAAAAATATATTTTCGTAGACAGACAGTTTGCCCTTTAGCAGGACAAGATTTTTAGGGGTTAATCCTAAAGTGGTACAAACGAAGCCAATACTGAGACAATGAAAAACTTATGCGGCCGAACTCAAGAGATTGAATCTGAAATCTTAGGTTATATTCGAGGTTATATTACTCAGTATGAAATACATGATTTTACTAAGTTTTCTATATTCTACAATTACTTAGATACGAGTATAAAGTCAATAAATAATGTTTTTAAATACTGTACTACGATATTTATAGCAACATCATGATAAAAACCACGTTGAAACATCTGTCCCGATATAGGTTACAACATAAACAAATTTTCCAAAAGCAGGGCACTTAATTTCTAAATACATATTTAATAAAATCGCTAAAACAAGTATTCATTTTGTTTATAAACATACTGAAATAGAGCCGAAACATTTTTTGTCTATTACGAGGGTCGTTCAATAAGTCCTTAGAAAATCCAAGAAATGGCGCTCGAAGTATCGAAAATGAATTTTTTTAGTGAGTAGCACTACTAACTAGACAGCTGTTAAAGTTTCAGCTATATCCATCACATATTTTCATTTTTATTGTCCATTGAAGTAAACAACTTTCGTTTATTCATAACAATGGAAAAAGTGACTTTCGAGTGGTGATTAAACATCTATATTTAAAAGGCTTAACACCGATAGAAATCAAAGCTGAATTTGATGAAGTTTATGACACATCTGCTCCTGTGTTTGCAACTGTTTACAATTGGGTGAATGAGTTTAAACGTAGCCGTACATCTACAAAAGATGAACATCGTTCGAGACGCCCAGTGGAACTACCCCCGAAATGATTGACAAAATCTACTATATGATTTTAAGTGATCGACGAATGAAAGTTCGCGAAATAGTTGAGGCCACAGGTATATCGCAAGGTACGGTCGCTTCAATTTTGCACGAAAAATTGTGTGTGAAAAAAATCTCGGCAAGATGGGTAATGCCGCGATTGCTTACAGTAATGGCTATTTTACCTTAGTTATACGTGAAAAAAGGTTTCGTGACATAATTGAACAAAAGTCTGTCATGTAGTCTTGGTTATAGTCTGGGATCGTTTACGTAGCCAAGACTTTCTGAGCCAGACTTGTCCCAATCTTATTTTTTTACACGGGATGCTACAGTTCTCAAAATATTACTTACTTTTCAAAGATGCATGCGTACTAGTCACAAACTTTCTTATCATAACTGTGCAAATTTACATTTAGAAAAATGATCCATAAAGTTCAAAACTGCTGCCAATTCATTGACACTTATAACTACCTGAAACTTAATTAATTCCTATCTATACAATTATATGCTCCTAAAAATAATGACTTACAAATATTAATAAATATCATTGTTAATATTACTAAACTCTCAAACTATTTAAAAAAAGTTATGTATTCGTATATGATAAATGAACAAAAATAATAAACTTCCCTCTTTTATAATAAAAAAAAAAGAGAAAGAAAACCAATAATGGTTGATCCGCTATTCATAATATATACATTATATTATATATTATAAATTATATTATATTATAAATCTAAACAGTTTAAATTACCACACAAAAACAAAGAAAAGAAGCCGCATAGGCACTTTGCAGCGACGGTAAAATTTGTTACTTTTTTGTTGGACCCAATACTAAAGTATATCTGTATATACTCGCACACATACCCGCGCATATTTATAAGGATGATTCTCTGGGAAATCAAGTATAAAAAAAACAAAAATGTTTTTCGGCAAAAATGTTCCTTTTAGCATGTAAATAGTTGTGAATTTTTTCCGATTTTTCTAATCCCTCATATCTTTAGTTGTACGAAGCTAAATATGACTTTATTGCTAAAATATTCATTTTAATAATTTCTTAACAATATTTGATGTTATTTTGATTCTTTTTATATAAATATTGCACATCTGCCATTTTGCGACTGTGGCAGTAAGTTTTGTACTAAAAAAAGTTATCTTCATGATTTTTGGTGTAATGGTTCGAGTGATGAAACCAACCTTTTTCAGGGCTTTTAGTTTTAAAATGTGTTTAATTAATCGAAAGAGGTATTAAAAGGTTTAGAAACCATTTTTTCTGAAAAATTCAGATAATTTTCTAAAAAATCCTTAGGCTATTTTTTAAAGATATTTAATTTTTTTTAATAAATGGAGGTTAAAGTTTGTTAAAAAATGGAAAAATGGCTTTAAACCTGATGGATTAAAAAAATATAAAAAAAATCACATACATTCTACATACCAAAAGGATCATTTTTAACAAAAAAAAATTTTGTTCTCGATTTTTTAGAGAATCGCCTATATATATATATCATACAAAATTTATATATAATATATGCAATATATATATATATATATATATATATAGATATATATATATATATATATATATATATATATATATATATATATATATATATATATATATATATATATATATATATATATATATATATATATATATATATATATATATATATATATATATATATATATCATACAAAATTTGTAATTGTGCTGATAAAATGTTCAAATTTACCGAAAAAAATCAGGAAATATATGATGAGTGTCTTATTTTTAGCTTAAAATGTATTATCAAATAAACCCGCAATAACGCAAGAATCTCATAAAACCCATAAAAATCATAAAGCTCATAAACCCCAGAACCACATAAAACCCATAAATCCCATAAAAATGTTATCCACATACAACCCAAAAAGTCATAAATCCATAACTCATGAAGCACATAAAAAATACGTAAATTTCATAATACCCATACAAATCGCGAATCTCATAACACCCATAAAACCCATTAACATCATTAACCCAATAAGACCCATAAACCACATAAAACCCATGCATATCGTAAGCCCGATAAGCCCCGTAAAACCTATAAATCCTATGAAACCATAAAAATTCGTAAATCCCATAACATCCACAAAATGCATAAAAACAGAAACCCCAGATTAACCGTACAAACCACAGAAAGCCCATAAACTCATAAGCCCCACATAAATTCCATTATAATCATAAACCCCATAAACCCACAAAACCCAGCAAATTATAAGGCCCAGAAATGTATAATGCCCAAAAGTTCTAATACGAAAAAATTATAATGCGCAAAAAGTAATAGTGCCAAAAAAATACTGTCCAAAAATTATAAAGCCCAATACATTATAAGCCCCAAATTTATAATACACAAAATAATTCTAAGGCCCAAATTTCTAATATTTGTAACTTGCCTCAGTTATTTGCCTAGACCATGATATATTTTATTTTTCAAAATATTTATTATATTTATTTTTCGTTACATATACGGGCATTGCATTACTGCCCTTATCCATATAGCGGATTGCAGGCCCGATTTCCGCTTCCGAAAAATCCAGAAAAACATTTTTCTCAAAATGTCCCCGAAAAATTCGGTGCGTTTACCACTTGAGCTATCGATAGCTCCATTTTTTTCAACAAATATTTGTATCGAATATTTGTTGGGTATTACTGTTCGTTTTTGACCAAGCAAAGGCAATATTTGTCTTTTAAATGAAACAGAATTTTTAAGATTCAATGATTATTTTTTATTTTATAAATAAATTCGTTGTTCATAAACTCAACTTGTTTGTACATTAAAACTATTGAACTTGATATTTTCAGTTTTTACCATATAATTTAATACAACAAATAATGTTATATTGGAACAATTAAAAAGATTTGAGAAAAGTAAGTGCTAATGAATCGGCAGCAGTTTTGACACGTACTAGTTTACGGTTGAACTTCAACAAAATTGGAACGTACTGCGTTTTTGTACCGTATGTACTAAATGTAAAGATATTTTTATTACCTGGTGAACTAATGATCCTTTAATCAACTTTGTAAAATTTACGTCATCAATACATGAAAACGTTTTTACAACTAATTTGGCGATTAACTTGTTCTTCGCTTCTTGCTTTGCGGCCATGCTTTCTTCTTTGATTACGTTTATTATAATACACGTAAAATATGACAATATAACAAAGTTTAAATTAATGAAACAATAAAAGCGGCTATTAAGAAAAAATTAATAATAAGAGAAAGTAAATATTAAGAAAAAATTAATAGTAATAGAAATAAAATATTAAGAAAAAATTAATTTTACTAAAAATATTACTCTGCAAAAGAAAAATAAATAATAAATAAAAATGAATAAATAATAATATAAAAGCTCTACAAGCAGTCAAACTACGCAAAAGAGGATACTAAGCAGAAGAAAAGAGATAAAAGTATTCAATAAAATATCGAAATGGCAGAGGAGGTTATGGACACTACGTATGCCGTCAATTTCAACAATCGAATGTTTGAAAAACGTTTGACCAAACAGAAGCATCGCTAAAAATCGCTTGCAAAACTTCGCACCAATAGGAAGCGAGCCAGCGACTCCGCTTCCGTCCATTCGCGATGACAGCCGATCGTTGCGTTCTCATGTAAGAGTATGTCGACAACCGTGTTCCGCCGTATACTGTGTACGTGTGCTGGCCAATGAGATTCGCCGAAGTATGCTGGCCACTGAGTTTCGCTAAAGAGCTTAACACTGATTGGTCAGGACACTTGGGACTTGAGAAGACCTATGACCGAGTGGCCCGCGAATACTACTGGCAAGGCATGTACTACGACGAGCGCACTTCGTCCAGTCTTACCTTGAATTCCAGAAGCACAAGGCCTCTCAGTCGGGACCCATAGGGCTACTAGGCAAGAGAATTGAGGAGCGACCATGGACCATAGTAGCAGCAGATCTTATGGAATTCCCACCACGAAAGAATCAATTCAAATACTTGTTGGTATTCCAGGATCTCTTCACGCGGTGAATCGAGCTGAAGCCGCTAATAAAGGCTGATGGCAAGTCGGTGGCTCGCGCCCTAGAGGAGCTTATCTTATTTCAGTGGGAAACGCCAAATTACGTCCTCACAGATAATGGGAAAGAATTCATCAATAAGCACCTGACCGACACTCTGAAGGAGTATGGAGTGACCCATGTGACCACGCCACTGTACCATCCGCAAGCCAATCCAGTGGAGAGAAGCAACCGAATCCTAAAGACCATGATAGCGACCTTCGTGAAACAAGACCACCGGCATTGGAATGCCCATCTTCACGAGTTCAAACATGCAATCAACACTGCGATGCAAGCGACCACCAAGGTATCACCAGCCTTCTTGAATTATGGCCGAAACCCAAGGCCGGTGAAGAGTTTACGAAGAGAAGTAGAGCCAAAGCGACCAATTGTTAGTAGGAACCTCGAAGAGTGGTTAGGTCGAGTAAGAAGACTGGATGCCCTACGCGACCTAGAAATCAGGCATATCGACTTTGCAAAGGAGCGACAAGCCAAATACTACAATCGTGGCAGGAAGGAGGCGACATTCCAGGTAGGGGACTTAGTAATGAGGGCGACCCATCACTTGTCAAACAAAGACAAGCGGTTCTCGGCTAAGTTAGCTGACCGGTTACTGGCCCATTTGCCATCAAAGAAGTCAAGTCTCCGCTGGTATATGTGCTAAATATGGGAGAGGATAAAAGAATACCCGAGGTGCACGTGAGGGAATTGAAGAGATATATTCCCCCAAAGGGAAAAGCCCCGTAGTAGCGACCTCCTCCTTACAAGCGACCTTGAAGTGGTTATTTATCGAGATGGCCAGTAAAGGAGAAAAAACTGACCACTCTAGCGACCACAACGATTATCGACCCATCCGAAACCCGAAGCATCGGCGACCAAGGGCATGACCTGAGAACACCCAATTAGCGACCGAAACACGGAGTGACGGAGGCATACCCATGCCCAGTAAGTTGTTAAAATTACTGTTATTTATTTATTTATTTATTGTATTTCTTTTAGTAGGATCTTAGAATCCCCCCTATGGTCGCGCGATCTATGACCGCCATTGCTCTGTGGTCGGATTGAGAGTAGTAAGGTGGAGGTATTAATACATTTTTTTTGTTGTTTTCAGCCTGACTAGTTATAGTATAGTTATAAGTATAGTTATAAGTATATATATATATATATATATATATATATATATATATATATCTATTGTTTCTTGCAAAGCTCTGGTGCCGAGGGTTGTTCGGGAATCGCGTTGATGGGATACAATGGCCCATTTAGAGTCTCGTTAATTATTGGAATAAACAGTCCACTCCTGGCGGTGTGTCCCGTTTAGGAGGGGAGAGTTTCTAACGTGTATTTCGCGTCCCAATGTAGTAAAACACGGGCAGTCAATCGCGACCAAATCACCCGTCACCAGAGCCGAGCATATTTGATTAAATAATTATTGTTATTAATGGGGGGAATTGTTATTTTATTTTGTTGAGGGAATGAGGATAAGGAGAGTCGCGACCTAGGGAAAGCCGCAGACCAGCACACACACGCACACATCCACGCAATGGCTCCAGCTGATCGCGCCGCATCGAAGACTGCTCGGAGCCAGCACCGACGTCGAGCCCGATACACACACACGCACGGCACCAACACCATCACACATGTACACGCGACGGAAGAGATTTCCGCCCTCTCCGATCTTGGGCATTGCCTGCTCGCCCGTTGGAGCTGATAGACGCACGTTGCGAGCACTTCCCACGTTTTTTTTATAATACCGCGAGTATAGAATCGGCGATAGTAGTTTAGCGAAAAGGAGTACAAGGAGCACGACGAGGCGACCACAGTTTAGCGACGGTGAGTGGGCTGTAATTGTCGAGCCTCCCTCGACACTTATAGAGAGAACTAATAATTTAATATATATATATATATATATATATATATATATATATATATATATATATATATATATATATATATATATATATATATATATATATATATATATATATACATTATATTGTCGCCATGTGCTCGGAGGCAATGGCGTAAATGCGTCGGTGGTGTGACACCATCGTTTCGAATCAGTACGCGCCGGGCCAGCTTGAAAATTACGAATAGTAGTGTGGGGGGACTACGCGATATTCGGGAAAACTCGGGAAACGTGGTGATTTGGTCGTCGCGGGAGACGCGTGGGAGGGCTAGCGTAGCCATATTGTTTAGCGACCGGTTAGTTGTGCGAAAACTTGTAAATGTGGCGACCGTTATATTCTGTGATAAATAATAAAGCCTAGGTACTTAAACAGTGAGATTTTTGTGTAGTTATTATATAAGTATTTATTCCTGATTTTTCACTTCACGGAACTTTCTCTGGGAAAGGGCTCGTGCAGAGCTAGCCGCGCTTTACCTGGTGCCCATTATATTTGATACATTCGGTAAAGTGCTGAGCAAAGTTTAATAAATAAGTAGAGCAACGAAATGCCACGTTACAAGGTTAACAGAATATAAATTTGTAGTTAAGGATCTTAGCAATCAATTGCAACATGTATAAATACTTTATAAGCAATTGCTTTGTCATAATTATATGAAATGTGAGGTAATCGACAGTGCCCAGTTAACCTCATCGGTGGGCGCGACAGGCCTACATAGAGGTGCACGTAGAATACGGTAATTAAGGTGTATAAGAAAGCAGTGCAAAAGGCGTCAATTACATGAACAATTATATTCATATTTGAGTACATAATTCAATTTTAGGGGGCTCTCAGGCGAAAAATAAAACTTCTGCAGCTTTAACGTTAACAAAATAATATTTACATAACATGTTTATAATGATATTATCAATTGATACACACATTTTTTTAAAAATGTATCAAATAATATTAAAGTTTTTGAGAATAATAGGTTTATTATAAGTAAAATTAGAATGTGCAGTAAAAGTTGTTGGCGCACACCACAATAACATTTATGTACCAAAAAATTTGATATTGTTTTTGGCAGTACAATAAAAATAAGTTAGCTGATACTACCAATTTTAGTTGTTTAAAAATTATTAAAAACAGTGCAAATTTGTTAATAGAATCATTTAAACCAAACATTATTATATTTATAAAAATAAATACAACAAATTTAAAAGAAAGTATAGATCACTTTTAACCTAAAAAACAAAAAATACGTCCTTTTATTTAATTTACACCGCCTTTAAACGATCGAAATTAGACAAAATAATGTGAAATTCCAATAAATAGCTTTGACCAAACTATAAAAATTTGTATCTTAGAATGTAATGGTACATTATGTAACAAGGGCAAAAAATCGACTTTTTTCTCGAGTTACATATAGTACTTTATACCTATCTCAACTGTGGCCACTTTTTGACTTGGAAAGCGGGACTAATGAACTGTTAAAAGACAATCAAAAATCAGGGGTATTGGTAGAACTTGATGAAATAAAGGAATTTTGACTATTTTCTAGTGAAGTAACTTTTTTCCAGCTAATCATTTTTGCGAGCAAAAAGTGTAATTTTGGTCTCGCTTTTCAGGGAAAAAAGTGGCCACTTTCGTTCAGATGGACAAAAAATATCATTATACTGCTGTTTCTACTTGTTAAGGAAGAGTTGAACCAACTTTTAAAACATTAAAAAAAAATTCTAAATTTTTCGATAAAATCACTGGAGAGCCACCTTAAGGAGGTTAGATAGATTTGCCGCATGGGGTAAGAAAAGGTGTCCCCGCACCGAACGTTTTAATAACGTTAAAGTTCAAACCTTCAAACGTTGAAAAGCAAAGTTTTAAATACGTCTGAAAACGTTGGTAAAACGTCTCAATGTCCGCAGATTCGTTTCACATAAGACGTTGTAAAACCGTTTTTGAAACGTTTGAAACAGGTTTGATAATGGTTTGAAAAAATACTAACTCAATTTTTTTCGATATATTTTATGCTAGTTTTTTTAAACCATTTTCAAACCATTTTCAAACGTTTTAATCCAAACGTTTTAAACTGTTTAAATTTTTGCCATTCGACAGACCTTGAAGAGTTTTTCGAACGTTTTAAAAAAGGTTTTATTACCAGAGTCTCCTCTCATCGTGCACTTCATCACGTACCCAACAAGCTAGTGTTTTTTATTTACGTTTTCGCTTAGTACTCGGAATCGGTGTTATCATTCGTTTTAAATGTTTGCGTACAAGATCTTTAATACTTTTCCAATATTGTGCATTGTTTTTTAGTTCTTTCTTATCATTTTTAAATAATTCAACTCTAAGCTTATTGTCAGTTTACAAGTTACTCTCATAAGATTCCGTGTATAAGAGTTAAACTTTGAAGTTAATTATCTTTAAAACGGTATTAAATAACACTCAAATTTCACATGCTATAGTAAACTTCATAGGAGAATCACATATTAAATTTTAGAAACATCTTACCATTTTGACTTCACTATCAAATCTCCTTAAAATTGAAGGCTATTAATAAAAATGTAAATAAAATATGATTTTTATTAATGCTTTTAGAATTTAATAAAAAAAATGTCAAAATAGAGTAGAGTTATTTGAACAAAATTTTTCATAAATTTGCAACTTGCATTTGTTTGTTTCTAAACGTAATATTTAATCTCAGGTAAAGCTGATGACAATTTCAAATACTTAACACCAAAAAAAATATAACGATTGGACTATCTTGTTAAGAGGTTAGAAACGCAGATGATTGGCGCCCATCACTGGTGCGACGGCTCCGTGTACCCTGCGTGCCATGCTTGCAATATTTTCTTATACTTAAATAATTTTTATGACTTAGAAGTTTATGAAAAATAAAAAAAATGCAAATCGAAAGTAAAAACTTTAAGCTTTCTGATGGTGGCATTCACAATGTAGTCGTCAATGACATTTCTAGCTCCAAGATTTCACTTATTAATTAATTATTAATCAAAATGCTTCAATCCACTTTGAGTTTTTTGGTACAAAAAAACTTATTAGTATTACTTCGCTCACCCCTAAGAAATTTTACGTGCATCTGAGTACTTACTACTGTTTTCGTCATAATGATAATCGAACACTGAATATCGTTTTCTTATAGATGCTACCAGTCTGTAAATAAAAAGATCCGCTGAAGCTACCTGTTTGTGGAGAGGAATTTATTTTTTTATTGAACTATAAACAATTAAAGGTCTTTTGTATTTAAGACGCTTGCTCTTGTTCATCTAGAAAATAACCTAAATTTTATTAATCATTAAATGGACCACAATATCATTGTCCTCATAAATCGCACGTATATGTTCTGATTGATTCTGTAAATTGTCAATAATCAGCTGCTCTGGCAAATAAACTAAATTACTTTCTTGGGTTGCAACCTTGATACTCTGCTGGTCAGACTGATTTAAAAGTAAAGTACGTTTTCTTTAATAATCCAATCTCAAAGTAAAGATAATTGTGATGTAAACATAATAAATTTTTTGATTAACTTATATTATGATAACTTTTCCGTATAATCAGTTCGTCCCATTATTTTTACACAATTTTTTTCATATAAAAAACTATAAACAACAATCTAACGTTATTTAATAAGAAGCGTAAAATTATTCTAACCGTAGTTATCATGGCAACTGTCCCATATATCACGGAATATTTCTGTAAAACATTCAATGAAACGTTTCATTGAAATATTTCTAAAAGATTGTGGAATAGTCTTCGATTCATTTCGAAAAACTTATTTAAAATATTTCATAAAATCATTAGGAAATACTCCAACAATGCAAGAAATATTTAAAAATTTGTGTACAAAATTTCATGAAATATTATAGAAATATTTCAGATATTTGTAACGGTCCAGTCGCTATATTCAAATTGTGAAAATAAACGCGGTTCGTGTATAAGACTCGAAAAATTAATATAATAAATTCCCTCCTTATGTATTTATAAAAAATACTTTTCCACGAGGATGATCCCGAACTATTTCAATTTTGATATTTTGTAGAAACTCAGAAATTAATCTCTAGGCTTAATACACGTCACGCATTGCACGTGTAAAAGTTAGGGTTTTATAAAAAATTTAAATCACGCGTTTCCCCGATTTGACTTATTGCAAATGTGTTAGGCGTTCTTTTTGCGTTCCCCTCTGCTAGCGCGATGCAGCTGAGGTATGCGGTGTGTTAGATTTGTTAGTGAAGAGATGATTTTTTTTCTATTAAAGGAACGTCAGATGACCACACATTGGATCATTTGCTGACCTTATTTTGATGCAGCACTGAATGATGACTTAATAGACCATCAGTTATTATCAAATATTATGATGGAATAATGAAAATAGTTTTCGGGAAATCTAATAATCACACAATGGATTATTATTTCGCTCATGAGTCGCAGGGAAAGCTAGATAATCACGCACTGGATTATTAGCCTCCGGTGAACCATTAATATAAAGAAAACTAATTATAAGAGTTTAATTTATACAAATTAAAAATTAATAATTTATGAAATCTTTATGATTTTTTGAACAATCTTTCTATTTTTAATTATAAAAAGAAACATTTTATTTCTATATAACAAATAAAACAAAAAATAATAAAAATAACGTGTAGATAAAAATAAATTATAGATATGTAATAAAATGAACAAAAAAAATCATTTAAAAAATATAAATCAATAAAAAAATTTTATCATTTTGTATTATAAAAAATATAGGTTTATTTAATCTTATCTTAAGCTTACAATATTTTTTCCAATCGATAACTCAAAATCTCAGGTACTTTGAAAAATAATTTAAATAGAAAACATAACTTAAAAATACTCTTTCAGTCTTGTCTTCTTATACTTAAAAAAGTGATTTATAATTTTTTTACGTAAGATCACAAATAATCATAATTATGCTAGTTTTCGCAGTCATTCCTCAAACTCTCCGCCAGCCTTCGATCCCTTGATGTTGTCTCTGCTCGATGATATGCTCTGGTCTTCGTAACTCGAAAAAATATCTTTGAGTTCCTTCTAGCCGGCGGCAACGTAGTCATCGACGCTCGGCTCGACGTTGATCTCGGAGGTCGTGGAGCTCATCGCGTTGTCGCTGGGTAGAACCACTGCTGCCGCCACTTCCTCATCAAGCTTCTGCTGCTGCTCAACCAACTCCATGTTGAGCTGCGCAATGTGGGCGTGGATTTCAACCATCTTATGTAGTGGCGTGCAGTTGTCGTGTGCATCAGTTTCCTCGTCTTGTTCGTCCCTCTTCCTCTTACCCGCGATGTTCTGACGCGGTTGTGGGATTTGCACGTCGTGTTGACGTCGGCAAATGCGCCTTGAACGCTGCTGCTCTGTTGGCCTCGGGGAAAAGAATGGCGTTTGTCCCCCTTAGACAAGGTATCCGCCCCTAAATAGGCCTTTTCTCCATCGGCGTAGCTTGCGTCGTCGGGATAAGTCCATCTTATCCCCTTCAGTGGGAAAAATTCTGACCTCTTCACCCCAGGGTGTTGTACGTCGGGCACGCCTGGACGGACACGTCGCACACGCCGAAGTGCACTGGCTGAGTCAGTTTTCCATTTGGAAGTGATCGCTACAGGGACTAGATCGATACTGACGCGGAACGTCGCGTCCCTTCTCCCACCTCCCACTCCTCGACGCACGCGGCCCTTCTCGCATTTTCTGATTATCCGTCTTCTTTGTTTTACATATAATAGCATTATATATATAGCATTTTTTCTCGCAAAAACTATATATATATATAGAGTTTTTGCGAGAAAAAATGCTCGAACATAATTTTATAAAATTTTCTTGGTCCAACATGGCCATATATCTCGTATAATTCTAATATAAATTGTTCAAGGATCTTTTCTGGCAATATTATTTTCAGCTGATTTGGTGTAATTTTACATACTATACTTTAGCTCTACCTCGAATTTGCCTGCGCTTGGACTACCGGCCTACTCTACAGTGACTGTGTCGAGAGCCAAACAGATCGAAAAGCCCGAGAAAACTGAAGATATGCTAAATATGATGAAGCAACTTATGCTGCAACAGACGCAACTGATTTTTGCGGAATTTAATGCATTAAAAGAAACTCTAAAAAAGCAGTTCGAACAATTTTGCCCGAGACAAAAGAATATAATTGAAGAAAGGCTGCATGACTTGACTGCAATTCACACAAGACTCGAAGACCATTAATCACAGATACAAAAATGTATCCAAACGGTTGAGTCGCATAATGCACAACTTCAACAGTTGAACCAGAAAGTTGAAGCACTTGCCAACAGACCTTCTCTAGGTAGTATCACGCAACCCCAGCGCCCGCAGCTAATTTTGATTGTGCGGAACTCATCATCTCCAGTATCCCACTTGACATTTTGCTGATCTCACACCAGATTGCCGTAAAGGTTCTGGGAGCCTTGAATCTGCCTAATCTTGCTGGGGATATTTTGTCAGCCGAGAATTTCCCACGGACCTCGACCCCATCATCGGACACTCAACAACAATCAGCACCCGTTTTCGATCTCAAGAGTCCAACATGCACCCGCACAATGGTAATTCATTATCTCCACGTTCCAGAAATTTTCGTAGCATAGTAGTAAAATTTAAATCTGCTCAAATTCGCGACCACGCAGTTGTCACGCGGCTCAATTTAAAATCACTTACAGTAGCAATGGTATTCGGTCATGCTTCCACCTCGTTGATATTTCTGCGAACTTTGTATCCTAGGCATGTATATAATCTTTTGTTAAAAGCCAGATCGCAATCTAGTAAATTAGAGTACAAACGACCCAGAGTTATCAACTTGGTGGTACACATGTGCAAAGATAATAAATCTCTTATTCCGATCTATAGTGATTACGACTTATTAGCTTGTCAGCCGATAATAGGAGCTAGCAAGTGGACCCCTCAGGGCTTAAATAAATTGTCCAGTTATCTTATTGAGATGTCCGATCTGTCCGGTGCTAATGTCTCACCGCATTTTCCGACAGGTGCCAACGCGAACGACAATTCTTAGAATTAAGATCGGTTAATACGAATACGATACACTCCCCACCCCCTGCCCTCCTCGGTGGTGTCGAAATCATGCATGCCAACGTGAATGGTCTTACAACACATTTCGAGGAGGTAGAATCATATCTTGACCGACACCCCAAACACATAGTAGGGTAGGATGGGGTACTGACGGTCACCTAAGCAAACGTGCTTGTTATTTACACTTTCAAATTGTTTCTTTTAACTTTAAATAATTATTATGTTAGTTCAAACCATTGACTATAAATATTTCTCATTGGTTTAATATAAAAATGTACGATATCGAAGCTATAAGTCGAAAGAAAAAAAAGCATTTTGACCGAATTTACTCCACATCAAAGGGTAATACCGGTTAGCCTTGGTATAATTCCGATCACTATTATATAGTGAAACATATAATAACAACCACTGTTCAATCAAAAACACTTAAGCAAAATTACGCTACCTGAGAGCGCAGCGAAACGTTTTCTTGGACTCACTTTCGGGAGCGTCATATAAATAACATTGTGACCAGGATTACCCCCATTCTGCTTAGTAATTTAAATTGAAATGACAAAAAGTAATAGGTTTCACTATCATGTCCCACCATTCTCGAAACACTCACAACAATTTTCAATTTATTAGTCACCAAGGCATCTTATCCAGCGCTTTGGAAACAGACTCTTATTACTCCTATTCCCAAAGAACCAGCTCCATCTGATATATCTGAACTACGACCCATTACTAGGTTGTCTGAGTGCTCTAAGCTGTTAGAGAAGATGCTATCTAAGCAACTCCTGTGTCGTATTCAGAAACACAACCTTTTCATCTGACGGCAAGCTGGCTTTAGAGCAGATCACAGTACTCAGACGGCTCTGCTTGGCGTTCTCGATGACATAAGACTCGAAATGGATAGCTCTGGTTTCACGATCTTAGTCTTATTTGATTTTTCTAAAGCGTTTGATAAGATTCCCCATCACATATTAATTCATAAACTTCGATCATTTAGAATCAGAGATCACTCCATATAGTGGTTCATTTCTTATCTTGCTGATAGATGCCAGACTGTTATTGATGAGGGTGGCAGCATATCGGACTGAATTGAAACTTGGGTAGACGTTCCCCAGGGCTCCGTCCTAGACCCATTATTGTTAGCCATCTTGATCAATGACCTCCCCAGGGTATTGAAATTCACTAGACATATGATCTAGGCTGATGACACTCAAATTTACAGAAGCTGCAAACGTCATGATCTCATTGACACAATTAACAAAGTATCTGAGGATTGCGCTGCGATTGCCAAGTGGGCCTCATGCAATGGGCTCACTCTAAATCTGTCCAAAATAAAAGCAATGCTCTTTGGTAGCACATTAAACCTCTCATTGATCGATTTAAAAGTCTTACCTAAGGTACTCACTCATCCTCCTTCACTTTGACTATGCCTGCCTTGTCTACCATGACCTACCTGGTGTTCAGAACCTGAAGCTTCAGCGAGCGAAGAATGCATGCGCCTACTTGGTTTTTGGTACCATTCCCTGGATGGCTCATGTTACCCCCTATCGTAAACGGCTAGGGTGATTCACGGTGAAGGCCCGAAGAGAGAACTTCATGGGTACGCTGACGTTTACCGTACTTAAGACTGTTTGTCCAGATTATCTCAAGTCTAACTTCATACTCACGGTAGATAGTGATATGCGTAAGTCAGCTCGACTCCGCACTGAACCTCTCCTTATCCGTGTAACGTGGGATTTCGTTACTCTCTTTATTTATTAAACTTTGCTCAGCACTTTACCGAATTTATCGATATATTTATATAATGGGCGCCAGGTAAAGCGCGGCTAGCCCTGCACGAGTCCCTTTCCCCAGAGGAAGTCCCACGAAGTGGAAAATCAGGAATATATATAATCAAATAATAATTATACAAATCTCACTCTTTAAGTACCTAGGCGTTATTATTACTCACAATATGTAACGGTCGCCAAATTTACAAGTTTCGCACAATTTACCGGTCGCTAAACAATATGGCTACGCTAGCCCACGCACGAGTCTACCGCGACGACCAAATCACCGCGTTTCCCAAGTTTTCCGAATATCGCGTAATATCCCCTTTTCCCACACTACTATTCGTAATCTTCAAACGGGCCCGGCGCGCACTGATTCTAAAACGAGGGTGTCACACCACCAACGAGTTTACGCCATTGCCCCCGAGCACATGGCGGCAATATGCTATATATTAAATTATAACTCTATCTATAAGTGCCGAGGGAAGCTCGACAATTACAGCCCACTCACCGTCGATAATTGTGGTCGCCTAGCGGTGCTCCTTGTACTCCTGGTCGCTATTACTCTCGCCGATTCTACCCTCGTTAACTATATGTCCGCCGATTTTATAATAAGACTTGATAGTGCTCGCAGCGTACGTCTGTATTCTCTAACGGGCGGGCAGGCGATGCCCAAAATCGGAGAGGGCGGAAATCTCTTCCAAATTTTCAGCTCTTCTTCTTGACTACCTACAGCCCACACACTTGTTGCTTCCGCCCCTTTCTTCTCGGTGATTGGCCTTGATTTTCCCTAAATGCGAAAATCAAGGCTACGTCTGCGGCAATTTGAGTCGCTAATTACTATTGACGGGCAATATGAATCGCTAGATATACACGCACGGCAACCCGGCGTGTATATCTATATGGGGCGATTTCGGTTTTGTCGCCGCAGGACCATCACAGTTGGCAGCGGCGACGTGCGCGCGCCGGCCTACGCTATGGTAGACCGGCAGCTTGCGCGGCTAGCGGCGCGGCGGCTGCTAGCTCTCCCCATGCTGTCGACAGCCGTGTCAGTATCTCTCTCTCTCTATCTCACTCTCTCGTGGCTACAGCCGAGATGGTGTGCCTTGAGGAAGCCACCGCTGTTGCTGTGAATCCTCTCTCCTCCCGCGTCTGCGTGCATCGGGAGAGAGGGCGGTCGCGTAGGCGTGTGTGTGTGTGTGCGCGCGGGCAGTGGCTCATCATCCTCGAGAGACGAGGGAGAAAGAGCAAGCGAGAGAGAGAGAGGGTTGCGCGTACATGTGTGATGGTGTTGGTGCCATGCGTGTGTGTCTATCAGGCTCGACGTCGGTGCTCGCTCCGAGCAGTCTTCATGCAGCGCGTGTGTGTGCCGGTCTGCGGCTTTCCTCGGTCGCGACTCTCCTTATCCTCATTCCCTCAACAAAATAAAATAACAATTCCCCCTATTAATAACAATAATTATTTAATATAAAATGCTCGGCTCTGGTGACGGGTGATTTGGTCGCGATTGACTGCCCGTGTTTTAATAACATTGGAACGCGAAATACACGTCACATCCGTAATTTAAAAACTTCCTTCTATGCCAATTCCTTCGTAATAGCCGCCTCATATTTTTAGAACAGCCTACCGTAACACATTACCTCCCTGCCTCCGAAAACCACCTCTCTCCAAACCATCAAATCATTATTACTAAGTCACCAACAGGTGCAATGCTGAGTCTGATCCTGCATATAAGTGAATTTAAAAATCTAAAATACAAATGTTCCTAGCAAAATTTCCTCCATCGCAGGCGGTGTCTCGTAATTGTCTACTAATAGTTCGTTTAACTTTCGAGCGTCTAGACAAAGTCTAATAGAGCTGTCCTTCTTTTTTTGTAACAACGATTGGATTTATATACGGGCTACTCGATCGTCTCATTATCCCTAGTTCTAACATACGATCAATTTCTTTTTTAACCTGATCCCGATAATTTATAGGAATGGGGTATGGTTTTGAATAGAAGGGCATTTCGTCCTTTAAAATTAATTTATGCTCGTATGTTGTCAATAGACCTGGCTTTTTCTCAAATACTTCTTTGTATTATATAATAAGCGATTTTAATTTTTGCTTTTTCTTATCATTTTCGCAAGACTTTATTTTTTCGTCGATGTCACTTATGGAAATATCGTACGAATTTTCATGATAATTCTCATAATTAACATAATTATCATTTAAATAATTTTCTAAGCCAACCTCGCACTCTAGGTACTCGTTTGTTTCCTCAATACGCAATGACGTGTACTCATTTGAGCAGAGACGTACATCGGTATATTTAACAATACCATCTTGATGGTTTATTTCGAAAAGTATTTGTTCATTTACCGTGTCTATCAACATCCTGAGCACTTTATGCGAATCGTAATCTAATATACAGAATTTACAATTTTAAGTACCACGATGAAAATCAAATTAATTTCTAAGTCTCCTATTTTATTTTTAATAGTACTCGTACTTGAAATTTTAAACGAGTCGATTTGCCCCTCGTCCCTTCCTTAAACAATTCAAAATCTAAAGAAATTTATCGATAAAATCAACACACTCAATTTGAAAATGAAACTAATACTAAATATGATTATGACAATAAAATTACCCAAGCTGAGACAAATTCCTGGAAAAAGGGAAATAATGGAATCGGACGGTTAAACAATACCAATTTCAAAAACAAGAAATGACGAGACATGCGCAGTTTTGTCTACGTGAGTTACATTTTGCTTAGCATGCGCAGTTTTGCGGGAGAGTTCCAGTAGGCATAAATTATTTGCTTACGAGATATACAACAGAAAAAGGAGACGACGACTTTTCAGTGAATTCAAGCTACAGCTGACATCATGCGGTGATCAAGCGAACTATACGCACCCATATATAGAAAAACTGCGTACGAGTCTACAGGAAAAATAGAACCACTCTAAGTTTTCGTTTCATCCATCGCAGGACAAAATTGATGCACGGAATAAAGGACCGGTTCAAACCAACTATGATCTACTTAGGGTCAATCAATCTTTGATGCCCGAGGAGGCATTCAAGTCGCTCGCAAGGAATAAAGCCAAGCTACCGCCGAGTGTGGCTGGCATACAGTCACTAGACACGACTGCACTAACTTCGGATGTAGAAAAAGCGGTAGAGAAACGGATGAAGGAGTTCTTACCCCCCAACAATGGGGGAAAGAACTTCCAAAACCGTCATCAAAACAAGCCTACAAAAGCATGGCAAAAGACAATCAGTCCGAACCCGGATAACAACCCGAAGTAGAGTAACGCAAGCGAACCTAGGAGCAGCACTCCGTCCGAGGAGCCAGTTGCGTCAGCTGAGCCAAGTAGCAAACCGGGCTCGCCGAACTCGGGCCGGAAAAGGTCGGAGAAATACTGCTTCGACTGCAAGCTACCCGGATACATGCGGTTCAGCTCCGTAGAACCGCCCAGAACCTCGGAAGAACCTCGAAAAACTGAATGCAGCCAGAGCACCACTTCTGTTAAGACGAAGCAAGAGTGCTTAGCGGCGAGCGACGGCGATCTCGACGGAGACCCCCGCTGTTAGCTGCAGGTTGGAATCGGCGGTTTTCGAATTCGAGCACTGTATGATCCAGGAGCAACACGTATGTTTATTGGAATCGTTGGTCTACAAATTGCAAGCGCGAGCGGAATCCCAGTACCACCGGTGGGTGGGAAAAGCGTGCGCGTAGCCAACGACAGCCTGTCGCCCTTCATTGGCAAAATCGAGGTACCCTTCGAGGTAGCGGGAGTAAGCAAATATCTTACAGTCCTGATTATGCAAGAGCTGAATGGCGACTGTTCCCTGGGTCCGGATTTTGTACGTGCATTCGACGCACGGTTAAACTCGCGCGAAGACACACTAACTGTCGCTGACTCGGACGAGATAATAAAACTCGAGGTAGTCACGACCCCTATGCTGAACGGCGCTGCCCTCGCATCGATCGGCTTGGCGGATATCGACACTGGCAAGCGAAGAATGCTCGAAGAATTACTCGATAGAGTAATACTAGACAACAAAGGGCCACTTGGTTTCACAAATCTGGTAGAGTATGAGCTTCGCGTCGACACCTGTCGGCCGATCGAGCAAAAATACTATCCTATTTCCAAACGGATAGAAGAGGAAATGTACGCTCAAGTAAGCAAGATGCTTGAAGGGGGGATTATTAAGCGCTCAAACAGCGGATGGTCAGGCCCGGTCGTAATGACTAAAAAGGCTAATAATGGAACATACCGTTTTTGCATAGATTACCGTAAGGTAAATGCGGTGTCTAACACGAGCGCCTACCCCCTTCCATACATGGATACGATTCTGAGTAAGTTACAACGAGCAAGGTACATCTCAACGATCGACCTTAGCAGTGCGTACCACCAGATCAAGGTTTAAAAGGAATGCCGACCGATCACAAAAACGCTCAAATAACTGCGCAGAATTTTGGGTATGGCATCGTGGTACCGTAAATTCCTCGCGGACTTTGCTACCTTAGCCGAACCCTTGAATCAGCTGATGAGGAAAGGGAGGAAATACGCATGGGGCGAAGAGCAGCAAAGCTCGTTTGAACAGATAAAAACGCTCCTCGCCGCGGCCCCCATTTTACACCGGCCGTGCTTCGATCAACAATACTACATCCAAACCGATGCCTCAAATACAGGCCTCGGGACCGTGCGTATGCAGGTGGTCAAGGGTGAGGAAAGAGTTCTCTCCTTTGTGAGTAGAACTCTGACCTAGGCCGAGCGCAATTTCTGGGTGCTGGAGCGTGAATGCCTAGCCGTCATTTAGGGCATCAGGAAATTGCGTCCGTACGTGGAGGGGTACCACTTTAAGGTGATCACGGATCACAGCAGCTTACAGTGGCTGTGTAATTTGCGTAACCCCACGGGACGCCTCGCCAGATGGACCCTGGAGCTCCAAAGCTACGATTACTCCGTAGAGCACCGCAGCGGCAAATTGAATGTCGTGCCTGACGCACTCTCGCGTATGCACCAAGACAAGGATGAGAGCGAGGTACTAGCCTCCATTCATCTCGAGGAGCCGACGAGTGACACTTGGTATACTCAGAAAAAAAAACAAGTAAGAGAAAAGCCCCTTGATTTCCCATGTACTATTGGCCGTCGATGTACAAAGACGCCGAGAAGTACGTACGACATTGTATGATATGTCAACAATGCAAGTCTCTGTAGCTCCTGCCTGCCGGCCTCATGGGCGCTCGCAATTTTTCACGCCCGTGGGAAGTGGTAGCCGGTGACGTGATGGGCCGACTGCCGAGAACTACACGTGGATATGAGTACCTGCTAATATTCCAAGACACGTTCACCTGCTGGATAGAATGCATTCCTATAAGAAAAGCGAATGCACAAACTATCATAAAGCATCTGAACGAGCGAGTATGTTCAAGGTTTGGTACCCCAAAGTTATTTCTATCCGACAACGGTACAGGATTTAAAAACCATGCAATGGAGAAATTTCTGGGCGATAGGAATGTGCACCGCACGATACTGCGCCCTATCACTCACAGCCAAATACGGTTGAACGTATCAATCGAACAATGAAAACGATGATAACTCAGTTCATCGAGGAGAAGCAAAACACATGGGACGCATATATCGCAGAATTGGCGTATGCCATCAACACGTCCAAGCAAGAGTCCCTGCAAGCCACCCCGGCCATGCTAAATTAAAGAAAAAGGCTGAAAACCCCGAAAACGAGGCTATCTCGGACTGGCAAAAGCGAATGGAACAGCTGGGCGAGGTACATAAAAAGGCCGGGAAAACGCAAAAATAGCCACGGCCCGCCAAGCCAAGTACTACAACGCTAAGCACCGAGACGTACAATATACCATCGGCCAGAAGGTATAGGAAAAAAATAAAATACTATCATCAGCAGCTGAAGGTGCCACGAAAAAGTTTTCACCGTAATACGCTGGGCCGTTTACTGTCACTGGCAAGACAAGCCCAAATATCTACGTATTATCGGACGAAAGCGGACAGTGTATCGGATAATTCTTTGTGGAGGATCTCGCGCTACACTTCGCGGACGATGATGAGCAGCCGCAAGAAACCAAAGGAGAAGGGCTTCAGACATTACTGTCCGAAGAACAGACGCAAGAAAGAACCAGCGAAAATGAAGAGTGCCCGAGCACAGTGCTTGCGATATCACCAATCGAGACGAAGAAACAGGGTAGGCCAAGAAAAACGCGCATTATTGTAAGCAAACGCATAAAAGTTATACGCGCGCGAGGCGACAATTTCACGGCGACTGGCTACACTCGGGCGCAAAATGTGACACGGCCAGCGAGCGAGAGTAGTCAAAGCGCACGCGTGAGCGGCCGAAAGGCTCGAAAAACAAAGCTGTAAGCGAGCCAGGTAGTTTATCACCCCGCACTATAGCCACATAAGCAATTTGCTTCACGCTTTAGCTTGCGTGCTATAAGCATAGCTTTGATTCCCAAAAATAAATAATAATCAAATGAATTAAAAATATAAAAATATTAAAAACAAACTACTTGAGGATAAACGTGAACTTGCCGCTCTCAGAGTACTCTGTAAATTAATTTAACACCCGTCCGCGATCATCGCGCTCTATAACGAAAATCAACAATTGATACGCGTAATTTATCAACAATCACAAGATATTAATTTCTCAACTAATTCGCTAAACGATAAATAATTTTAAAATAATCGAGATAAAACAAAACAAACTTGATAGTCAAATAAAGGTTATTACGAGTCAGTTAAAAAAAATAAGAATAAACTAAAATAAATCAAATACCCACAAACTTTTTGCTATTAAAGAAAGAAAATGTTTAAAAGCCTAAGAAACAAACGGTTATCCGACACGTACTTAATCAATTTGGAATCTACTGTAGCTGACGGGGACAATACCGACATAAATGATAAACGTTGCGAATGGGAGAAAGCTGTAACCGAAGAATTAAAAATACTTCGTGAACGTACAACCGAACCCGATACGAAAATTCAAAATATTCCTCTCAATTTTGATCCGTCAAGTTTAGAAGCGACGTGCGCGTATTTAACTTCGAAAATTAATTCACTAACCGAGCAAATCACTACTTTGCAAAACGAAAGAAAAAATCTTTTATAAAAGATTGAATAGATAAAAAAGTTGGCGCACTAAAGGTGCGTGTAGTAGCATTAGAATCCGAAAATGATGTGTTAATTACTACTAAAAAGTGTGAAAAAAATGCACTAAAAAGTGTGAAATAATTCACAAAAATGTTCTCGAAGTCGACGCCGAATTACAAATTGACATATACCATCACCTCTTTTCTTTCATTGGGAATCTTATTCTTGACTAATTGTTTGATAGCGTAGTTTGCGTACCGCCGCTAGGTGGCAATGGCCTAAGCACATTATCTCGGGGATACTACATAAAAGCTCGTGCCAGCAGTTACAATTGTAACAGTATTATTTGAATTATATGTGATAGTTTAGCCGATGACTATCATTTGAAGAAAATTGTTGCATTGGAAGTTCTTTTTAAAAGCATTTTCTCTCAAACCAGTTCTTTCGATTACGAGTTATTAACTTTAAGTGGGATATACGATAGTGGGACACATATTTCGTTCCAGGTTTAACGAAATTGGACCCATTTCAATATTATTTATAAATTATATTCTTGAGCAAGATACTACCGTCACGGACCCTATTGTCAGTTTATGTTATAACAAAAAAACTTTCACAATATAACTATATTGTGAAAGTTTTGCGTTACTTTTATTATTATTTTAAAAGCACTTATGTATCAAAATCTTATGTATGAAAATAATTAAAGAAGTAATGTAAAACTTTTATAATGCCTATTTAGAAGTAAATGATTCTCAATAAAGGCACTGATCCACAAGAGGGTCTGTCAATTCGGCGCCGACTTCGAGAACATTTTTGTGAATTATTTTACACTTTTTAGTGCATTTATTTCACACTTTTTAGTGCATTTTTCAAAGTCGGTTGTTTTTTTTTTTTAATTTTTTTATTTCATACTTTTTAGTTGTAAGGGTTGAGTTTCATTCAATTTATATTGTAATATAGGTCGACCAACAAAGGATGCTTCTGAAAATTTTTTTTTCTTTTCTTGAAATGTACAAAGTATCCGAAAATTAAATAAAAAGAATCGAGTTTTTCGTCTAATTTTACTATAGGACCACCTTAAATCAATATTAATTTATTTAATATTGCTTCCTCCTACACGAAGCTTTGTAATACCAGAAAAAAACATCTTTTGTGAAGCATTAAATGAAAACGCTAGTACTGACGTAGTACAGGCTCCATACTGGCCCAGTTATATAATGGAACCACCATGGGATAATTCTCTTTTATTCAAAAAAATAGTTTATCAAAATCGGTTCAGTAGTTTCCGAATAATCGGCAGACGAACATAAAAAATCGCCAGTACTGACGTAGTACTGGCTCCATACTGGCCCAGTAATATAGTGGGACCAACATGAGATCATTCTCTTATATTAAAAAAATATTATCAAAATCGGTTCAGTAGTTTCCGAATAATCGGCGGAAGAACATAAAAAATTACCAGTACTGTCGTAGTACTGGCTCCATACTGGTCCAGAAATACAAATTACTGGCGAGATACTGGACCAATAATAACAAAATTTGAATGAGACCACCGGAGGATAATTACCTTTCATATAAAAAAATTGCATTCGAATCGGTCGAGTATTTTCGGAATAATCGCTGGACACACATAAAAAAAAGCCATGTCGAATTGAGAACCTCCTCCGTTTTCGAAGTGGGTTGAAAAATAGCGCGTTGGCTGCACAGATCGAAAAATTAAAGAGCCCTCAAAATGAAGAAGATTTGGCCGCGCTTAAAAAATATTTAATGAGACAAATCGATGATCTCGCTCATAAAATTGCGAACGATTTACAAAAATTGGAAGAAACGGTTAAAAGAAGTAGACGATTATCTGATGTAATAACAAACTTAGACTCGTCTTTTAGCGAAAATCCACACAAAATAAAGTTATCTTTACCAAAGTTTAAAGGTTTATTATCGGAAAGACCGACGAAGTCTATATCTGAGCTTGACAAATATTTTTTTCTGACAAAACCAGACTTTGATGAAATTTTGTTCATGTTATCGCAAGCCTTAGAAGACGATGCCCAAAATTGGTGGTATTTGCAAGAAGATGAGGTTAAGGATTATCAAGAGTTTACAAAACGGTTTAAAAAACGATTTTAAAATAGAATTTGGTCAATATAGTTCAACGGGAAAAATGAGTCGTGTAAATTACGCTGTGTATATATTAGGTCTTGCGAAGGAGCTCGATTTGTACTTTTCAGAAAAAGATTTAGTTTTCAAGGTCAGTGATCATTTTGGTCGAGAGATCAGACATGCTCTCTACGCGCAGCAAGTTAAAGACAAAGACGCATTAAAAAAATGCTGCAGTAAATCCACAACCGTATAAAAAAAACGTGGCAACCTAAAAATATAAATGTTTTTAGCGTACAAAAAACAGGTGTAACATTTACGACAAAGGGTGATAACAAATTTAAAAATTCAAACAATTACGAAACACAAAATCAACAAAATAAAAAACCGGTCCCAATGCACGATAGTATTGACGTATTAAACATCGAGATCGATGACAAACCTATCGAGGCGTTAGAAAAATCTAATTCGGGAAACGAATGTTAGTTGCGTTTCGTAAATCAAACGCACCTTCAAAAGGAGCGTGAAACGCATCTAGGCAAAAAGCGAGAACGTAGAAGCAATTGCAGACAGTTATAAGAAACCGGAAGTAAATATACCGTCTATCCTCGAAGATCCACGAGAAGAACTTCTTTACGATGTCGAATCGGAAGGCGCGAATATAAGTATTACTTGTTGTCCGGAAATTACTATTTTAATCGAATGCGTGGAAGGAAAGGCCCTGATTGAAACGGGTAGCGAAATCACGGCCATATCGGAGGAATATTATTATGTCAATTTGCAAAACTTTCAAAGCCGTCCGACCTTGCCAATAAGCAGTAAAATAATTAAACACCCTGCGCTGAAAGCCGACTATACTCGTCCAAAACGCACGTCATTTTTGTATACATTTTGCAACACAAATTTAAATCTTCACTTCGTTAGGACATTTAGAACCTCTCAAATTGAACCTAAATAGTATACCTTTAATTTAAAGATTTTAGAAATGTGCAGAAAATATTGTTGAAGAAAATAATTATTTCAGTAGTTGACAAACAACTTTCGACAATTTAACACTCTTTGGACTTTTGCTCAAGGATTTTTTCATTTATTTCGGAATTCACACTGGAATTTTTTCCATTTTGTATCCTTAATTAATTTAGTAAACTTTGACGATTCACAAGCATTTTCGCTCTTTTGTGCCTCTCTCTTAATCATTGGTATACGTTCCCTATAAATTTCCTCTTTTTTCGAGGCGGAATCAGACGTTCAAATCTTGCATTTAGCATTTTTGAATTCAATTTTATCTTGCGGTGCCTTTCTAATATTTACTCCAGTTGGCTTCCTTAAAAAAACTTAGATTTAATACGTTTCTACTATAATTTATAAAATTATTGTGAGCTCAAGCTTTAGTTGTTCACTCTATTTATTTCTTCATTCAATATATTGATATACATCTAGTGGTTTTTTACAAAAAATAAAGAAATTTCCGGCACGTAGCGGAATGAAACGAGATAAGGTGTGTGCGCGCGCATACGCATTCTTCTAGATCAAACTAGCAAAATATATAAAAATGGGTAAGCCCCGCTTTTCAGGGTCAGAAAGTGGCCACAGTAGAGAGTGCAATAAAATACTACATGCAACCCAGGACGAAAGTAGATTTGTCCCTCGCGCACTAAACCCACCCGCGGAAAAAACCTGCTACTTTCGCCCCTTGTTGCATAATGTACTATTTAAAATATAAACAGAATATTTCACGTACAATTAATTTCAAGTGTACAACTAATAAACGTTTAAACACATTACCAAAAATTTAAAAAAAATCTAAAACATACTTTCAAATAAGGAGATTTAGGTGAACTTTAATTTTTTTTTAAATATTCACATATGGTTCTATATACGAGTATAACGTTGCTTTTAAATAAGAATCTGTAATATCGCGTTTTCGCTAGGTTAGAACCATTATAAAACCATTTAAGGTAATCCTATAGTAAATTTCGAAATTTTGCTAATTACATGATAACATTTTTTTAATTTCGTGGTTATATTTATTACCCAAAAAGAAAGCTTTTTATAAATTTTCATAAATTTTTAGACAGTATACCCATAGTTACGTAGAAACAAATAGCAATTTTCAGTAAAAATTGATGTGTTTTCAAAAATGTCCTTGCGAATGGGAATGCAAGTATAGCATTTGAAAGAAATTATGTAATATCTAACACCTGTACCACACAGAACTGTGAACTCCAAATTTCTAAAAACATATTTATAAAGAAAAATAAAATTTTTCAAAAGCACATTTTTAACTCTATAAGCAAAACTTTCTTAATAAATTATTTTTGAAAAATCGGATTTTATAGCATTGCGATTAAGTTGAATATGATGTTTTTAAAATTTCAGATTGATTCATTGTCATCCTATGCGCATAAGACTTGCTAAACTTTGGAAAACCATAAACGGAGAAAACCGCACTTTTGTAAAAATAAGAAATAGTTTCTAATTGATTAAGATAATTTATGTTTAAACCTTTTAAATTCACTACCAATCACTATATAGCCGTTGCTTGGTATTATAGGTTATATTATGATAGTTCTATAGCAGAATGGAGAAGTGAGCTCGCTGACTGAAGTATACTAACATAGGTAAAGGCTGCAACACGAAACAATATGAGGACTCTACTATTCCGTGTGCTGTGTGCCGTCATTTACACTATATCGAAACTGCGATTGGTTAATTATGTTACACTTGACCAAGCACAGCTCCGATGCAGTAGAAATGATAAGACACGTTACTTAAGGGGACGCCGGATATCTCTGTCCTTGTCTAATTGAATTTTCATTCATAATTTTAAGAGAAATCATATTTTTCTTTAAATAATAGTTGTCCCCGCTTCGTTTTATAGTAATCTACATATATGTCCAAGCTGGGTTCATATGATTTTTTTGTTTTCGAGAAAACTTTGACACACTAAAAGGGCCAACTACGTGGAGATTAACCTTTACATACTAAGTTTGTCAAAGTTTTCTCGAAAACAAAACAATCATATGAAACCAGCTTGGACATATAATTAGGTTACTGTAAAACAAATTGGGGACAGCTATTATTTTGTCATTAAACAATTAACTTTGTAAATAAATAACGAAATACGTGTGTAGGATAGTAGGAATCTACTGTCGGTATCCGACGTCTCCTTAATGTAGAGTCCGAATAAATCTATTATAAAATAATTGGTTATACTTTCTGCTGACGGATTTCTTATCTAAATTTTTCTTAAATGTTCAAACAGGCATAACTTTTAATGAGATGAACCAAAAAAGCTCTGCGAATACTTAAATTAAAGATATTAATGCCCACTTTAATTTTATTACTGTATAACGTAATGTGCATGAATTATTCAAAGTCAAATAATAAAAAACTAAACTACCTGATAAGTGCTCTGAGAAATTTTATAAATGCCACCCTAGACAAAGAGTGATCACAGTGGTGTAAATAATATGTGAAAGTTTATATCATATTAGTGATTTCAAACAAATAAACAATGCTAGATATATCACCGCAATACTAGTAACATGTCCGGATCACGCGGACATCGATCTAACCTCAAAATTTGACACCGTGTCACTGAACGAAGAGGCCAGATTTATTATTGCACAAGTGAAAGTGGTAAATAAGCAACAAATAAAACAAGAAATTTTAAAAGAAATTGAATAACACTGAATTTGAAACTATGAAAATAGAAAACTCTCTACTAAAGTAATTGAACACAGAACTATTAGATAAAAATGCATTTTTGAAAGAGCTACTAAATAAGCAGAATGAAAATATGACTATTATGAAAGGAAAATATGCAAAAGCAACAAGCAACATTAAAACGCAAACCAAGCGAATACCCAAAATCACAATAAAAAGAGCCTTTCTGCTATAGGACAACAAATCTAATATAAAAGATTATGTGTCCTACTATTTGACAAAAGAAAAAGCTATTCAAACGAAAAATCAAGATGAAATAATTATAAATTGAATGAATGAAGGCAGTGTAAAAACAACTGAAAGATCCTAACCAAAAAGCTCGTTCAACACTATACTATTGAAACAGAGCAATAAGTGAATCCTAAAATAATAATAGTGGGTATAAATAACACCATTAAAATAGATAACAAGGCAATAGAGCAAGATATATATGACATAAATTTTGAAAAATATACATCCAAATGCACTGTGCTGCATTTATACAGTAGTATTACAAGTAATACACAGAGTGTCCTCTTATAAGTGTCACTTGAAATATATAAACACATAAGAGAGAATAACTACAGAATATTTATAGGCCATCAAAGTTGTAGAGCATATGATATATTAAATATTAAACCATGTAATAATTGTGGAAGATTTGGATATAAAGGCACAAACTGCGAAAATAATCCCACATGTCTAAGATGTGCTAGACCGCATAAGACAGAGAAATGTGTTAGTGGAAATAACATAAAATGTGCTAACTGCACGTTCAGCAATAATAAGTATAAGACAAATTATAACATAAATCACACAGTAACTGATGCTAGCAATTGTGCAATATTAATAGCAAAAGTACGCACATCCGTAAGGTAGAAAACTTTCGAAGAAATCAAATGGTAAATAGTACATCTACATTGCCAACACATGTACTTGATGTTTCAAACGTCAGAATCTGACGAAAATAATGAAAAATTTTTTTTTGATTTAGTATTTTATTCAGATAGATACATGCGAAATATGAACTAAAACGGCTTTAAAAAATTTCTATATCCTCATTACGATAGAATACACTTATAAAAACAGTGTCAACCCCTAACTCGTCCCGGAAGCCCTTCAAAAAGGGATCGCAATGGGGGTAAAATAGATAAAAAATTCTAACTTGGCCTAATAAAAGTCTTACGTTTTTCTACTATACACATATCCTCAATACGATAGAATACACTTATAACAAAAATCTCAACCCCTAACTCGTCCCGGAAGCCCTTTAAATAAGGGGTTAGAAGGGGGTGAATATAGGTAACAAAATTGTAACTTGGCATAATAAAAGTTTTACGGTTTTCAACTTGGTACATACCCTCATTGTAATGGAATACACTTATAATAAAAATTTTAAACCCTAACTCGTCACGGAAGCCCTTCAAATAGGGGTTAGAAGGGGGTAAATATAGGTAAAAAAATTCTAACTTGGCCTAATAAAAGTCTTACGGTTTTCTACTTGCTACATATCATCATTGTAATGGAATACACTTATAATAAAAATTTTACACCCTAACTCGTCATGGAAGCCGTTCAAATAAGGGTCGGAAGGGGGTAAGTATAGATAAAAAAATTGTAACTTGTCCTAATAAAAGTCTTACGGTTTTCTACTTTACACATATCCTCATTCTGATAGAATACACTAAAAAAAAAAATTTTTAACCCTAACTCGTCACGGAAGCCCTTCAAATAGGGGTCGGAAGGAGGTAAATATAGGTAAAAAAATTCTAACTTAGCCTAATAAAAGTCTTACGGTTTTCTACTTTACACATATCCTCACTATGATAGAATACACTTATAAAATAAATGTCAACCCCTAACCCGTCCCGGAAGCCCTTCAAATAGGGGTTGGAAGTGGGTGAATATAAGTAAAAAATTTGTAACTTGGCCAAATAAAAGTCTTACGGTTTTCTACTTTACACATATCCTCATTATGATAGAATAGAGTACATTTACAAAAAATTTGTCAACCCCTAACACGTCCCGAAAACCCTTCAAATAGGGGTTGGAAGTGGATGAATATAGGTAAAAAAATTGTAACTTGGCCCAATAAAAGTCTTACGGTTTTCTACTTTACACATATCCTCATTATGATAAAATACACTTACAAAAAACATGTCAAACCCTACCTCGTCCCGAAAACCCTTCAAATAGGGGTTGGAAGTGGGTGAATATAGGTAAAAAAATTGTAACTTGGCGTAATAACAGTTTTACGGTTTTCTACTTCACACATATCCTCACTATGATACAATACACTAACAAAAAAAATGTCAACCCCTAATTCGTCCCGGAAGCCCTTCAAATAGGGGTTGAATGGGGGGTGAATATAGGTAAAAAAATTGTTACTTGGCCTAATAAAACTTTTACGGTTTTCTATTTCATATATACCCTAATTGTAATGAAATACACTTATAATAAAAATTTGAAACCCTAACTCGTCATGGAAGCCGTTCAAATCAGGGTCGGAAGGGGGTAAGTATAGATAAAAAAATTGTAACTTGTCCTAATAAAAGTCTTACGGTTTTCTACTTTACACATATCCTCATTGTAATGGAATACACTTATAATAAATATTTTAATCCCTAACTCGTCCCGGAAGCCCTTCAAATAGGGATTAGAAGGGGGTAAATATAGGTAAAAAAATTCTAACTTGGCCTAATAAAAGTCTTACGGTTTTCTACTTGCTACATATCCTCATTGTAATGGAATACACTTATAATAAAAATTTTACACCCTAACTCGTCATGGAAGCCGTTCAAATAAGGGTCGGAAGGGGGTAAGTATAGATAAAAAAATTGTACCTTGTCCTAATAAAAGTCTTACGGTTTTCTACTTTACACATATCCTCACTATGATAGAATACACTTATAAAATAAATGTCAACCCCTAACTCGTCCCGGAAGCCCTTCAAATAGGGGTCGGAAGGAGGTAAATATAGGTAAAAAAATTCTAACTTAGCCTAATAAAAGTCTTACGGTTTTCTACTTTACACATATCCTCACTATGGTAGAATACACTTATAAAATAAATGTCAACCCCTAACTCGTCCCGGAAGCCCTTCAAATAGGGGTTGGAAGTGGGTGAATATAAGTAAAAAATTTGTAACTTGGCCAAATAAAAGTCTTACGGTTTTCTACTTTACACATATCCTCATTATGATAGAATAGAATACATTTACAAAAAATTTGTCAACCCCTAACACGTCCCGAAAACCCTTCAAATAGGGGTTGGAAGTGGATGAATATAGGTAAAAAAATTGTAACTTGGCCCAATACAAGTCTTACGGTTTTCTACTTTACACATATCCTCATTATGATAAAATACACTTACAAAAAACATGTCAAACCCTACCTCGTCCCGAAAACCCTTCAAATAGGGGTTGAATGGGGGGTGAATATAGGTAAAAAAATTGTTACTTGGCCTAATAAAACTTTTACGGTTTTCTATTTCATATATACCCTAATTGTAATGAAATACACTTATAATAAAAATTTGAAACCCTAACTCGTCATGGAAGCCGTTCAAATAAGGGTCGGAAGGGGGTAAGTATAGATAAAAAAATTGTAACTTGTCCTAATAAAAGTCTTACGGTTTTCTACTTTACACATATCCTCATTGTAATGGAATACACTTATAATAAATATTTTAAACCCTAACTCGTCCCGGAAGCTCTTCAAATAGGGGTTGAATGGGGGTGAATATAGGTAAAAAAATTGTAACTTGGCCTAATAAAACTTTTACGGTTTTCTATTTCATATGTACCCTCATTGTAATGAAATACACTTATAATAAAAATTTTAATCCCTAACTCGTCCCGGAAGCCCTTCAAATAGGGATTAGAAGGGGGTAAATATAGGTAAAAAAATTCTAACTTGGCCTAATAAAAGTCTTACGGTTTTCTACTTGCTACACATCCTCATTGTAAATGGAATACACTTATAATAAAAATTTTACACCCTAACTCGTCATGGAAGCCGTTCAAATAAGGGTCGGAAGGGGGTAAGTATAGATAAAAAAATTGTACCTTGTCCTAATAAAAGTCTTACGGTTTTCTACTTTACACATATCCTCACTATGATAGAATACACTTATAAAATAAATGTCAACCCCTAACTCGTCCCGGAAGCCCTTCAAATAGGGGTCGGAAGGAGGTAAATATAGGTAAAAAAATTCTAACTTAGCCTAATAAAAGTCTTACGGTTTTCTACTTTACACATATCCTCACTATGATAGAATACACTTATAAAATAAATGTCAACCCCTAACTCGTCCCGGAAGCCCTTCAAATAGGGGTTGGAAGTGGGTGAATATAAGTAAAAAATTTGTAACTTGGCCAAATAAAACTTTTACGGTTTTCTATTTCATATGTACCCTCATTGTAATGAAATACACTTATAATAAAAATTTTAATCCCTAACTCGTCCCGGAAGCCCTTCAAATAGGGATTAGAAGGGGGTAAATATAGGTAAAAAAATTCTAACTTGGCCTAATAAAAGTCTTACGGTTTTCTACTTGCTACACATCCTCATTGTAATGGAATACACTTATAATAAAAATTTTACACCCTAACTCGTCATGGAAGCCGTTCAAATAAGGGTCGGAAGGGGGTAAGTATAGGTAAAAAAATTGTAACTTGGCCCAATACAAGTCTTACGGTTTTCTACTTTACACATATCCTCATTATGATAAAATACACTTACAAAAAACATGTCAAACCCTACCTCGTCCCGAAAACCCTTCAAATAGGGGTTGGAAGTGGGTGAATATAGGTAAAAAAATTGTAACTTGGCCCAATACAAGTCTTACGGTTTTCTACTTTACACATATCCTCATTATGATAAAATACACTTACAAAAAACATGTCAAACCCTACCTCGTCCCGAAAACCCTTCAAATAGGGGTTGAATGGGGGGTGAATATAGGTAAAAAAATTGTTACTTGGCCTAATAAAACTTTTACGGTTTTCTATTTCATATATACCCTAATTGTAATGAAATACACTTATAATAAAAATTTGAAACCCTAACTCGTCATGGAAGCCGTTCAAATAAGGGTCGGAAGGGGGTAAGTATAGATAAAAAAATTGTAACTTGTCCTAATAAAAGTCTTACGGTTTTCTAATTTACACATATCCTCATTCTGATAGAATACACTAACAAAAAAAATGTCAACCCCTAATTCGTCCCGGAAGCCCTTCAAATAGGTGTTGAATGGGGGTGAATATAGGTAAAAAAATTGTAACTTGGCCTAATAAAAGTCTTACGGTTTTCTACTTGATACATATCCTCATTGTAATGGAATACACTTATAATAAAAATTTTACATCCTAACTCGTCATGGAAGCCGTTCAAATAAGGGTCGGAAGGGGGTAAGTATAGATAAAAAAATTGTAACTTGTCCTAATAAAAGTCTTACGGTTTTCTACTTTACACATATCCTCATTCTGATAGAATACACTAACAAAAAAAATGTCAACCCCTAATTCGTGCCGGAAGCCCTTCAAATAGGTGTTGAATGGGGGTGAATATAGGTAAGAAATTGTAACTTGGCCTAATAAAAGTTTTACGGTTTTCTACTTTACACATATCCTCATTATGACAGAATACACTATCAAAAAAAATGTCAACACGTAACTAGTCCCGGAAGCCCTTCAAATAGGGGTTGGAAGAGGGTAAATATAGGTAAAAAAATTCTAACTTGGCCTAATAAAAGTCTTACGATTTTCTACTATACTCATATCCTCATTACGATAGAATACACTTATAATAAAATATTTAAACCCTAACTCGTCCCTGAAGCCCTTCAAATAGGGGTCGGATTGGGGGTAAATATAGATAAAAAATTTTAACTTGGCCTAATAAAAGTCTTACGGTTTTCTACTTTAAACATATCCTCATTGCGATAGAATACACTTATAAAAAAATGTCAACCCCTAACTCGTCCCGGAAACCTTTCAAATAGAGGTTGGAAGTGGGTGAATATAGGTAAAAAAATTCTAACTTGGCCTAATAAAAGTCTTACGGTTTTCTACTTGATACATATCATTATTGTAATAGAATACACTTATAATAAAAATTTTACACACTAACTCGTCATGGAAGCCGTTCAAATAAGGGTCGGAAGGGGGTAAGTATAGATAAAAAAATTATAACTTGGCCTAATAAAAGTCTTACGGTTTTCTACTTTACACATATCCTCATTGCGATAGAATACACTTATAAAAAAAATGTCAACCCCTAACTCGTCCCGGAAGCCCTTCAAATAGGGGTTGGAAGTGGGTGAATATACGTAAAAAAATTGTAACTTGGCGTAATGAAAGTTTTACGGTTTTCTACTTCACACATATCCTCATTCTGATAGAATACACTAACAAAAAATGTCAACCCCTAACGCGTCCCGAAAGCCCATCAAATAGGGGTTGAATGGGGGTGAATATAGGTAAAAAAATTGTAACTTGGCCTAATAAAAGTTTTACAGTTTTATATTTCATACATACCCTCATTGTAATGACATACACTTATAATAAAAATGTCAACCCCTAACTCGTCCCGGAAGCCCTTCAAATAAGGGTCGGAAGAGGGAAAGTATAGATAAAAAAATTGTAACTTGTCCTAATAAAAGTCTTACGGTTTTCTACTTTACACATATCCTCATTCTGATAGAATACACTAATAAAAAAAATGTCAACCCCTAACTCGTCCCGGAAGCCCTTCAAATAGGGGTTGGAAGTGGGTGAATATAGGTAAAAAAATTGTAACTTGGCCAAGTAAAAGTTTTACGATTTTCTACTTCATACATACCCTCATTGTAATAGAATACACTTATAATAAAAATGTCAACCCTAACTCGTCCCGGAAGCCCTTCAAATAGGGGTTGGATGGGGGTAAATATAGGTAAAAAATCTAACTTGGCCTAATGAAAGTCTTGCGGCTTTCTACTTTACACATATCCTCATTGTAATAGAATACACTTATAATAAAAATTTTAAACCCTAACTCGTCCCGGAAGCCCTTCAAATAGGGGTTGGAAGTGGGTAAATATAGGTAAAAGATATGTAACTTGACCTAATAAAAGTCTTACCGTTTTCTACTTCACACATATCCTCATTCTGATAGAATACACTATCAAAAAAAATGTCAACCTATAACTCGTCCCGGAAGCCCTTCAAATAGGGGTTGAAAGGGGATGAATATAGGTAAAAAAATTGTAACTTGGCCTAATAAAAGTTTTACTGTTTTCTATTTCATACATACCCTCACTGTAATGAAATACACTTATAATAAAAATTTGAATCCCTAACTCGTCCCGGAAGCACTTCAAATAGGGGTTGGAAGGGGGTAAATATAGGTAAAAAGTCTAACTTGTCCTAATAAAAGCCTTACGGTTTTCTACTTCATACATACCCTCATTAGGATAGAATACACTTACAAAAAAATGTCAACCCGTAACTCGTCCCGGAAGCCCTTCAAATAGGGGTTGGAAGAGGGTAAATATAGGTAAAAAAATTCTAACTTGGCCTAATAAAAGTCTTACGGTTTTCTACTTGACACATATCCTCATTATGATAGAATACACCTATAAAAAAATGTCAACCCGTAACTCGTCTCGGAAGCCCTTCAAATAGGGGTTAGAAGAGGGTAAATATTGGTAAAAAAATTCTAACTTGGCCTAATAAAAGTCTTACGATTTTCTACTATACTCATATCCTCATTACCATAGAATACACTTATAATAAAAATTTTAAACCCTAACTCGTCCCGGAAGCCCTTCAAATAGGGGTTGGAAGTGGGTAAATATAGGTAAAAAAATTGTAACTTGGCCTAATAAAAGTCTTACGATTTTCTACTATACTTATATCCTCATTACGATAGAATACACTTATAATAAAAATTTTAAACCCTAACTCGTCCCGGAAGCCCTTCAAATAGGAGTTGGAAGGGGGTAAATATACGTAAAAAAAATCTAACTTGGCCTAATGAAAGTCTTACGGTTTTGTACTTTACACATATCCTCATTATCATAGAATATACTTATAATAAAAATTTTAAACCGTAACTCGTCCCGGAAGCCGTTCAAATAGGAGTTGGAAGGGGGTAAATATACGTAAAAAAAATCTAACTTGGCCTAATGAAAGTCTTACGGTTTTCTACTTTACACATATCCTCATTACGATAGAATACACTTATAATAAAAAGCTTAAACCCTAACTCGTCCCGGAAGCCCTTCAAATAGGGGTTGGAAGTGGGTAAATATAGGTAAAAAATATCTATCTTGGCCTAATAAAAGTTTTACGGTTTGCTACTTCATACATACCCTCATTAGGATAGAATACACTTACAAAAAAATGTCAACACCTAACTCGTCCCGGAAGCCCTTCAAATAGGGGTTGGAAGAGGGTAAATATAGGTAAAAAAATTCTAACTTGGCCTAATAAAAGTCTTACGATTTTCTACTATACTAATATCCTCATTACGATAGAATACACTTATAATAAAAATTTTGAACCGTAACTCGTCCCGGAAGCCATTCAAATAGGAGTTGGAAGGGGGTAAATATACGTGAAAAAAATCTAACTTGGCTTCATAAAAGTCTTACGGTTTTCTACTTCATACATACCCTCATTGTAATAGAATACACTTATAATAAAAATTTTAAACCCTAACTCGTCCCGGAAGCCCTTCAAATAGGAGTTGGAAGGGGGTAAATATACGTAAAAAAAATCTAACTTGGCCTAATGAAAGTCTTACGGTTTTGTACTTTACACATATCCTCATTATCATAGAATATACTTATAATAAAAATTTTAAACCGTAACTCGTCCCGGAAGCCGTTCAAATAGGAGTTGGAATGGGGTAAATATACGTAAAAAAAATCTAACTTGGCCTAATGAAAGTCTTACGGTTTTCTACTTTACACATATCCTCATTACGATAGAATACACTTATAATAAAAAGCTTAAACCCTAACTCGTCCCGGAAGCCCTTCAAATAGGGGTTGGAAGTGGGTAAATATAGGTAAAAAATATCTATCTTGGCCTAATAAAAGTTTTACGGTTTGCTACTTCATACATACCCTCATTAGGATAGAATACACTTACAAAAAAATGTCAACACCTAACTCGTCCCGGAAGCCCTTCAAATAGGGGTTGGAAGAGGGTAAATATAGGTAAAAAAATTCTAACTTGGCCTAATAAAAGTCTTACGATTTTCTACTATACTAATATCCTCATTACGATAGAATACACTTATAATAAAAATTTTGAACCGTAACTCGTCCCGGAAGCCATTCAAATAGGAGTTGGAAGGGGGTAAATATACGTGAAAAAAATCTAACTTGGCTTCATAAAAGTCTTACGGTTTTCTACTTCATACATACCCTCATTGTAATAGAATACACTTATAATAAAAATTTTAAACCCTAACTCGTCCCGGAAGCCCTTCAAATAGGAGTTGGAAGGGGGTAAATATACGTAAAAAAAATCTAACTTGGCCTAATGAAAGTCTTACGGTTTTGTACTTTACACATATCCTCATTATCATAGAATATACTTATAATAAAAATTTTAAACCGTAACTCGTCCCGGAAGCCGTTCAAATAGGAGTTGGAATGGGGTAAATATACGTAAAAAAAATCTAACTTGGCCTAATGAAAGTCTTACGGTTTTCTACTTTACACATATCCTCATTACGATAGAATACACTTATAATAAAAAGCTTAAACCCTAACTCGTCCCGGAAGCCCTTCAAATAGGGGTTGGAAGTGGGTAAATATAGGTAAAAAATATCTATCTTGGCCTAATAAAAGTTTTACGGTTTGCTACTTCATACATACCCTCATTAGGATAGAATACACTTACAAAAAAATGTCAACACCTAACTCGTCCCGGAAGCCCTTCAAATAGGGGTTGGAAGAGGGTAAATATAGGTAAAAAAATTCTAACTTGGCCTAATAAAAGTCTTACGATTTTCTACTATACTAATATCCTCATTACGATAGAATACACTTATAATAAAAATTTTGAACCGTAACTCGTCCCGGAAGCCATTCAAATAGGAGTTGGAAGGGGGTAAATATACGTGAAAAAAATCTAACTTGGCTTCATAAAAGTCTTACGGTTTTCTACTTCATACATACCCTCATTGTAATAGAATACATTTATAATAAAATTTTTAAACCCTAACTCGTCCCGGAAGCCCTTCAAATAGGGGTTGGAAGTGGGTAAATATAGGTAAAAGATATCTAACTCGAACTAATGAAAGTCTTACCGTTTTCTACTTCACACATATCCTCATTCTGATAGAATACACTAACAAAAAAAATGTCAACCCCTAACTCGTCCTGGAAGCCCTTCAAATAGGGGTTGAATGGGGGTGAATATAGGTAAAAAATTTGTAACTTGGCCTAATAAAAGTTTTACGGTTTTCTACTTCATACATACCCTCATTTGGATAGAATACACTTACAAAAAATATTACAACCCCTAACTCGTCCCGGAAGCTCTTCAAATAGGGTTTGGAAGTGGGTGAATATAGGTAAAAAAATTCTAACTCGGCCTAATAAATGTCTTACGGTTTTCTACTTTACACATATCCTCATTGCGATAGAATACACTTATAAAAAAATGTCAACCCCTAACTCGTCCCGGAGGCCCTTCAAACAGCGGTTTAAGGGGGTGAATGTGGGTAAATAAGTTTGCCCGTCTTGTATAAGGGGAGGCAGTTCGATGGCACACTGGATGCTCTGCTGGTTGCTAATTTGGCTGCTTCGCGCGACATGGCTTTGCCCCATGGTTTTAGGGAACCGTTTTGCCAAAATGATAAAAAAAATGGGGTATTACAGTAATATATAGTCTACTATTACTTCATCAAGTCTAAAGTATAAATATTAATTAGTTTACCTCTAATCACTTATAACATAAAATTTCAATATCTCAGCTCCTATGGCTAATTCCTAACGTTTCTCGTCTTAAAATTCATCTTTTTTAAAGCGTATTCCTGTATGTATATTAAATGTATTAACATGCACTTTTTGCAACGCTTAGATATTACAAACTTGGAAGATAACGCATCTTAGCAACTGCCATGGTTGCATTTTTGTTAATTAAAAAGAGGTAATCTTAAAAATAAATTTTTATTTGCAAGCATAAAGTGCATGTTAATACATTTAATTTGCTACCTGTTGCATTACAAAAGTCCTACAGTTACAAACGTGACAACGAATCCAAAATGTTGCATAAGGAACGTTGCAATAGTCAGCCATTTTGAAAATTGGAAATCTGACCCATCTGATCTTTTAAGTACCCATGAAGGTATCGGAATTTGCATTCTTTGCAAATTGGAACCTTTCTTAACGTATTCTTTAATACGCAAATCTTTTTGAGTATTTTGTCTTAAAGGACCATTTTGAAAAAATTAATATATATATAAGTTCTTGTTATTAGAGAAATAAGACTATTTCAAAAGACTTATCTTAAAAATTTTATAACGGAACATATGTGCAAAGTAAAAAACTGTGTGTAAAATAATTATTGTAAAATTATGAAATATTTGAAAAATTTTGATAAATTCCTTAGTCGGCTTTCAATGTTAAAAATGCCTTAAACGACTTGAACATTTTACGTTCAGTAACTTTATTTGTATACGAAAAAAATAATTTTTTGACCATTCTTTTGGCCTCCCACCCCCTTCCCTTTTTTCTCCCTTGCGATATAACCTTAGAAATACGTTTTTTTCGTATTATATTTATTTCTAGCGTGTTGGTAGATATTGATATGTACCTTGTGCTAAAAAATTTGTTTCTTTACATACAATTATTATAAATTTAAAAAGAAAATAATATGTTCAAACATAACCTCAAAGATGCGTTTTCAATTTTGAAAAATCGCTGTAAAACGCTGCATTTTTATTAAATCACTAGAAAAGAAAAATTTTATGTAAATCAACTCATTACCTATGAAGATGACTTTTTTTCAGATTTTCTCTGGTGGTGGTAATAGATAATTTTAACGATCAATTTGATTATTCGTAGAATTTAAGAAATGCTCTAATATGCTTATAAAATATGTCTGCATGCAAGATTTCAACCCTCAAGACCTATTTATAGGTTAGGTATATTTGAAAACAGTGTTTTTTGGACTTAATTTTTTTTCTCCTCTATTAATAATTTTTTAACTTGCGACAAAAAACATGGTAGATCATTTTCTAACCTTAAAACAAAAAAAATAAGATACTAACCTTTTCATTGTGAGCCTACAAAAATTGAGCAAAATTTTAAAATCGATTTTTTTTTCACTTAAATTAAGCATTTCTCTAAAAACAGTACTTTAAATACAATAGTTGTTTGACAGATTTCGAGAAATACAGAAAAACGTCGATTTTTATACTAATTTTAAGGTTATGTATTCCGTTATTGTGCTCTTGGACAATTATTGTATTAGAACTCCTTTTCATCGAGAAATGCTTAAAAGAAAACCGTAGTAAACCAGTACATTAATATTTCCCTATAAAAGAAATGCCAAAAATACCAAAATAATAATTTTTCAATTTTTCCTGGCTAGGCTACCAAATACTTGGAAATCCTTGACATACGTTTCAAAAGAAAGAAAAATCCCTGCAAGAAATTTCTTTTTTCAAACTAGCACCTTTATATTACGGGGTTAAAAGTCGATTTTAAAACTTTGCTGATTTTTCTAGGCTCACAATTAAAAGGTTAGTATCTAAAAAACATTTGTTGTTTTAATGCTAAACAATTACCTACATGTTTGTTTTCGACGGTTAAAAGATTATTAACAGAGGAGAAAAGAAAGATTCAAAAATACGGTTTTCAGATATACCTGACCTATAGGTCCAGGGTCTCAAATTTAGCATGAAGCCATATTTAGTAAGCATATTTCGGACGGTACAGATTAGATACGCCTAGGTATGTTGCAAAAGCAGTTTTCATATGCTTACACGGCTAGAGCCTTTCTTAAATTCCACGAATAATCAAATTGATCGTTAAAATTATCTATTAAAAGGTATATTTGGAAGTTATTGATCCTTATTTCACTTTTGTTGATCTAAAGTAACTGAGAAATATGCTGTTACAAAGAAGTATATAAACAACTACACAGAATAGTGTTACTGACCTCCAAAAGGATCATTAATCGGTAAATTAGTTCAAGTAACGGGTTTTTTAAGGTTAAAAAAATTAGTTTTAGCCTCTATTAACAAAGAGTAACCTTTCAGTTGTATAATGATAAGTTAGTAGATTTAATGCTAAGTATATTATTTTCGATCGATTAAATATCATGTATAATTGAATTAATTGTTAAAATCGTCTGGAAAAAGGTATTTTTTCAGGTTAGGAATTTCTACATTCATTTTTGTCGATCTAAAATAACATAGAAATATAAATTTACAAGTAAATGAATTTATGTACAGAGTAATGTTACTAACATTTAAAACTGCGAAGTTAACCTCATTTATCAGTAAAATTATCTAAAAAAAATTTTTTTATAGTTAGAAATTTCTGTTACGTGCATTTTGAAACCGCTAAAAATCAAGAAAACATCTTTCTATGTTTGTAGGTTAGGATCACCACTTGAAAAAATCTGAAAAACTTTATGTCGATAGCTAGTAGATTTACATAAAAAATTTTTTTTCAATAAGTCAATAAAAATACAGCGTTTACAGTGATTTTTCAAAATTTTAAACTAAACTTTGAGGTTATGTTTCAACATATAATTTTTTTTAAATTTATTTTTAATTCTATGTAAAAAACAAATTTTTTAGCGCAAGGTACATTTCAATATCTATTAACGCGTCAGAGAAATAAAAATAATACGAAAAATCACATTTTTAAGGTTATGTCGCCAGGGAGGGAGAAGGGAAGGAGGTGGGGGACAAACAAAATTTTAAAATTTGTATACATTTTATAAATTTTTAGTTTTATACCGGGCCTAAAGTGACTGTTTTCTGACCGGCGGGCGTTAAATGAGCACTTTAAGCTTGCTGCTCTTTTTACGTGAGTACTTTACGTTCGCTTTCGCTTTCAGAAGCCAAAAGAAATGAGAAAAAATATAGAAAAAAAAAATCAATACATGCGTTACAAAATAGTATATTATATAATATATAGTAATAGTATATAGTATGAGTTGGAGACGACCAAGCACGAGCCGAAGGCGAGTGCGTTTTGCGAGCCGAAGACTAGTACTGCAAACACACAAGGGCGGAAAACGACTCTCGCCCATGGTATACACCGTATTTTTTGTTACATGTATTGATTTTTGCGGTTTTACATGTCTATCAAGCTGAAGCTGGGAGATGTATGTTTTTTCGCCCCCGTGTGGGGTTTGCAATACGAGTCGAAGGTGAGATCGTATTGGGAGCTAAAGACGAGTATTACAAACACACAAGGGCGAAAAAGTCCTCTCCCCCAAGGTGCACAACATATTTTTTGTCAAACATGTATTGATAACGTGTTTTTTGTATGCCTATGAAACGGAACTAAATTTGGCCGTTCTACGCAGTGCAAATACATGCTTGTTAAAGTACAAAATCAGCCTAGAGTGTTTACGTGAACCTAAACATGTGGTATCATCCGGATGGTATCCGGTGTTTAGGATGGCCTAATCCCTCTTATAGCTTAATTTCGAAAATTTATTTTACGCCCGCTGCAGCGGGCGATTCAAGTCTTTTCCCCGCACCTGCACCGTTAGTTCCAGTTTTCTTCCCGGGCGCCTGAAGAGAAATGTGTATTTTTGGCACTTATGTGAGGAAAAATAGTATACGCACCATGGGAGGTAAAATGGCGACCCCATAGCACGTGTTTGCCACCCTCGCCTTGGGCTCGGGTGGTAATTTACACGTGCTACGGACTCACAAATTCATTACCTCCCTATATGCGTAATATACTATTTCTGCCCTCTGTTTCGGAAGCGGGTGTACAGTAAATCTTTTTCCGCTGACCTTTTTTCTTTGTCCGTCGATCGGAAAACGGCTACTTTAGTCCCGCTATGTGGGCATGAAAAAACGCGTTATCATGCAAGTGACAAAAAATATAGTGTGCACCACGGGCGTGAAGTAACCTTCTTTGACTCGCTTACGACTCGCACTGCAAACTCCACACTTATTATTATAAATGTTCACCAGAAATTAGTTATAATTTATCTGGAAACGCTGTGAAGGTATATGGTTTTCATTTTAAAATGCGAACAACTATTGTACATGGAATTTGTAACCTTATATTTTTTAAATTATTATCATTTATTGTGATATATAATCCAATTGGATAATACATAATTAAAATACATAAATAAAGTTATTTCCGATTTTTAATACCAGGCAATGTCTGTAGCAAGTTCTTTTGGACATCTTGCATCATATTAATTTTATCCTGGTAGAAGCTTCTCTCATTCTCCAGTAAGAGGATTGCTGTGCGTTCCGCTGATAATTTCTGAAAAAGTAATTGTAAATAATCAATAATAAATAAATATATAAAAAAAATAAATCTATATATACTCGGACAGGGGGGCCGGAGAGGACTTCGCGTGGGCAAGAGTTGGGACCGTTACGTTCGTGAGCGTATACCTCTCACCCAGTTTGACAGCTGACGAATTTACGCGCAAACTTGACACGTTAGAAAACGCGCTACGGGGAATAACTGGCAGTATCGTGGTTGGCGGGGATTTCAACGCCAGAGCGATTGAATGGGGGATGCCCATGACGAACGGACGGGGACAGCTCATACTCGACGCAACGGCAAGGCTTGGACTGACGACGCTAAATGTAGGCTCGACACCAACGTATGTTAGGCCTGGATTTGGCCGATCCATACCAGACGTAACGTTTTCAAGCGAAGGGCTGGCTAGGAATATTCGGAACTGGCACGTAACTGACGACGAGAACGGTAGTGACCATCAGTACATCCGATTCGAGATAGGGGGCGCGGACGAAAGGACAAACACGTCAAGACGAAGCGAGCACTTTCCACTATGGAACGTCAGACGTATGGACCGCGAGAAATTGGTAGAGGTGGTAATGGATGCGGAACCTCCCTCTGCGAGAATTCCGCGTGTACCAGTAGGCCGTGAAAGAGCGGAAGTGCTCGTAGAAAGAACGACGCGAGTGATAGCGAAAGCGTGCAACGCCGCTATGCCACGGACGTGCACGAGAAATAGACGACAACCGGTATACTGGTGGACCGACGAGATCGCGACACTCAGGAAAGAGTGCCATGCGCGCAGACGGGCGGCACAGCGTGCGCGACTCCGGGAAGGAAGCGACGATCTCATGCAGCAGTATAGGGTGGCACGGAAGCAGCTTCGCTACGCGATCAAGCACAGCAAGCTTCGTGGCTGGAGACAACTTTGCGAGGACGTCGACGGCGACCCTTGGGGGATGGGCTATAAGATAGTAACCCAAAAACTGAAAGCACGAGCGGCCAATTCGGTGATGAGCACGCGAAAAATCGAAACGGTAATTGACGGGCTCTTTCCAACCCATCCACTTAGGGACCACGCGGAATACACCGACATACGGCAGCTACCTTCTCCCTGAAGGGCGGAAAGGCACCAGGACCGGACGGAATACCAGTAGAAGCAATAAAGATAATCGCGAAGTGTAGGCCACAGATACTGCTTGAAATGTACAATACATGTTTGGTAGAGGGGGTATTCAGCTACGGCTGGAAGAGGGCGCGATTGGTTCTCATCGATAAAAATAAAGGGGACCCAAATTCTCCATCCGCTTACAGACCTCTTAGTCTGCTCGATACGATGGGGAAAACAGCTGAGCTGCTTCTTAGGCCAAGGATCCAGGGAGCGATTCGGGAAGCAGGCGATCTTTCCGATAACCAGCACGGTTTCAGGAACGGTCGATCGGTGATAGGCGCGGTGCGCGAAGTAACAGCGTCGGTCGCTAGAACAGATGAGGCGTGTCATGCGGCTAGACCGATAGTCGTGCTGGCAACGCTTGATGTTAAGAACGCCTTCAATTCCGCGAGATGGGTCGACATCCTGGCGGCTCTTCGAGCCTTTGGGGTGCCAGACTATGCCTTGCGATGGATTGAGGACTATCTGAGTGACAGAAAGCTTTTGTACGAAACGGACGAAGGACTCAAAGTCAGACCTGTCACGGCCGGCGTGGCGCAGGGGTCGATTTTGGGTTCGGATTTCTGGTTAGTATTATATGACGCAATGCTGAGACTCCAGATGCCGATCGGGGTGTCGCTGATAGGATGCGCGGACGATGTAGCGGTGGTAATAGTTGCGCGCGACGTAGATACTGCCCAGTTCCAGCTGACCGTGGCCATGCGGCGCATACTTCGCTGGATGCGTGAGCACGGACTACGGCTAGCTTTAGATAAGACGGAAGTAGTATTGCTGACTAGGAAACGAATCCAGACAGCAATGGACATAACGGTAGGTGACGCGGTGGTGAGGACGCGTCCAGCGGCAAAGTATCTGGGGGTGACCCTAGACAATAATCTGACCTTCGCTCTTCACCTCCGAATCACGGCGAATAGGGCGGCGAAACGGGTAGCCGAATTAAGCAGGCTCATGGCCAACGTGCGCGGGCCACGACCTGCAACGCGCAGACTGCTCATGTCAACCACGAACTCCATTCTCCTCTACGGAGCGGAGGTCTGGGCCGATGCCAGGAGCAAGGAAAAGTATAGAAAGTGCATAGCGGCGGTGCAGCGCAAGGGAGCACTTCGAATAGCAAGCGCGTACAGAACGGTTTCAAGGGCAGCGATATTCGTTATCGCCGGAGTTATCCCCGTATATCTGCTTGCGCAAGAGCGAAAGCGGATATACGAGCGGAGCCACGAGTTCGGGAGGGCCCGCGCAGCGACAGAAGAACGGGAACGGACAATGACGGCGTGGCAGGACGAATGGCTGGGTGAGAGGCAACGACCACAACCACGTCGACAGCAACAGGCACGATGGACCTACGAACTAATACCGGAACTGGCTCCGTGGCTGGGCAGGCAATTCGGGGAGGTGAGTTTTTACCTCACCCAGTTCTTGTCTGGACACGGATACTTCAGACAATACTTACACAGAATGGGGAAGGTTAGAACGCCGGCGTGTACTTACTGCGGGCACAACAAAGACGACGCGGAACACACGTTTTTCGTGTGCCCGCACTGGACCGAAGAACGACGAAGACTGGAGACCATTACGGGGCCGACAGTGCCAGCCAACATTGTTGCAACGATGTTGGAGAGCAAAGACAAGTGGGACGCGGTAGCATTATATATCGAAAAGGTCCTCCGCGCGAAACGGGAAGACGGATGCTTGGCCGACGGGCCAGGCTGACGAAAAGACAAGACAAACGAAACTTGGCAGGACTGACTGAGGACGAAAGAAGAAAAAGACAGGCGGCCCTCCACTCGAAGTAATGCGAAAGCGGTACCGGGTGGGGGGCGTTCGCGGCACACTCGTTTTTAGTGGGTAGGACACGGCGGCGAGCCCGCCTCGGCTGTAATCCGGCATTGAGCACGGACATCAGTTGAGGATGGACAGCACGCCAGTGGAGTCCCACACTACCACCCCAGAGTGCAGGAGCTCAGGGGATGCTGTTCATGATGATTTTTGCGAGTTAAAACAAAAAAAAAATCCATATATACACATATATATTCCTTACGCGTTTCAATCGTTCTATTTGGCTCTTGTATGATTCGATTTCATCCAAGCTTTTATAGTATCTGCAAAAACATATTTTAACTATGAATTACAACATTTATAAATAACATTTTTTACATCAAAAAGTATCGAAGAATTTTTTATTTATATTTTCGTATAGTTAATATATGAGGCGTTGGGCGCAATAACAACTTAATTCGACTTCCGTTCTCGAGTAAAAGCGCGTTTAAAGATTTTCTTTTGTTATCCAAGTTTGTATAGAACAAAGAAGTAAACGTTCTATGCATAATTCGTTACTACTATCATTGGACAGTATAACTATGCCAATAAAATTAGTTTTTTATTTAAATAATGTAGTTAAATAACAACATATAGTTGCGTCGAATTAATCGGTAAAGCCGAATCTTGAGCATTATCGAATTTACCGAAAGCCATCACAAGCGCGTAAAGAAAAATGGTAATAAAACAACACGCACGCGCGGGACATGAAAAAGCGCACGTGCAAGAGCTCGAGCCAGCATAGAGCTTGCGCGACTCGTATGCTTATGCAGAATAATTTTTTTTTTTGCAAAAGACCTTTCTCTGGTGATTCGTAGCAAAAATAACCAATATTGTATAGAATAATATATGGAAGAAAAACTCACAGTTCTTGCCAATTCTCATTATCGGGCTGTTGCTTCGGGTATGCGTGTTGTTGTTGTTGCTTCGGGTATGTCTGTTGTTGCTGTTGCTTCGGGTATGCCTGTTGTTGCTGTTGCTATTGCATCGGGTATGGGTGTTGTTGGTGTTGGTTCGGGTATGCCTGTTGTTGCTGTTGCTGTTGTTGCTGATATGTCTGTTGTTGCGGTTGTTGCTGTTGCTGATATGTCTGTTGTTGCGGTTGTTGCTGTTGCTGATATGTCTGTTGTTGCTATTGTTGATATGTCTGTTGTTGCTGTTGTTGCTGTTGCTGTTGTTGCTGTAAATGCTGTGACTGATATGGGTGATGTTGTTGGCGCTGTTGACTGAGTAAGTGTTGTGTTGGTTTGTGAGAATAGTTGTGATTGAATGTTTGATGTGTGTTGAATGTGTGTTGGTGTGAGAAGTGGTCATCGTCGTAGGCCTGGTCTAAACTTTGCTTTAATACTTCTTCGTTGTAGACTGGCAACGGTGGTAACGCATAGGGATGTACCCCATCAGTGGCATTCTTATTTCTGAAAAAATATTTGTTTCACTGAACTTATATGTGCGTACGTGCTTGAGTGAGTAAGTGACAGAGAGAAAGAGAGAGAGAGAGAGAGAGAGAGAGAGAGAGAGAGAGAGAAAGAAAGAGAGAGAGAGAGAGAGAGAGTAGTAGGAGGCCAGTGAAATACAATATTTGACAAACCACTAATTTGTTTACTGGAGCCCGTAAAACATCAAAGAAGATCGGTAGCGCAAGGTCGCAAATGCAAGTAAGAGCAATTATATAAACACCATAATTATTGATATAGAAGCAAAAATATAAATAAAAAAATTAAAAGCAGCATTTGTAAACGGTTTAATAATGTTTTTTTTAAACTGATGGCAAAAAATCATCCATTTTCGTTATTCTACAGTCGAGATAATGAAGGTTGAAGAGATTTGAAGCCTGAATATCAGTTTTCTCGCGCCGCCGCGCCGCTGCCGTTCCCCCCACTGTCGTTCTCCCTCTGCGCCTCCTCGCTACGCTCGAGTCTCGCGCGCGTACCTCTACTTTATTTATTTTTTACACAACCCTACAAAACTTCATGTAATCTAATTTTTTTTACATATACACTAACTGTCTAAGTATATGATACAATTTTTTCCACCCTTAATATTGCAAATGGAAGCCACAATAATTTTCAAACAAAAAATAAAAATTATTTTCGGCCCACAGGTATCTAACAAAAAACATTTTATTTTATAATTACCACAAAAATATTACATTTTCAAATATCCAAATGCAAATTGAATTACATTTTTATTGTACAAGTTATTGCATTTGTTTATAACGACATTTTTTAGGCGCCATTTTTAAAGACATTAAAGTTGAAAAGTCAATAATTTTCGAGTTGTATACGATAGTAGAACTCTTTTTAAAAAGAGAATGAGACTTCAAACGTAGCTTTTCACAGCCGGAATTCTGTAGAAATTAAGTTATACGGAAGCACTTTTTTAGTTACAAAATGGATGTTCACGTTACGATAAAATATTTTTGGCTAAAAATTGGTATATATTATTATTATAATGAAAGCTATATTTTATCAAAATTTGAAACCCTATGCTTCTAATGTGTACGAGAAATTAACAATTTAAAAAATGCGTTTTTCGAAAAAATTTTATTTTTTGTTAATTAAAAAATTCACCATTTTTAACTTTCAGCGGTCATTTTGTAGGTATTTTAAATACAAATAACTGTAATTTTTTACGTTTGATGATTCTATTATTTTACCCCTGTTATATGTCAACGGTTATTTTTACGGGCTCCAGTAAACAAATCAGTGATTTAAAACATATACATTATCTTTAGATGCATGTCTTGCATAAAAAGTCATGTCACAGTCCGGGTATCAATTAATTAAAATTTTCCTATTTTCTCTGCTCTATTTGACTGGCCTATCGAGAGAGAGAAAACGATCGGGGGAGAGGAGGGAAAAAGGAGAGACGAGAGAGACGGGAGAGAGGGACAGGGGTGGGGGGAGTGAGAAGGAGTGAGAAAGAGTTCGGTGACATACCTATTTATCATATTTAATTGTGCTACTGCAGTATGCCATGCCGCGTTGATGCTTTTCTCAAATGTATCGCGAATATGAGCAGCTGCTCCTTCTGCAGGTACCACTTCAGCTTGCTTTTCTTGGCCATCTTTAATAACGTCTGTACCGCTTGTGGCAACATTTTGTTCTATATCTCTGCAATAATATTAAACTTCGTCAGACGAAAGACAGAAAGTAAGATTGCAACATAGCGAAAAAGAATGCGTAGATTGACGAGATGATATTCCGAATTAGGTATGCTCGTTTCTGTTTAACAATTTAAAATATGAAATTGGTTAACTCACAAGAAAATTTGCCTTGAATCGATAAATTGAGTTGAAAACAGAACAATTTTTTTCTGTCAATATGAATTAGTTTCATAGAAATTTTAAACCGATGTATAATGTATTTTAAATTTATGAAATTAAGCTATATTTGAAAAAATTATAAGCCGTATAAGAACTAGGCAGTTTCACAAAACAAATTTTTCGGCAAATAATTATTTACTGGATATTATCCAAAATTGGCAACATTGCAAAACAATATGTAATTATGCCATTGAAACTGGAAAAATAAAAGAAATTAAATTATACTTGGGTCTCCAACGCATAATGAAGTTTGCGCAGCCTTGTACACGGAGAGAATTAGAAATCACTGAGATCTCTCGCGCATTACTAGTTAGGTTGGACATGAAAACTGTCAAATTTTCGCAATACGCATTACTCATTAATGTCCGCGCATGAACCAGTAATGCCCTGCAGTGATGCGCAGAAATCACTGGTTAATACGCCGAAATTAATGAATAATGCGTGTTGCGAAAATTTGACAGTATTCATATCCAACCTAACCAGTAATGCGCGAAACACCACTCGGTGATTTCTGATTCTTTACGTGTATGATCACGCCATCATAGCTCTTTCAATTTTATAGATATAGATAAAATTTAAAAAGTTTGCAAAGAAAATCTTCCACGATTTATTAAAATATGTTGTAAATAAAAATTGTTTTTAAGAGGAAAGCTGATCTACTGTCCTTGTCTAATCACATTTTTCCTCGAAGTAATTACTCGAATATAGTACTTTGATAAAATGATAAACTAAGAGTCGTCTCCAATTCTTCTTAAAATAAGGAATATTGAGACCTAATAGAGTACATAACTTTATTTCCTTTCCGAGAATAGTTCGAAACCCAAAACCTAACTTCAATTTTCGCGTTTCAAAGTATTCTCGGAAAAGAAATAATGTTAAATATTTTTGTTAGGTCTTAAAATATTATTTATACTGTTTGAATAAATAGCAAAAATATAAGACAGGGACAGTTGATACGGTAAAGGTATAATAATATACCAGGTGTGGTCGGTCAGGGTTGAGCAAGTGGCCGGTCAATTTTATTCTTATGTAATTCTTATGAGCTTAAAATGGCCGCCCGCTTGGTCAACCTCGACCGACACACCTGGTACATTATTACTACATGGATAAGGCTTCCTCATAATACAATTCTATTAAAATTAACAATTATAAAGAACAAATTTATATTTATTAGTGTATACAATGATTTTGGATCCACATGGGTACACATTGAAAGGTCATCTCGTGTCGGTGTGGTCAACGTAAGCAAGCCCCCCCCGTATACAACAGAGAGACACTATACGGTAATGCACACTTTAATAAATGCGCTGCCTTTGTAGAGCGTGCACTTTTCCATTGAAACTCGAAACTGTGGGCAAGGTTTTTGTAAGTTAAATAAAAAGTAAAATTGACAATTCATTTTTAAAACTATTTTATTAATTCATTGTTTTAATTCTTAAAATAATTTTTTTTCATCAAATTCACGTTATATACGCGCGTGTTATATTGCGAAACAAAAAATTTGAAACACTTGAATAATTAAAAAGAAGTATTTAGTTATAAAATATGTGTTTACATATAACATTAAACATTTTGTATTACCATTTAATAAGAGATTTTAAATGACATAAAATAACATGAATGTATACATATTAAATTAAAACAGTATTTGTTAAATTAAGTTATTGCCCAGATTTGTGTGTAAGCTTCGCATAAACTTGTATATTACTATAATTACTTTCATCGATTGAATTTTTACACATAAAATATAACCTACTCTTTATAGATTTTGTAATAATTGATTCAATCAAAATTAAAGTTAAAAATATAAAATGATTAACTCACTTCATCTCTTTCAGCAAAAGCATTTTATTAATGCAATGTTTTTAATAAAAACATTTATTTATTTTATTTAAAATTAAAGTTACTTTAAATTATTATAATATAATATGACAGATTGAAACAAAATGTTAATTTAAATTTAAATATTAAGAAGAAAGAATTTTGGGCATTATGGAGAATATTAAGGCAGCGCTTCCCTTGTATACAAGCTGCCGAACTGAGCGCAGCGGCACGCCGATACGAACGTAGTTTGACTAGTGTTGAGGTCATGTACACGACTCAGTTCTTTCAATGTGTATCAAAGTGAGGGCATGGCGGTGCTTCCGTCTCCATCATTTTCATACTACTCTTCACCCTCCCTATATTCTATTCCAAGCTTTCACGTAATTAGAGACAGCAGTTTGAAGGATCCTTAGGTCCCGTCGTTTAACAATATCCAATGCCCATACTTTTACTGTATAACATTTTGTTAATTTTGTAAAGGACTAAGAAGCAGAGTGTCATACCTCCGGGTCACGAATGTTGATGAAACTCTGGGAGGTGCTTTCTGGTATCTAAAAATGAAGCCTAACACCCGTAGTTCATTCTAATGGGCCCTTATATTCGAGATTAAGTTGTTTTACTCCGAATATACGTTATTTCAGTGAAAAAAAGATACCTCTTATAGTGATTATAACTATGCATGGGTTAGCTCTAGAAAAAATTGCCCAATATATAATAAAAGTAGGCGGAAAGAGAGCTTTAATTTAAGGTATTAATAATTGAACATAGTGACTTAAAATACATTAAAAATCAACGAAATTAAAACAGTTAAATTTTCTCGAATATTCATGCATTTTAAGTCACTATTTTTCATTATTAATAACTTTGGCTCAGATTAATATTTATTAACGTTCCTGGTCTTAAATTAAAGCTCTTTTTGACTACTTTTATTATCTTCTGGGTCATTTTTTCTAGTACTAACCCATGCAGAGTTATAATCACTAGAATAGGTACCTTATTTCACTACAATAACTATATATTCAGAGTAAAAAAGCTTATACGTCGAATATGAGGGCCCATTAGAATGAACTACAGGTGATTGGCTTCATTTTAAGATATCCGAAAGCACCTCCCAAAGTTTTATCAAAATTTGTGGCCTGGAGGTATGACGACACTCTCCTTGTAAGTTTGTTATATATATATATATATATATATATATATATATATATATATATATATATATATATATATATATATATCGGTTTTATAAGGAGCCGGAAAAAAGTTTTTTTGCACAAGTCTTTTTTTAGAGGCATGAAAAAACACGAATATCGTGCATGTGTGACAAAAATAAATAAATAAATAATTTGTTAGGTACAACAAATCATGATTACGTCTATATATATTTGCATTTACAACTGTTTTTTACAAATTTATATATACAGATTTTCAAATAATATTGTTATTTATTATCAATTAAACAAAGATTTTTTGTTAATTAACCAACTCCATTATTAAAATTTTTTAAACGAGCAAATTTCCTTAATTACAAAATTCATCGCGTCATTTTAAGCGTTCCATTTCGCTATTTTGCTTCTACGCTTAGACAGAAAACTCCAGACAAGTTGAGCATTAGTAGGCCTACTGCGCGACCGGGGGGGGGGGGGCGCTTATGGGTAGGGAGCTATGCTCTTTTATTCTCGTTCAGAGAGGGGAAGGATGAGAGCAACGAATATAGACGTATATTCGTTGATGAGAGTGAGCGTAAGGAGAAAAGGGAATTCCAGGGATTCCCCCATCTTTGTTCTGCTTTTTAAATGTAGACGATACCTGCAGCCGCATTCACTATTGTATCCGAATAAACTTGCAAAGGGAGTTAACGTTAATGTTCCTTATATAATAATTGTTCATCTATAGCAAATATGATTATGAAAGAGAATTGTTAATAGGTTATAAAACAATAGTGGAATAAATATTATATAAATATCTCTTTGCTCATAATTGTAATTTTTTAATGTAATAATAATATTTTGTATAAAGTAAAATAGATTGATCAGGCTCAAGAAAGCTAATTCTATTACAGCTTTACATTAAAAATAATATTTAAATAATGTACAGTAAGAAAATATTAGCTAAATTATAAATAAATATTGTTATCTTTTGTTTACAATAAAGATTTGTATATTTTTACATGTCTTAATTATTTTTAAACCTTTACTACCGAGGTGAAATTTAGTAATGTGAATCGCGACGTGGCAAGCAATCAAAATGTGCCATTACTTATTCAAAATTAACTGACACAAATTTTAATTTGTAAATAAAAGCTGTCAATATTCATATTTACAGCGTGTCATGATCAATTGCTAAGTAAAGCTTTACATTAATGTCGCACTTGGACACGAAAGTTGTGAATAACAGTATGGTTAGCTTTATTTTATATTGAAAGATTTAAATAAGTTTTTGTATATTTTGATTGTAAAATTGTAGAATAAGAAAAGTGTGTGTTATGTGAATAGTGTCTAAATGATTACTTGTACAAATTATTATCAACTATGTAATAATAATTTGTATCAATTAAAATCTATATATTTAAATGTTCTTACGGGTTTTATTATTTTAGGATAAAAAATGTGTAAAATATGTAAAAATTTACAAAATTATACTTCATTGTTTATAAACATTACAAGTTTATTAAGAATATTATTTATGCTGACTGTATTGAAGATTTAGTTGATTTTGCAAAATTCAGAATCAGCGTCGAAAGCATTATATCAAGGGTAGACCATACAGTTCTGGTCTTAGAATTTAATGAAACTTTGAAGATTGACTTTCAAATTGTACAAAAATAGCACACTACTTATAGCTTTATCCAATCAGTTGTAGAACCTTTTTGATCATTCAAAATAAAGCCTTACCTTATTTTATCTCATCTTATTAACGCTAATAAAATAAAGTATATCTGCTATACATAGGCTCAATGGATAAAAGTACGAGTAATGGTTTTCAATTTTATCAATTCAATCGCCAAAGTTCTATCACCTTATAATATATTAACCTTAAAATAGAACCATTTTTTACTATAATTTATTCTTACATAATGAAATGAAACTCAATATATTACAAAACAAGATGCAAGTTCCATTATTGCAAAAGTAGTTGTCGTCAACTAAAGAAAGATTCGACAAAACAGTGTAGACTTTTTTTGAGGTCTCGCTCTGTTCCTTAAATAATTTTAGGGGGACTTAACGATATAAATATTGTATAATTTTGATAAAACTATAAGTAGTGTGCTATTTTTGTACAATTTGAAAGTCAATCTTCAAAGTTTCATTAAATTCTAAGACCAGAACTGTATGGTCTACCCTTGATATAATGCTTTCGACGCTGATTCTGAATTTTGCAAAATCAACTAAATCTTCAATACAGTCAGCATAAATAATATTCTTAATAAACTTGTAATGTTTATAAACAATGAAGTATAATTTTGTAAATTTTTACATATTTTACACATTTTTTATCCTAAAATAATAAAACCCGTAAGAACATTTAAATATATAGATTTTAATTGATACAAATTATTATTACATAGTTGATAATAATTTGTACAAGTAATCATTTAGACACTATTCACATAACACACACTTTTCTTATTCTACAATTTTACAATCAAAATATACAAAAACTTATTTAAATCTTTCAATATAAAATAAAGCTAACCATACTGTTATTCACAACTTTCGTGTCCAAGTGCGACATTAATGTAAAGCTTTACTTAGCAATTGATCATGACACGCTGTAAATATGAATATTGACAGCTTTTATTTACAAATTAAAATTTGTGTCAGTTAATTTTGAATAAGTAATGGCACATTTTGATTGCTTGCAAGATAATATTAGTGTTCAACAATGTTAAAGGTGCAAAAATGATTATTCATATAAACTAGTCTGCATTCAAAGAATAGAAACTGACAATATTTTTATGTACACTTTATCATAAATGATATGTCCAGCTATTGTGTTCAGTTGAAGGTAATATTTTAGTTGCGCACATGGGCACGATAAACTGTAAATATCATTTGAATTATTTTGACTTTTTACAATGAAAGTTTACAGCATGTAAAGGGTGCCAAAATTATTACCCCCGTCAAGTAATATAAAATATTTGAATTTATCTTAATATGTCAGACTGACTTTCAACATGGCTCATGTTCTACACTATTATAAGATTAACCATTTATTACCAAGGTGACATCTGTGACCTCACTCAAAATTCATCATTTATAACTTTATCAATATTATATTTTCAGCCCTAAAAACTTTTTGTAAACTCATTAAGTATAATTGTAGTTATTATGTAAAACTTTGGAGCTATAGAATTATTTAGTTTAAAAATTTATAAACAATTTAAGCATAAAAAATCGAAAAAATAAATATAGAAATCTTAAAAAATTATATTTTTAAATTTAACAAAAATGACAAAACAGTGGATACTCTTTTATTTATTATCCGATATGTATTTTGTTTCTTGAATAATGTCAGAAGGACTTAACCATACAAAAATTGTATAGCATTGGAAAACCTGCATTGTTTATAAAACATATGTACAAACTGATAAACAATTACATGTAATTTTGTAGGTTTTCCAAAATTATACAATATTTATATTGCTAAGTCCCCCTAAAATTATTTAAGGAACAGAACGAGACCTTCAAAATACAAATTAGATAACACGTAAAAAAAAGTCTACACTGTACATATACCAATAAAACCTCCTTAAGCCCTTTATAAACTATAGAAAAATTTATATGAAAATATTAATATTAATATAATTATGGTTCATAAAAAGCTAGCGGATGTTGTAGAGTATATTCAAAAAACTTACTTTTCTTTAGTACGTGCAGGAAGGCCATTCTTGCCGTTAGCGTCGTTTTCGTTTGTTTTTTCTTTCCGATGCCAAGGATTAAAAAACTTCATGCTTGGATTTGTGAAAAATGAATTAACTTTAGTACATGTATAGTAAATTATAAATAGTTTACATATATCATATACATACCTTTTGATTAATTTATTTAGTTGTCTGCGCAAAAGGAACTTCTGCGAACAAAGCAGAGGGTTTATTTCCTTAAGTTGTGTGACGTGTATTTCACGTCCCAATAATATTAAATACGGGCAGTCAATCGCGACCCAGTCACCCGTCACCAGAGCCGAGCATTTCTCACATTTAATTAGTATTGTTATTAATGGGGGGGATTGTTATTATTTGTTGAGGGAATGAGGATAAGGAGTCGCGACCGAGGAAGGCCGCAGACCGGCACACACACGCACACACCCATACCGGCGGCACCAGCTGATCGCCGCAGCGACGACTGCTCGGAGCGAGCAACGGCGACGAGTCTACACACACAGGCACAACACCAACATCACTGCACGCTGTACGCGCGACCCTCTCTCTCTCTCGTTTGCTCTTTCTTCCTCGCCTCTCGAGGATGATGAGCCGCTGCCCGCGCACACACATACACACACGCGCGCGCGGCCGCCCTCTCTCCCGATGCACGCAGACGCGGGAGGAGAGAGGATTCACAGCGGCAGCGGCGGCTTCCTCGAGACACACCATCTCGGCTGTAGCCACGAGAGAGAGAGAGAGAGAGAGAGAGATATACCGACACGGCTGTCGGCAGAGGGGAGAGCTAGAAGCCGCCGCGCCGCGAGCCGCATGAAGCTGCCGGCCTCTCCTAGCGTAGGCCGACGCGCGCACGTCGCCGCTGCCAACTGTGTTGGTCCGGCAGCGACAAACCCGAAAGCGCCCGATATAGATATACACTCTGGGTCGCCCGCGCGTGTATATCTAGCAATTCATAATTGCCCGCGCTGCGTAAACAGGGCGGCATTCGCGGAGCGAGCCAATGAGAAGTAGCGACTCAAATCACCGCTGACTTGGCCTTGATTTTTGCATCTAGGGAAAATCAAGGCCAATCACCGTAAAGGAAAGGGCGGAAGCAACAAGAGTTTGAGCTGAAGTTGCGCGAGAAGAAAAGCCAAAATTTTGGAAGAGATTTCCGCCCTCTCCGATTTTGGGCACTGACTGCCCGGCCTTCAGCATAGATAGTCGTGAGAAAGTTTTGCCTGCCGTTCGAGCATTGAGACCGCGTGGAGAGACATTGACGTAGACATAATCCCGGAGAGCGATAGATTGGGCTAAATTAACCGGCGACCTGTGACCTGCGAGGAAGAACATCGCGGACGCGCCCGACTAACCACGGTGAGTGGACTGTAATTGCCGAGCTTCCCTCGGCACTTGCAAGTGAAATTTATTAATAATTGTCGTACATCGCCGCCATGTGCTCGGGGTTCTTGGGAGAATAACTCCGTGGTGGTGTGACACCGGTATGTAAGATCCGTGCGGGTCGGACCGGTATTTAACTCCAGTATTAGGGTGGGGAAATTCGCGTGACTCGGAAACTCGGGAGACGTGGTGAGTTGGTCGTCGCGAAGGACGCGTGATAAGGCTAGCGTAGCCATGTTAGTTAGATAGACGAATTAGCTATAAGAGAAATTCTAACTTGCGACCGGTAGTATTACCCGACGATGAGAAATAAAGTTTGAATATATTTAAAGTGAAAATTGTGAGTGCTTATTAAAGATCTATAAATTCCTGATTTTTCCTCTTCACGAAACTCCCTCTGGGGAAGGGCTCGTGCCGAGTTAGCCGCGCTTTACCTGGCGCCCATTAAGTTAGAAAATTTGGTAAAGTGTCCAGATAGTAATAAGCCATAGTAACCCCCCACATTACAAATGTAGTGGTTTCTGATTTCAAATCACGAAAGCCATGTTACAGTTGTTGCACTTGGGTCGCGAGCGCGTGAAACGAGAACGTGGAGTGGACGTAAGTGAGAAGGATTACCTCCGTGGATGAGACAGAGAAAGAACGTTTCGTTGCCGCGATTTCATCTTTAGGGTATGTCTACAACCGTGTTCCGCCGTGTATCCTGGAGTTGATGGAGTGGCTCTCAGTCATCACTTTCTCACGGTACTCCACTGGGAAGACAAGTCTACATCCTTCTTCTCGAGATGTCACTGGGTCTAATAGGGGGTCGCTACGAAATTTGCACAACATGCCATCTTCGATTCGCCAGTCTGGGAATCGGTGTAGGTGTCTTTGTACTTCTTCCATCCTGGCTAAGTATCACTCGTCCTGTACCTCTTCATATCCAGCTATTTCCCCTCCATCTTCATACATCCTGGACAATGCATCAGGCACTTTCAGCAGAGTGCCCTTTCGATGGAATACTTCGAAGTCCCACTGTTGCATTTCAAGTGCCCAACGGGCTAGTCGTCCAGTAGGGTCCTTTAAATTACGAAGCCATTGGAGGGCGCTATGGTCGGTGATAGCCTTGAATTCGTATCCTTCCAGGTATGGTCGTAACTTTCTAATGGCCCATAATAACGCCAAGCATTCCCGTTCGGATGTGGTGTAGTTTCGCTCAGCTGCTGTGAGTACTCTACTCACATATACGATGGGGTGCTCTCCATCATCCACTTCCTGTGTCAAAACCGCCCCAATTGCCACTCCGCTTGCATCACTCTGGACCGTGAATGTTTTGGCAAAATCTGATCTTGCCAGGACCGGAGCTACGGTTAGCGCCTTCTTCAGACCTTCAAAGGCCTCTTGTTGGTCGCTATCCCATTTCCATTCTTGTCCCTTCTTAGTAACTTCACTAACGGAATTTTCATCTCTGAGTCGTTCTCAATGATTCGCGAGTACCATCCTACCATACCCAGAAATCGTCTCAGCTGCTTAACGGTCTTCGGCGCTGTATATTCTGTTACTGGCGATACCTTTTCTGGGTCTGATCGCAATCCATCTGTATCAAGTAAGAAGCCTAAGTATGTCACTCTATAGCAGCAGAATTCGCACTTTTTCCGATTGACTACCAACCCTGCTTCGACCAGCTTCTTGAGGACCAGCTCCAGCCATTTACTGCTGCTGCTGCCGCTGCTGCTTTTGCTGCTGTCGCTGCTGCTGTTGCTGCTGTCGCTGCTGCTGCCGCTGCCACTGTTGCTGGCGCTGCTGCTGCTGGCGCTGCAATCGCTACTTTTCCTTCACTCTTCTCTCTCATCTCTTCACTCATCGCTCGGGTCTCTTCGCTCGTCGCTCGGGTCTCTACGCTTTTCTCTCTCGTCTCTTCACTCGTCGCTGGTGACTCTTCACTCTTCTCTCTCGTCTTTTCACTTGTCACTCGGGTCTCTTCGCTTTTTTCTCTCGTCTCTTCGCTCGTCGCTCAGGTCTCTTCGCTCGTCGCTCAGGTCTCTTCGCTCTTCTCTCTCGTTTCTTCACTCGTCGCTCCGGTCTCTTCGTTCTTCTCTCTCGTTTCTTCACTCGTCGCACCAGTCTCTTCCCTCTTTTCCCTCACCTCTATATGGGCATTTCCTGCCGGACTTAGCACGGCACTTCCCCCCCCCCCCCCCCTAGACCCAGAACCAAAAGAACGTCAGCAGTGTTACTTGGCAAAACTCTCTTCACCATGCCTGTCCTTGTGAGGTCGCTTTTCTTCACAGCATCTTCGGGGGTCGCTAGTGGGGCGTGCAGCCGTCCTGCCTCAATCGTCCCAGCTCGGTCCAGATCCACGTATCCGCGTTGACACTGCTTTTCGGGCGTGTTTGAACTGTCGCTACTGTCTGATTCGAAGGGACTACTACTAGTTGGACTTTCTATGCTAGAAGGGCTACATCTCCGGCATCTGTTGTGTCTCCGGTCGCTTTTCACATCATTTTCCTTGACGTCCTTGTCGGTCCGGTCCCAAGTGGAGTAACCTCGCTTCCGGTGCTGTATATGCCTCCGCGGTGTATACCCCGAGTCACTGTCAGAGTTCGATGAGCTGCAGCATCGAGAGATTTGGTCATGAATGACTACCGTCGATCCCGGGCCTGGGTTCCTCGCAATCCTGCTGCCGGAGTTCGTGCCCATGATGGTCGTGCGTCTGCATCCGAGAACAGTCTCTTTCACTGTGTGGTCGCTGCTACATGTTGTTTTGAGTCAACTGGACTGGTGAGACCTGTGAAACTTGGCATCCTGGTACAGGAATCGTGCGTGACCGGCCTTCGTGAGTACTGAACACTGGGTGCTACCATTTCTTCTTGCATTGATGTAGCGGTGGTAATGGTGCTCTAGACTCTTGTATCGCCGCTACTTGTCTTGATGTAGTAAGCGGCCTCACGTCTTGGCTGTCTTCGGTCCCTGTACTATGGCTTTCTAAAGTTTTGGTCGACTTCCTAGGTCTTTTAGCCTTTTTTCTCGTGACCACAGGTGTGGGAATTTTCTCGTATGACTCCTCTCTCATAGTTGTCCCAGATACGCTAAGTCCCATCTGATCTAATATTATTATCAGGTCCATCCCATTTATTCTAGTTGATACTGCAATTCTCTGGAGTATGCGCCGATCCTTCTTTGCTGCTTGTCTTGTGTTCATTTTGTGCTTTTCCTCGTTCACAAAAGGAGGAAAACAAAAACAGCGGTCTGGTCGCTAGTTACACTCTACAGTTACTGCAATATTCGCTAAGTTGGGAGAGCCCGCCCAAGCCCTTGAAATATTCGCAAAGACGGGGATTTAACCTGCAGTACCCGGTGCACGCGAATGGAGAGGTCGCTAATAAGGGAAACAGTCTTAACTCTTTTACAGGACAATTTTCCTGCCTAACTACTGTGTCACTAAATTTTAATTTTTATAAGGATTTATAATAATAATATGTATATTTATATATATTTATGTTACTCTGGAGATTTCCGTATGTTACTTTTGCTAAAGGGACAAAAGGAGATAAAACAAAGAAAATAGCTTCTTTTTTTGAGATCTCCTTTATCGGTTCCTTTAGCTGAAATGCCTAATCGAAATTTGGTTGCCTATCTCTTGAGTAGCTGCTGAAATACCCTGACGCGAAACTAATAAAGTCGCTATTCAGTCTTCAGTGGTTCTTGGTATTCTCTTCTTGTTCATATCTGCAGTAATAATCTGAGGTTTCTTCTGGGTCGCAATCAATTTTCAGTAAAGAATTCCCAATACAAATGAAATATTTATATATATATATATATATATATATATATATATATATATATATATATATATATATATATATATATATGTATATGTATTAATCAATATTTCCTTTTACACAGTAGTTGTAACAACTTTAGTTGTTGTTGTATTTTTACACCAATTTCCCAGCAGTTGTTAGAAAAATTTACCCTTAACCAAAAATTGTAAATCGTTCTTACTAATCGATTTGGGGGAGCAGCAGAGCAAAATTACTATTTTGTGGAAGTATTCGCAAAATAAACTTTCCCTATACGGTGGTGTGACTCCTACTCTACTACTTTAACAATTCGTTAAGGAAGTTTGAAAAATAGGTCGAAATTCAGAATAATTACACATAAAATAATTCATCTTTCACTCTAACTCATTATCTCGAATTTCACTAAATTCCCAAACAACAATTTTCTGAATTTGTCTCCTATTTTCCAACCTTCTTTCTATTGCTATTCTACTCAGTGCACTGCCGCAATCTTCCACTTACCATGTGGTATTTCGCTCATTTCGCCGGATATCGCTACAATCTTCTCCAGAAATAACTGAAACGCAAAAAAATTTTGTTAAAAAATTTTTCGAAACTTTCCAAGACTCAAAGAAAAAAAAAATTCACGGAAAATTCCAAATTGAACAAGCGTATCTTTTCAAAACACCCCCGAACTGTGAAAAAAGCTTTACATCAAAAACGCTCTAAAAAAAATTCGGAAAATTTTCAAGAAAAATCACAAACCCCTCTCAAATCTAAAAAAAAACTTTCTGAACAAAAATATTTAGAAAGAAAATGTTGGAAAATTTTCAAAGAAAATTACGATAATCTCTCAAAAAAAACCTTTGAAAAATTTTCAAATCGAAAAATTCTCAAAAAAAAATTCTTCAAAAAAATTGTCAAAAACATTAAAAAAAAATTTTTTGGGCTACCTTTAAAATAAAAAAAAATTGAAAAAAAAAATTCGTAAAGTTTTCAACTATATAAAAAAAGAATTTTCGGAAAACTTTGAAAATCGAAAAATCTTCAACAAAAAGTTTGGAAAATTGTCCAACAATGTCCCAAAAAATAAATCCGGAAAATCTTCAAACAAAAAATTTTCTAACATATTTCTCGGAAAATTCTCAAAAATATCCAAAAAACTCTCGAAAATTTTTCAAAATCCAAAAAATTTTTTTTTAAAAAATTTCGGAAAATTTTCAAAATCGAAAAAATTTTTTTTTTTAAATTTCGGAAAATTGTTAAAAATATAAAAAAAAAATTCTGGAAAATCTTCAAAATCAAAAATTTTCAGATTCCTATCTATAACCCATTAACCCAAGTGAGAATTTTCTAAATCCAATATATAACCCAATAACCTAAGTGAAAATTTTCTAAGTCCTACTTATAACCCATTAATTCAAGTGAAAATTTTCTAAGTCCTATTACAAACTTCTTAAACGCAAAAACCAAAAAAATAATTTTCAATTTGTTTATAATTATTAATACAACACAAAAAGAATCGCTTTAAATCGCTAAACTTCCGCTTGCTCGGGTACTGTATAAAAAAAAATTTTCCGACTTTTCCCGAACTCAATAATTAATTAAATTATTCTGTCGCTAGTTTTCCTGATTTTCGTGTTTCACTAAGCCCCCGTTGGTACGTCATTTGCAACGTGGCATTTCGTTGCTCTACTTATTTATTAAACTTTGCTCAGCACTTTACCGAATGTATCAAATATAATGGGCACCAGGTAAAGCGCGGCTAGCTCTGCACGAGCCCTTTCCCAGAGAAAGTTCCGTGAAGTGAAAAATCAGGAATAAATACTTATATAATAACTACACAAAAATCTCACTGTTTAAGTACCTAGGTTTTATTATTTATCACAGAATATAACGGTCGCCACATTTACAAGTTTTCGCACAACTAACCGGTCGCTAAACAATATGGCTACGCTAGCCCTCGCACGCGTCTCCCGCGAGCACCAACTCACCACGTTTCCCGAGTTTTCCCGAATATCGCGTAATCCCACCACACTACTATTCGTAATTTTCAAGCTGGCGCGCACTGATTCGAAACGATGGTGTCACACCACCAACGCATTTACGCCATTGCCTCCGAGCACATGGCGACAATATAATATATATATATTAAATTATTAGTTCTGTCTATAAGTGCCGAGGCAGGCTCGACAAGTACAGCCCACTCACCGTCGCTAAACTGTGGTCGCCTCGTCGTGCTCTGCCAATTTATTTTGTTCTAATAAATTAATATTAAATTACTATATCTATTTTTGATTAAGAGCTCAAAAAATGTGTGCTGATATATCATTGATGGTTTAATTTACAACCGTTAATTGAACTAGCTGTAGCTATAATATTATTTTTATTACACATCTATATATAAATTAAATCTGTTTTAAGCAATTTTCGGTATCATTATTTTTTGTAATTAATAATTTTAATTTTATAGATTTCAGATATATAAGGAATAAAACATAAAAAATACTGATGTACATTATTTCATTAATCTTCAAATACCTTTTCAATCAATATTTTAAAATATCAATGGAAAAGTTATAAAAAAAAAAAAAAAACAGAAATATTACCGTTTATAAGTAATTGTATACTCTATCTACGGATCTATTCTACGATGCGATCTGTTATTTTATTTCAACGGTGATATAGACGGAAAATTGAGTAGAAGGTTTGTGGGGTTTTTAACCCAGATTCAAATTTGTTTTGAGTAATGTAGAGTAACATTAAAAAAGATAGAAGGAATACAAATATGAACTTCTAGAAATTTTTTCAGGCTAATTCTACGGTGCGATATGCTGGGAGAAATAGCCATTTCTTTCGATTTCTTTTTTTTTGTATTTTATCTAATGTCAGTGTTTGAATTTGTATTCGAACAGAGGCTCTATAAGTCATATAGAGCCTCTGCGCAGGTATAGAGCGAGTACCTAAAAATGGATTAGAAGATAAAATTATAGTTCAAGATCTATCTAATAAAATTGAAAACATTAACAACTTTGTTCAGAAATACTTAAACAAACATTTACTCCGTAGTGATTATAAAGAGTTGCTGCAATTAAGCAAACATCTTTTAGTTCCATGTGCAGGTACTTACGTTAAATTTTATAAGCTAGAAGCATTTTATCATGCGCGCTGGATGGCTTAGTCTATAAGGTAAATGTACCAGTAACTGGCCACTTAGTAACACGACGATAGTTTATCTAAAATATAAAGCGTTAAAATCAAATTGCGATCGAATAAACTTTTACTTATTAAAAGATATTTCTCATGACATTATCTCAAACAATATTTCTCATGAAATTATCTCAAACAATATTTCTCATGGCATTATCTCAAACAATATTTCTCATGACCTTATCTGAAACAATATTTTTCATGACATTATCTCAAACAATATTTCTCATGACATTATCTCAAACAATTTTTCTTATGACATTAAATAAATTATAAATCAAAACGTTAGTTAGTCCGATGTACTAGTACAAGGACACCCAAAATCGACCTGTTCCAGTCGCCAAATTTTGATGTCTTGATAACTGGCCATGACATTTATAGAGGTATACAAAAAATTTAAATGGGAAAAAATTAGCTTACAACGCAAAGGGATTAAAAGTTACTAAAAAGGAGATAACGAATGAAATATTTCAGAACATGTTGTGATAGCCCAACTGTAGTAGATTATCGATTTTTAAATGTTAGTATAATACCCAAGATTCGCACAGTCTGATCGGCATGAAACGGGATACTCGGACAAAGAGGAATCGCGAAGAATAAGGATGGGTGCCTACATCCATGTAAGTTGCGAATACGGGAAGGAACGACAAGAGTGGGACAGTATTTCTAAGCGACGTAATTCGGCGGCGAATTTTGATTCGCAAATTGTCCGTCAGCACAGAGTCGCCTAGCGAGCAGAATCGCACGCCTATATATGTGAGCGCAAGTAGTTCTTTTGAGTTCAACTGTCATGCGAATAAATATAAGGTGTTGATCGTGTTTAATAGGAAATATTCTAGTGTATTCCTTTTTTTATATGTATTTTCCTATTTTCGATTTTTCATTTCAGATCAATAGGTACCTCGGAGAGCAAATGATAATAAATAATAATAATGAATAAATAAATATATACATATAAATTTTACTTGGATCAATTCGCGAATTCTTACAATGGCGCTCGGGCACGGAACCGAGTTTTAGAAGAAAAAAATCCAAGTGAAAATATAAAAGTGTAATAGATAGATTTAAGAGGGTTTTTTCTTTCTTTTTGTTTTAATTGTTTTTAATGACACCTGTGACACCAGCGATAAGCTTCCCGTAGCCGGGAATGAGTTCCCGAATGATCCAGAGGAAGCAGCAAACGGAGTCGAGGTGCATATGGCGGAGCTGGAGGAAGCAGCGGCATTTAACGTCGCACATCGAGCGAATTGAGAGGGAGGCACAGCAAAACAGCGACCTGTGCGAAGCGTTGAGGATTCAAAATCGGAGCATGATTAGAAGAATTGACGAGCTGTCAGCCCAGCTAGAAAAGTTTATGAGTGCACAAAGTGAAATTAATTATAACATTCAGGGACGTATGGACAATTTAGAAAAGTGTATAGGCCAGATCACGGTAGGAATGGTGCGGCGAGAGTGAAATTAGACTCGGTCGAAAAGCGCGCAAAAAGTGGCGTCGGTTGATGACGTAGTGCAAGGCATGAGTGTGAGAGAGAGAGAGAGAGAGAGAGAGAGAGAGAGAGAGAGAGAGAGAGAGAGAGAGAGAGAGAGAGGGGGGGGGGGGAGAGAGAGAGAGAGAGAGAGAGAAAGAGAATGATCGGCGTCGGTAGAGTCTGGCTAGAATCCGTAATGCGCGGGAAAAGCGTCTTAGAGAGCATCTGTAGATTTGTTGGAGATAATATTTTTTTTTTGAAAAGTATAAATTTTTATTTGTTTTTTTGAGAATATAGTAGTTTAGAATAAAAAAGGCTTTGTTGGAAAGTACGTAAGAGTGAGTTAAATAATAAATAAAATAATAAATGATAAATTTTAATGAGAGAGATCGGGTGCTAAAATATTAGAAAAAATAAAGAATAACAGTAGAGAAAACGTGTGTTGTGTGTGTGTGTGTTGTGTGTGTGTGTGTGTGTATGTGTGTGTGTGTGTGCTTGCGTGTGTGTGTGTGTGTGTGGGTCATCATTACTCTTCATATATACGGTGAAACTTAATATTTTCCTATATATATACCTATATATAATTCCTATATATAATTTTATATATATATATATATATATATATATATATATATATATATATATATATATATATTATTCTTTGATATAAGGGCCACCCGCTGAGTCCAAGACTGTAAGTCACTTAGAAAATCGTGAGTATCCTTAAAAATTTCCTCTTACTATCTGCTTTTTGTTACTGTCTGGCGTTTTAGAAAATCCAATATGGCGGCTCGAATATGGTGGCTCAACTAGGAATGTTCTTAAAAATTTATTTTTTATCATACTCACGATGTTTCAAGTGACTTACAGTCTTGGACTCAGTGGGTGGCTCTTCTATCAAACAATTACTCGTATATATATGTGTGTATATATGTATATATATAATGTTTAATAATAAATAAATAAGAGAATGAAAAAATTATTTCGGCAAAAATGTTCCTTTTGGTATGCAAAATTGTCGTAAATTTTTTCAGACTTTTTAAGCCCATATATTTAAAGTTGTTTTGAAGCTACATTTGACTTTATTGACAAGACGTGCATTTTAATAATTTTTTTAACAATATTTCATTTTATTTTGATTATTTTAATATAAATATGTTGTACTGAAAAAAGTTATATGATTATTTATAAGGAATTTAAGTATTAAAATCAGTTTAATTAATCGAAAGGGCCATTAAAAGGTTTTAACTATATTTTATGAAATATTCACGAAATTTGCTAAAACATGTCAAACATGACTACTTGTTCATATTTAGCTATGATCAACGCCTGCGAAAAATATTCAAGAAATAAAGGATAAACTTAAGGAGTTTGAATACGTTAAACAGATAGATTCCCAAGAAATCACTAAGCTAGATGGAGAAAGAATATTACAAATAAGGGGTATCTTAGTCCTATTTAAAGACGTACAAACCCTAAGAACTGAAATCAGCCGTAAACAAGAAAAAATGGAAAAGATAGAAAAATCGCTCAATTGGAAAAAACGGCTACCAATTCATTGGCACTTAGCTTCCTCAAACTAAAAAATTGTTCCATTATGAATTTCTTTATTCTAATACATTATTTCCAATTGCTATATTTCTTTCTTATTAATTGAGAATTATTAAGATTAACTTGAGATTATGATCATAGATTGCATTATCGATTTCAAAATATTAAAATAGAAAAATCGTTTTAAAACAAAAACGAGTCGAGGAATCTTTAATTTTTCTTCTGATATCGTATATTTATCAAAATAACAATTAAAATTGGTGTGTTTAATAGATAATGACCGCGACATCTTCGAGATATAAGTAATACAATTTAAAAAAATATAAACTTAAATGTCTTGAAAGATAAGAGACCTTACAGTCTTGGCAAAGTGCTCAGCCAAGAGATAGTGGAAAGATACCTTTTTTTAGCTTAATTTATTTTAAACATTTTTCATCATATGTTTTCGAGATATCGCCATTTAAACAAAAAATGACGTTTTCGTGTATAACAAATGAAGAGAGATAGCTTATAAAACATTTTGCATCGGGGAAGATAGATAATTTTATTCTCTATCAATGCATTTACACTGAAGTGATCATGTTATTTCTGAACCAAAATAATATACCTCGTTAATTTTAGGATATCGTAAAATAGAAAAATCGTTGTAAAAAAACAAGTCGATGAATCTTAAAATTTCTTTTTAATTCCGAATCATCATTAAGAAATACAAAAAATACGTTCTCGAGATATAAGCGGTCAAAGAAATGTTTAAGAAAAGATATAATCTCAAATATCTTAAAAAATAAAAGTCCTCATAATCTGGGGAAAGAACTTAGCGAAGAGATAGTTAAAAGCTACCTTTCTAGAAATTTTTAAAAAGATTAATGCCGATTTACTCAAGTTATCGTTCGACATATAAAATAGATCTTTTTACAAAATGATTTTATCCTCTTCAAAGGAAAAATAAAAAGGTTCAAAAATTTTACTGAACATTCCTCTGCACATTCCTAATCATCTCAAATTTAAAAATAATTTTTGGAATATGTTTTGAGATATTGCCGTTTAAATAAATAATTACGGTTGCGTGTATAACAAAAGAAGGGAATGACTTTATCCAAACTTTCAGATCGGAAAAGTTAGGTCATTGTATGAGCTGTGCGCTAAAGTTGATTTGCGTCAACATATTTAGTGAGTCCATTTGAATCTTATTTCAAATATTGTTTGATGTATTTCGAACAAAAGTTAGCATTCTTTAATGTACTTTTATTGAATTTCTAATAGTATATAATGATATTAACCCTTAAAAAATCATTAAAATATGACATTTATTTATGATTTCAATAGAGTATATTTCTAAAAGTATAATAAATATGAACTTTTCTTTCTTTTAATGTTTAGAATGAGGATAAATTTTCCTGAATCTGTTCAATGAATATCTTGACGCAAACCAACTTTACAAAACCTACCTTATTCTGGTCTAAAAAATTACTAATGTGTGCATATTTTGGAATCTAGGAGGGTAGAAAAGAAAGTACACTGAAGGAGAGCTGATAAGAAAATTAGCTGGCCATCATGACCTTGATATAAGATTTGCAGTTAAATCACAAAAAGTAGAGGATAAATGTGTGCAAAGATAAAGAAAAGCATAGAGAAAAATATAATGTTGAACAAAATAATAATAATTATAATAATAATTCATACAGGCAATATGATAAAAGCAATAATTATTCGGCTAGAAACCAAGATGGCTATAAAGGGCCAGGAAAAAGTCAATTATACCTTTAGAATAATGCAGCATTAAAGTCGAGTTATTAGTCAAATAAAAAGAATGATAATTCACAAAAATTAAATCTAGTGAAATTTATGCACTAGATAGACAAATAGAACTTGATCCAGCAGGAGCATATGGCATAAATCCGGAAAACTTCAAGTAGTTGCAGCATGCGCCTTTGATAACTCTAATAAAATGAAGAATCATGATGCAACTCGGAAAGGATCACAAGTAAATACAATTTTGGTAGATTATTGTCAGAATCAGACAAAGAGCAAGAAAACGAACAGTAAAATGTAGAGTTCCCAGAAATTGAAATTTTAATCGCAAAAATTTTCAGTAACAACTTTTCTAGATACAGGGAGTCCATTTACTTGTATCTCAGAAGAATTTTATCTAAGTTATTTAAATATATTAGAATCTGTTCTACTCTGCAAATAGTTGGGCATGTAATAAATGGAGCGATTGGTGCACAAACGACACATTTGAAAATCCATATTTTTGCTGATTTACACAAGTGAGAAGAAAAGAAAAGAAAATTAATTTTATTGTTCAAAATTGTCTAGCATTTGCATTTTAGATATAGATGCTCAAAAGGAGCTTGGATTAGTAATTGATTTAAAAGGGGAGAAAATTCATATAGGAGAAAATAATGAAATTATTGAAACGCTCCCATATAAAATAGGAATTTGAGTCTATATGAACTACAATATCGATATATAAAATCCATAGAGGATACATATGTTGAACATTTTGATGAATGTAGCGAGGTAGAGGTGGAATGTGTACGCTACGATATATATTCACGAATAAGTATTGTGACGCGTAGTTCGCGTCAAAATGTTATGTAAACTCCGGACAGTCAATCGCGACCGAATCGCCCCGTCACCAGAGCCGAGCATTAAAATATTATTGTACTATTGTTATTTATGGGGGGAATTATTATGTTGTTTGTTGGAGGGAATGAGGAGAAGGAGAATCGCGTCAATGTTACAAATGACGTACCAACGGGAGCTTAGTGAAACACGAAAAACAGGCTGAATTAATAATAGGAAAATTAGCGACAAAAAGGAAAATTAAACAAATTAGTGATTTCGGGAAAAGTCGAAAATCTTTTTTACACAGTACCTAAGCAAGCGACGGTTCAGCGACTTAAAGTGAAATTTTTTTGTTGTATTAATAATTGTAAATATAGTGAAATTATTTTTGTGTTTAAGAGATGTTTGTGAGGGGACTTAGAATATTTCCACTTGGGTTAATGGCTTATAAATAAGATTCAGAAAAATTTTCACTTGGGTTATTGGGTTATGTATAGGAAATTCTTCGATTTTGAGGATTTACTGAAATTTTTCTTGAATATTTTTGAAGATTTTCCGGAATTTTTTTTGAAATTTTTTCTATTTTGAGGTTTTTACGAAATTTTTTTGGAATGTATTTGAAGATTTTCCGGAAATTTTTTTGGAAAGTTTTTTGATTATGAGAATTTACCGAAATTTTTTTGTGGATATTTTTTAAGATTATCCGAAATTTTTTTTTTGATAATGTTTTGATTTTGAGGCTTTTCCGAAATTTATTTTTGGATATTTATGAAGATTTTTCGGATTTTTTTGTTGAAAATTTTCGATTTCGAAGATTTTCCAGAATTGTTTTTGGTGTTTTGTGGAAAATTTTCCGAAATTTTTTAAGAGTGTTTGGATTTTGAAGGTTTTCTACAGTTTTTTGGGTGTTTTAATAGACATTTTTGTTTCGATTTTGGAATTTTCCGAGAATCTATTTTGAGTATTTGAAAGTTTTTCGAATGTTTTCCTTTTTCTTTTCTTTTCTTAGGATTTTGAAGAGTTATTAAAAAAAAAAATATATTTTTTGTACACTTCGGAGAATTTTTTCGAAGAAGACTGTAGCGATATCTGATGTATATGGGCAAAATACCACATTGTAAGCGAAAGATTGCGGCGGCACACTGAGTAGAATAGCGATAGATAAAAAAGGTGTTGGAAAATAGGAGACAAATTCAGAAAATTTTTGTTTTTGGGAATATAGTGAAATTTGAGTTAATGAAATGAAGTGAAAGACGAATTTTTTTGTGTAATTATTCTGAATTACGATCCTATTTTACAAACCTCTTTGACGAATTGTTAAAGTAGTAGAGTAGGAGTCACACCACCGTACAGGGAAAGTTTCTTTTGCGAATACTTCTACATAATATTAATTTCGCTGTACTACTACCCCCAAATCGATTGGTAAGAGCGATTTACAATTTCTGGCCAAGAATAATATTTTTCAAGCAACTGCTGGGAAATTGGGTGTAAAAATACAACAACAACTAAAGTTGTGTTACAACTACCGTGTCAAAAAAATTGATTATTTACATATATATATATATATATATATTTCATTTGTATTGGTAATTATCTGCTGAAAATAGATTGCGACCCAGAAGAAATTTCAGATTATATACTCTAGATATTAACAAGAAGAGAATACCAAGAATTATTGAAGACTGAATCGCGACTTTATTAGTTCGTGTCAGGGTATTTCAGCAGCTACTCAACAGTAGGCAAACAAATTTCGATTATGCATGTTCAGCTAAAGGAACCGATAAAGAAGACCTCAAGGAAATAAGCTACTTTGTTTGTTTTATCTCCTTTTGTCCCTATCGAAAAAGTAAAGTACGGTAATCTCCAGAGTAACATAATATATATATACACACACACATTTAGTATTATAATATTCTTATAAAAAATTGAAAATTAGAGACACAGTAATTAGGGAGGAAATTTGTCCCGTTGAAAAGAGTTGAGACGGTTTCCCTTATTAGCAACCTCTCCATTCACGTGCACCGGGTACTGCAGGTAAAATCCCCGTCTTTGTGAAGATTCTAAGGATTTGGACGGGCCCTCCCAATCTTTTTTCCCTTTGTGAACGAGAAAAAGCACAAAATGAATACAAGACAAGCAGCAAAGAAGGATCCGCGCATACTCCAGCAAATGGCAGTATCGACTAAAATAAATGGGATGGACCTGAATGAACTGATAATAATCTTAGACCAAATGGTACTGAGCGTATCTGGGACAACAGTCTAACTCAGAGACGGTCTCCTGCGAGCAAGCATAAGGGTAGTGGAACCAGGTGCAGTAGTAACCTGGGATCCAGTAATTGACGAGAGACCATGAGATCAAGTACCGGCAACATCGGCGGCCATACTGCGAGAAGAATCGTTTGAACAGATACCTGAGAAGAAGAAAAGATGTAGGAAGCATAAGAAAGCGACCAAAGAAGCGGATGTGCAGAGCACAGAAACGGATTATAGCCAAGAAGAGGGACAGGAAACTACAGCGCCTATACAAGAAGTTAGGCACAACAACAAGCGACCGACGCATCAGTAGTTACTTTAGAAACAATAAGCGACTGCCACTCTCACTATGACGACACCAGTTCGTACAATTGGCCCAACGGATAGCTTCGCGATGCAGATGGTGTCTGCAAATACACGATCAAGAGCTCAAAGAGGGTTCCCACCACAACTATTGACGATAAGCAGTCACACACAGTTGGCATATACTCTGGAACTGATGAAGATGATACCAATTGGCTATCATTGGAGGCTGCCAGAGCCACCTTTCCAATACACAGGGAATTGTCCGTCACCAGATTCAAGCACGAGGACTCCCGCAGTACCAGTAATCCCACGAACAATACATTCGATTAGATCAGCGATAACGACTTCGGAATCAACGTTACCTACTTCGGTGCCAACCACCGCAGCGCCGTCGGTCATAAAACCTCCTGTAATGGCACAAGCGACTAAGCTCGGTGCCGGTCCTGGGACTAGTCAGATGGGACAACCCCTAGCAAGAGGTGCCAATCCAACAGGAGCATCACAAAGTCAGACGCCAGGTGATAAACCAGAACGACAGCATTCAATTCATCAGACGATTAAAACCAAGCAACCCCATAGCTAGTAAGTCAGGAAATGAGAACACAACAGACAGTAGCGACTCAAGAAGCAAAGAAGAGAAGCAAAATCGAGAAGAATATGCCATTCCACGGGGGGGCAGGACCATACGATCAGTTACTGCAGGGATTTGAAGAATTAAGAATGGCACAACATAGACCAATAACTCTCTTTCGGGAACCGGTATACGCGCCACAACCTCCGGTAGTCCCACCTCCGGTAGCAAACCCACACGATTACGTGGATACTCCGAGACCACCGTGGGGATCTCAAGATAGAAGGGAGCGACCCAGGAATCACGAAGTAGCAGAGATTCGGAGTCCTAAGGTGAATACTGTTCGTAGGCCAGCCGACCAGCAAACCGAAATATCAAAACAGAGAAGAAAAGAACGGAAGCGACTGTCATTTAGAAGTTAAGAAAGTAGCGTAATGGACCGAAAACTAGTGAAGAAGAGAGATAGCCGGAAAAAGAAGGACCATAGAGATAGAAGTTCGAGTAGTAGTACCACAAGTAGCGACTGTAGTATAACTTCATCAGACTCAGATGGCGACCATAATAAAAAAGTAAAAAACACAGGAGAAGCCACAATCGAAACCAGTCGACATCGACTAGCAACTTAGAGTATGAAGACAAGAAGAAGAAACAAAAAAATAGGAGAAGGCATTCGAATGCCGATATAGCCGGGAAAAATGTTAAAATATTTCAGAGCTGGAACCTGAAGTTCAATTGGGAAGATAAGGAGCCAAAGGAAATTTTAGACCGGCTACAGGATTGCAAATTAAGCCTAGCCATGAGCGACAGGGAGCTGTTGAATGCGCTACCATCGATATTTACGAAAAATACTAGCAGATGGTATCGATCGAAGCGATCAGACCTAAAATTATGGAAAGACTTCAAGGAAGCGTTCAGGAGATAGTATTTGGGTCATAGAGATGAAGAAGACACGATGGCGGACCTACGGAGCCGATCCATGGCAAAAGGAGAAAAGATTGCCAATTATATCTCCTGCATAGAATATATTGTCGACCACTTTAAGTGACCTCCATCCAGGAAAACAATCGTCAAACAGGCCTATATGGGCTTGAGGAAAGACTACCGACACTTCATGGCGGGGACAGAAATAAAAACGCTCAAGGACATAGAATAGGTATGGAGAATCTGGGAAAAGGAGAAGGAGTTAGATGACCTGTTTGAAGAGCCTTCACCAAAGGACAAGATGAGCATTCCAGGTGCAGCATACTCTGGGACACCCACAATCCGTTAGGTAGCGATAGCCTACGAGAATTCGAGCCCAGAGAGCGACACTAGCGACAGCATATCAGCATAGAAAAGCGAAGAAAAAACAAAAACAAACAAATGCTGTAGCCGCCGCCAAGGAGAATCAAAAGATCGAGGCCAACGTACAAGCGACCCCAGTGAAGCCAGCCCCATACAACCCGACGGCAGCAATGACGCACAGCACACCGCTGAACCCGCTGCAACCGAATTTTGTGCCCGCTTGGCAATGATCCAGAATGTTAACTCGTTTCAGGGTAGAGGTGTTCACGCCCAAGGATTCACCAGTCGAGGCGCACATAATGTGAGAGGAAATAGAGACCACGGGGGCCCTCCTGCCCAAAATATACCAGTCTATGATGCATGTTACACATGCCAGACACAGAGCGAGATAATGTCCACGAAAGACACGCTACTTATGTAGGGCTATAGGACATTATGCAAAGAAGTGCCCCAATAGACAGCCGGTATGGCAGTCCGCCCAAAATAATCAGGCTATAAGAAACGGAGTGTAGGAGGGGGGGGGGGGGGGGCTGAAGAGTCCCATACCCCCCAGCAACCACCAACGGGACAAAACTGGCAACAATAAAGAAAAGCCAGTACAGCGTCCAACCGACCATACAGAAGAAGAGGATAGCGACCCCTGAGAGAACGAAAAGTAGCAGCGACCAAGAGTTGAGTGGATCGATGATAGGCGAGGCAGCTAAAAGTATTAAGTCCATATTGTCTGATGTGGAGACTCACCCAGTATGGAGTAACACTTTAATTAGCGGAAGTTTAAGCAGGACCTCACCATTAGCAACCAAGAGAATATTACAGAGGAAAGTGAGTAAATTGAGTGAAAGCGGAAGCGACATAGAGAAAATCAGAGAAGAGAGAGAAAAAGTAGAGAATATGAAGTTTCATGAGAGCGACATAGAGAAATTTAGAGAAGACAATGAAAATAGAGAAAATGTAGAAAAAAACGAGAGCGGATTAGCGACCATGGAAGAGTAGAGTGGCGGTATTGGAGCAAGCGGGCAAAATTACTCTCAACAGAGCATCCAGCGACTCCTGCGCCAGGTAACCAAGAGTGTGACAACCTTATCGATCCTCGAATGGTCCAACGGAACGGCGCTCAATCCGACAGCTGACGAGCAGAAGGATTTTGAGCACTTAGCCCTCGTACGAGAGGCGGTTAACCTTCTGGAAGGATCACAGGTATCCACTCCCACATTGGCGGGCCCCTCTTCCTCTGTTAGAGACGTAGATGTTTGGGTGCCCACATCTAGTCTAGGAGTGGAGAGTACGTACTACATATGCCTTAGGCCGATCAATTGGAGGTTCCGGAACCAGGCGAAGACGAAGATGCAGGTATGAGCGCAGAGAAGCGCATCTTCACAAAGGTAATACTAGGTGACAGGCCATACAAAGCCCTAGTTGATGGAAAAGCCACGGCCTCCCTAGTAGGACTAGCGATAGCGGCTGAGTTTCGAGACCGATTGCGACCAGCGAACTCTGTTATTAGAACATGTTAGGTGGAACAAATAAAGTATTGGGGTATCTGGAGATCAACATTGAATTGTCTGGCAGATCCTTGCGACTACAACATATTACTTGGGCTGGATTTTACCACTCCATGGGACGTTGACTGTATGGTATGTATATATATATATATATATATATATATATATATATATATATATATATATATATATATATATATATATATATATATATATATATATATATATATATATATATATATATATATATATATATATATATATATATATATATATATATATATATATATATATGGCCTATGTATGTGGAGGACTAATGAGGGCCCGTGGAGAAAATCTTGGGATGACGAGGAAACTGAAGCGATGCCAGCGTACGCCGAATGCGCCGTCATTACCGAGGCAGACGACGAGCAGCGGAAAGTCATAGAAGACCTAGTGACCATGTCCGCTCTGCAGTCGTTCAAGGAGAATGTCACCTAAACTTCTTCAAGTAGTACACGAATAGATGAAGGAGATTTTCAGGAGTGGAATAATAGAGCGATCGGCAAGTGAATGGAGTAGCGCCACGGTAATCATCAAGAAGCCAGATAGGAGTTATAGATTTTGTATAGATTATCGCGACCTTAACAAAGTGACCCTAAAAGACCTATCAGAAGTATGGATTCAATATTGGACAAACTGCGTAAAGCCAAATATCTGACCAAAATTGACCTCAAGCAGGCTTATTTCCAAGTACTGATGAAGCAAAGCAGCAAGAAATATACGGCATTTGCAGTTCCGGTGTCGAGACTGTGGCAATGTGTAAAAATGCCCTTCGGATTAACAAATGCGCCAATGACCTTCAAACGCCTGATCGGTGTTCGGTTTGGCGTCCAGTATGAACCATATGTGTTTGGATACTTGGACGAGATCATCATAGCGACCGAGACCTTTGAGGAATATATCAAGATGAATTGCAATCAGACCCAGAAACGGTATCGCCAGTAACAGAGTATCCAGCGCAAAAGACCGTTAAGCAGCTGAGACGATTTCTGAAGATGGTAGGATGGTACTCGCGATTCATTGAAAACGGCTTAGAGATGAAAATCCCTTTAGTAAAGCTACTAAGAAAGGTACAAGAATGTAAATGGAATAGCGACCAACAAGAGGCCTTTGAAGGTCTGAAGAAGGCGCTGACGGTAGCTCCGGTCCTAGCGAGGCCAGATTTCGGCGAAACATTTCCGGTCCAGAGTAATGCAAATTAAAAAAATATATTCTCCAAGGGGAAAAGCACCGAATTAGCGACCCCCTCCTTACCATCGACCTTGAAGTTGTTTATGTTTTTTATGTTGTTTTTTTTTTGTTTGCAGAGTAGAGAAAAAAAAATGTTCAGAGCTAGAGGAGTTCGCCGTGGCCGAGCGGACAGCATGTGAGAGCAATGCCCCCCCCCCCCTCTCTCGTAGCCCCTCGTCTACTCCGGTCAATGACTCCATACCTTCTCTTACCCTTGCTTACCCTTCCGCGGTAGAGCCCATGACACCCGCGGTGGTCGGCACTAGAGTACACGCTCCGTTGGGGCACGACTTAACCTGGCAACCAGAAAAGGCTAGGCAGGACCAGGAAGTCAGAGAGGGCATGGCGGCCCGCGGCCTCGTCCATAACCCGGAGCTACAGGACGCAAACATATGTAGCGACCATGAATAGCGACCCCGCAGACGAATGAAGGCCACCGGGAGAGGGGACGACGTTGATCTCCGGTAGCGATCTGAAGCGAGTTACTTGTGCCGATGAGGAGGAGGAAGAGAGAGCCATCCGGGAGAGAATGCGGAATCGGCTACTCCAGCCAACCCAGCTGCAGGTAGTCGCAGTATCCCCTTCATCACCGGCGGGGTGTTTAAGAGCTCGCCTGTTGGCTGTTCGTGCTACGGCAGCGGTCTCTCGTCGCCTGGCCCAAGAAGTGGAACAGCCAGAGAGGCGGAATCAAGAGGAGGCACCTCATAACCCACTACCTGGCCATCGTGAGGTTCCGGGGGGTCAGGAATCGGTTAACCCGTGTCCCGAACCCGACATACCTCCGATCCACCCGACACCTCCATCAATCCCTTTGGAGACAAGCCAGTCAGAGACCCCTCGGGCATGGGATATCAACGGGGGCCCGGTTATGAGCGGCGAGGTGGCAGGATTGAAGGAGGTTCCATGCCCTCCCCCTATCTCGGCTCATAGACAGCGGTACAATCCGCAGCGCCAGCTTCAATTGGACGACTATGAGTCGCCGGTGGCGGCCATGCGTACGGAGTCCCCACCCCCGGATACGGCTTCCCTCTGCAGTCGGTAACGGGCGTCACCAACCGAACCGGCGGAGATCCGGAGAGTGAAACTCACGGGAATCATGTTCAGCCACGGGCTCCTCGTACCCGTTACTCGATCCTCCAGATGGGGCCTGCAACAACTGTTGGCAGAAAGGGCACATCTCTCGAAGTCCCGAGGCCCCGCCAGTATTCCTGGTGTCGCAATTGCGGTAGGCGGGGCGTCAATGTGACGAATTGCTCCAGGTGTAGTGAGCCTCATCAGGAGTTGATTCGATGGAAGTACGAGGGGCGGGGGGGGAAGGTCAGCCACGCAGGACGTGGACCCACGAGAAGTGCCTCAAAGGACGAATGCGTCATCGTCGGAGGCTGGGGAACCGGCTCCGGTTAGAAGGGCATCGCACCCTTCGATGCCGCACTCGCCGACGACTGCCAGCCCGGAGCAGGATCGGCGTGGTTCAGCTAGACCGACGCCAGCACCACGTTGCATCGTACCGACGCTACCACCAGGGTCGTCTCAGAGACCTTCGCAGCACACCAACCCCTCACCACCAGACCCACCAAGCGACATATACAGGATTTCCGGCCCTGAAGAGGACATCTTGGAAAGAATCCAACGACTGGCGGAGAGCCTCGCGGACTTGCCTTCTCAAGACTGGGCCGCTCTGCTACGCGCCACGTTGGAGGCGCATCACCTCGAGAGAGGCCATCGAGGAGGCCAGTAGAGGAAAATTATGAACTACTCTAGCGACCACGACGAGTAGCGACCCCATCCGAGATCCGAAGCATCCGCTACCATGGGCACTACCTGCGACCCCCAATTAGCGATCGAAATGTCAAATGAAGGAGACATACCCATGCCCAGTAATTTGTAAAAATTATTGGCATTTATTTGTTATTTTTTTGCATAGGATCCCATAACTCCCTTTAGCGTCGCGCCATCTATGAGTGCCGTTGCTCTGTGGTCGGATTAGGCGTAGTAAGGTGAAGGTACTAATCTTTTTATTTGTTTTCAGCCTTGATAGTTATAGTTATAATTAGTTTTTGCGATAGCTTTGGTGCCGGGGGTTGTTCGAGATCCGCGTTGATGGGATACAATGGCCCAACTAGAGACTCGTTGATTGAAATTGGAATAAACAGTCCACTCCTGGTGCTGGGTTCCGTTTAGGGGGAGGGGGGGGGGATTTGTGACGCGTATTTCGCGTCAACATGTTATTTAATCTCCGGGCCGTCAATCACGACCGAATTCCCCCGTCACCAGAGCCGAGCATTAAAATATTATTGTAATATTGTTATTAATGGGGGGAATTGTTACGTTGTTTGTTGGAGGCGATGAGGAGAAGGATAATCGCTATCGAGAAAAATTACGGAACGATACACACACATCCACACCGACCGCAACAGCCGTCCGCGCAGCAGACGCGACTGGTGGAGGCAAGCACCGACGAGAAGTTCCACACATACACACACGACACCTACCCCATCGCACGTTGTACGCACGACTCTTTCTCTCGCTTGCTCTTTCTCTCTTGCCTGTCGAGGATGAAGCACGCAGTCGCGGGAGGAGAGAGGATTCACAGCAGCAGCGGCAGCTTTCTCGAGGCAGACCACCCCGGTTGTAGCCACGAGAGAGAGAGAGAGAGAGAGAGAGAGTGAGAGAGAGAGAGAGAGAGAGAGAGTGAGAGAGAGAGAGAGAGAGAGTGAGAGAGAGAGAGAGAGACAGACGTGGCAATCGACGACTCATGGGAGGGCTAGCAGCCGCCGCACTGCGAGCCGCCTGAAGCTGACGGTCTACTATAGCGTAGGCTGGTACGCGCATGCCACTGCTACCAACTATGATGGTCCCGCGGCGATAAAACTGAAAGCGCCCGCTATAGATATACACGCCGGGTTGCCGCGCGAACATGCTTAGCAATTCATATTGCTCACGTTTCGCGGGCAGGGCGACAATCGCGGAGCGAACCAATCAACAATAGCGACTCAAATTGCCGCGAATCTAGCCTTGATTTGCGCAGTTAAGGAAAATCAAGGCCAATCAAAAATAAGATAAAGGCGGAAGCAACAAGTGCGTGTGGGCTGAAGATAGGTAGAAGAAAACGCGAATTTGAAAAAAAATTTCTCTCAACAACTCTCCGATGTTGTCTATTTATTATTAGTTTGTTGAGTTATTATTAGTGGATCGGAGTGTTAAGGTTAGGAAAAGGGCGTGTTAATGTTGAATAGGGCACATTCACAACGCGGGGAAAATAGCGACTCCATTGCGACCACGAGGCAGTGGCTGGACGAATTATAGCCTCTCAGGATACTTAGCTGCGGTGAGTTGGATTAATAATTGTCGAGCTACCCGCGGCACTTCTTGGAGTCGGTAACTTTATATTATATTATATTATATAAATATATAGTAAATCACATTACGGTATTAACGCACGATTTGGTGGTGTGACACCAACGTGGAATCAGTGCACGGCGCGAGAATTACATTAAATTTTGGGCATAATACGTGGGAAAATGTATATGTAGTGCAACAATCGCAGTAGAATCTATCGATAAACAGGACAAATTGGGATTGTTATGTATTAGTCAGCTAGGGTAAACGTGGTGACTCGGTCGTTGGAAGCGACACGCGCGCGGGCTCGCGTAGCCATATTGAATAGCGACAAATTCGTAAATTAGCGACCAGATTTGATAATTGAAAAATGAAGCCTAGGTATTTAAATTATTAATCAAGTGTGTCAGTAATTGGTAGAATTAATTATCCTGATTTTGCTTGACGGAACCTCATCTGAGATAAGGCTCATGCGAGGCTAGCCGCGCTTTACCTGGCGCGGTTCGAATGCTTAATTAATAAATTAATAAGAGACAGGCGTAACAAAATCCTATGTTACAGTATGCTACGCGAAAAGGGATTAATTCGATAAATGAAAATTTTCAAGGTCAAAATGACCATTATGATATAACTTGACAGGAAATTGAGGAGATATTCCGAAACTGAACGAGTAAAATAAAAATACAATTGATACGCTCAAAATCCTAATATGGAAGTATACAAAAGTTTTTTTATAAAAAGCCAGGGTGCTTAACCTCTTTTGAGTAAGATTTTAAAGTAAAATATGACTCCCTTTTATGCCAATCCTTATTCGATTCCAATAAATCACCGATATAAGGAGGGGGTGGAAATACAAAAAATGCTAGATTGGGGAATTATTAGAAAATCTAATAGTGGATACATCATTACACTTGTGACACTAATAAGAAGGATGGATTAGTGCGTTTGTGTCGCGATGCACGAGATTTAATCATAAGATTGGTTACAGACCGTGAATGTCCTCAAAATATGGAGGAGTTACTTAATTGACCAGCAGTTTTTAACAAATTCCTATGTCAGAGAAAAGTTAAAAATTTACTGCACTTATGCATGAAGGCAAAGTGTACGAATTTAAATTCTGCCCATTTGGTACAAGTATTAGTACGGCAGTACTGATAAAAGGACTAGACCAGGCTATAAGGGGCACTGGAAAAAAGATAAAAAATTTTGTTGATGATTTATTGTGCATATCGAAGGATGAACTCAAGCACCTCGAGCACATTGAAAATCTTTTTAAAGTATTAATGGAGCATACTTTTAGATTAAGTTTTAAAAAGACAAATTTTTTACGCCAATAAGTAGAATTCTTAGGCTACATTGTAACTTCTTAAGGTATAAAACTTCAGATTACTATCATAAACAGAGAAATGTGCGATAATTAACAGGATTTCTTGGATTAGTGACTTTTTACGTAAAATTTGTAAATAATTTTTTAGATCAACTATACCACTGTTGAAGTTGTTTAAGAAAAATGAGAAACAGGAATGAGGGGGCCGCGAAAAGCAAGCTGTTCAAAACGTAAAAGACATGTTTATAAAAAATTTAATTTTATCTCACCCCGACCCAAGGAAACCTTAAATTTTACGGACGAATTCGAGTGGTTTTACGATCACTGGAGCACTCTCGGAATTAAACGATCAAGGAGAAGAAATGGTCAATACTTTTATAAGCTTATCGCTTCAGCACAATGAAATCACATATGTCACCACTAAAAAAGAATTATTGGCGATAATATGGTGTCGAATTAAGGTTGATTTTTACTTGAGATCAGCAAAAGTACGTTTAAAAACGGATCTTCAGGCACTAACATATTTTTATAAATGTAAATATTGTTGTTAATAGATCAAAAAAAAATTTTTTGTTCCCGACTCAACCGTAATTAACATTTTATTGACTTGAAAAACGGGACAAAAGTAGCATATGATTTCCGAAAATCAACTTATTCCCGCAAATCCACTTCTTTCCAGCAAATCTACTTTTTCCCCGCGTATGCACTTTTTTATTTCCCGCAAATGCTTTCTCTCTTTTTTTTTTAAGTTTTAGCTATTTCTTTGTCTTTTCGTAGGTCCCTCTCTTCAAATGAATAAAGTGGCCGCAGTTAAGTCGGAAATAAAGTTCTATATGCAACACGGGAATAAAGTCGACTTTATATAAAATAAAGATGTATATATTTTCCGTCACGTGTTTATTAACCTTTTATTTTACAATTTAAATTATTACACGCGGAATTAGGATTCTACGCTAACGCTCACCGATGTTACTAATTAATTACATTGTTTCTTGTACTCGCTCGCCTGGATTTTCTAGACCTAAACTCGTAATTGATTCTTAATAATTATATAGTGATAACTTACAATTAATTACCACTACACGCTGGGATCGCGTGGCAATTTATGTTTAAGTAGTCGATTTTCCATTCATGTCTACTCTAGAAGATGACTTCTCGAGGTCGGTCGATGGGTCTTATAGAGATGATGTTGTTGAGCTAGTGTCGTTGACACCGGAGACTTCGGCAGGCTACTCGAGGTCGGTGCAGAGGCTCCAGGTCTCTTCGTCTTTCGTTGAGCAAGAGGGGCTGACGGCCACCTTTACACTTTCAATCAAAACGCACATCATTTGGTAAGTGAAAGGTATTTATAACCACGTATTGGCGTGTGAAAGGGGATAACATCAGCGTCTTTCGTCCAATAAGTGATTGATGAATTTATTTATAATTCTGCTCTGCTGCGATCGCGTTAATTTTGAAAGGAGTAGGATAGCTGGAAATGAAGCATAGCACCGATAGTTTTCGTAAATGGGCCATTTTTCGTAAGATATCTGCTATTCTGCTCATTCAAAATACTTCAATGTGCACAAATATTCATGCATTTTTAGTTGATATCTTCAATTATTAGTAACTTTCGCTCAGATTAATATTTTTTTAACGTTCCATGTCCTAAACGCAAGCTTTGTTTGACTACTATTAGATACTTTCAGGCAGTTTTGTTTAATGCGGAGTTATAATCACAGCTAGAGGTATCATTTCTTAATGAAATAATGCATATTCGGAGCAGAATAGATGATATCTTACGAAAAGGGCCCATTCACAAAAACTACCTGTGCTACGCTTTATGTCTAGCTACCAGTGAATGATCCTGAAAGTTTCAGAAAATATGTATTTCAACAGGGAAGACAGGCGAGAAAAAGAGAAGTTTGATGACTGCGATGTCACAGCGGCAATAATAAACTAAAAAAATAATTCAAACAAAAAAAGACTGCTGTGATAAATAAACAATCATAAATGAATGTTAATGTTATAAAAGAATTTTATATTTTATTTTTTCTTAAATGAATTTTATATATTTACGCATGACCGTTCCAAGGGAGAGCCTTATATTTTCGTCATAGCAAAAAGTGTAATATTTAAAAAATCATCAAATTATTGCATAAAAACATGTTTTAACATGGTAGGAATACATTTCAAGACCCCCGTAGATGTATTTATGGATGTATTTGCATAAAAATATGTTTTAACACTGTAGGAACACATTTCAAGCACCCCGTATATTTTCAGTCATGTCCGATGAGTATATGTTCATATAGTATAAAAGTATTAAATATATTGAAAATTCGAATCTTAATTGTATCTTAAATAAATTTCATGCTTTTATCAAATTTTCTACGGTGAAATTGTAGATCTCGAAAAAATACAACATTTCTGTATTCTAAATTTTTTATTAAAACGTCATTTCAACAAAGCTTGTCAAGAAAATCGGAAAATGAAGCACATAAATGGTATAAACAATGTATCTTTAGGCCATAACTGGAGTATAATACATTATACGCTAAAATTTTTCATGGTAAAGTTGTAGATCTCAAAATAATACAACTTTTTTGTATTATAAATTTTTTATGAAAATGTCATTTAATCAAAGTTTGTCAAGAAAAACGAAAATGAAGCGGAAAATAACATCAATAATCGATTTTCAGGCCACAATTAAATTTTGACACATAACATGCAAAAAGAATTTACAGTAAAGTTGTAAATCTCGAAAAAGTACAATTTTTTCTATTCCACATTTATCACGAAAACGTTATTTAAGGGGGCACCACCTTTAAAATCTGAAATAAAAAAATTAATTAAGAATTTTTATTTTGATATTTATTTTAATAAAGGTTTTTTTCCCTGAAAGTATACATAAAAACCTACCAATTTGTATTTTTTTTACCTTCTTTGGACCTTCTATGCCTCCATGGCAAACCAGACTGTTTTCGAAGACTTTAAGCACTGTCCGTAAGATTCCAAGTCTACGCATGGATGGATTGGGCTAAAAATTTATGAGATACTCATTATAGTAGTACTTTTAATATGAGCGTAGGGATTTTGATTTGAACGAGTAGAAGTATTTTTTTATATGAACATTGTCAATATAACACTTATTTTTTAATAATTTTATCACTTTTATAGATGTAAAAAATTTTCTACTCGTTCAAATCAAAATCCCTACGCTCATATGAAAAGTACTACTGTAATGAGTATCTCCATAAATTTTGAGCCCAATCTATCCATGCGTTCACTTGGAATCTTACGGACAGTAAGCTGAAATTGATAAAAATAACATTTAGAGTTATTTAACAATTAAGTTACAAGATCTAATAGATATCATTTATACTCATCTTATCAATTGCAACTACTTTTTTCTTCTTTTCAACGTAGCAGACAAACATCTGCAGCAGTGTACATCAATATTTTCTGGTGCGTGGAGTCCCATGAGTCTTCCTCCTCCTTGAATAACCTGAAATGAAAAAAAAAAACACAAAAATGAATAAATTGAGTAAACTGTACTTATCATACTAAACTCTTGAGCGACACTCTCACACACTTCACTCAACTGCTTATTTATTTCATTAAAAGCCGATTGGGCAACTGGCTTGCATAGGTCCATAATCCCACAAAAAGTTGAAAGGCCAGCGTGTCCATGTGCAAGTGCACGAGCATACAGCACAGATCTTCTGTTCACTTCATATGCATTTCCTTTGGCTCCTACTTTGTTGCTGGAGTTGATCGCTGCTATTTCACCACACTTTGAGCACACAATATCTATTTTGAAACCAAGACCCTGCACACCAGATTCACTTAATTGAACACTGCCATGGCACCGATTACAACACAGAACACTTGTAAGTTTAGAAAATAAAATTGAAGTGTCAATGATTCTGTTTGTTGTATCAATGGTGTCTCTAGCACTAGCTGTGTTTTGGAGTTTCCTCGCTGAGATGGTGGATAGTCTTGGCTTCTTTTGTGAATCTTCCATTTTTATCTCTTTTAGAAGATATTTTCACTACACTGATTTACACACATTCACAAATTGTCAAATGCAATTAAAACACTGTATAAGTTCAGTACAATAAAAATATTAGCTGTGTTTACTAACAGGTGGTTTGTAAACATAAAAGCCAACTGTCAAAAGTAGCAAAAATGTACGGGTAAGGTTAGTCAAAAATTCGATCTGATTTATCGACCTTTATCTCAAACGCATGTAAGTTCAACTATTCACCTGTAGTGGCGCTGAAGGATTCTAGCCTTCAAATTTGTTCCAATTATATTATATTTTATTGCTTTATAACTAAATAAAATAATCAATCAAACATTTAGTTATAAATAATAATAAAATAAATAATAATTGATAAAATACCGAATTTACGCAAAATACGCAACGTAATTTAAATACCTTTGAATATACAAAGAAATTTGAGATAAAAAAAGATACAGATATTAAATTGTACATTTTTCACGAATTATACGTAACGTAAAGTAACTTTTAAATTCCCAATAAGAATGACTTTTAAGACATAATATTGACTGCAGATGTCATTTTATAATAAACAATTTTCCGCTAGATGGATTCACTTAAAATACCAATGAAAAATGCAAAAGTAACTTAAATACTTTTTAGAAGACGTATACTAATTCTTTTTTCATAATTTCATTTTCAATTAAATTCTTCAATTTCTTCTTTATTAAATTCTTAAATATCTACACCTGAAAAAATAAATAATATCATTTAATCAAACTTAATACCAATAATAATAATCTTTTCTTATTTTTTCGAGGATACGTAGGAAATGCCACCTAAGGCACACCCGACTGGGTCCGCGTAGACGGATAGTGTGGGGCTGGTTGGGGATGCATCCGTCGTGTGTATAGTATAGAACGAAAAATAAAATAAACAAAAACGCGAAAAAAAAAACTACACAGTCGTTGCATCGCAAACCGACCCATTAAAACCTACCACCCTTTCCTTTTCTGGCGGAACCCACCTTGGTACCGTTTATTACATTACCTCAGGGTAATACCATTCTTGTATCGTCTCGACAACCGCTGCTGCCTTGACCTGAAACAAATTTAAAATTCCTAATTTTAAATCCCCCGAGGGGACGTCAGGTCTACCCCGCCTCGTTTATACGCGTATTTGAACCGGCGCATTTATCTCCATACGGAAAGGAGAAGTATTCCCGTCCCTCCCCGCGACATTCATAAAATGAGAGAAAATGAACGTCTCCCGGTTAAGAAAGGGTCCCATGTTCTCCCTCCTCGTCCATTTCCATGGAGTCGTCCGACGTCCCTGGGATATGTTGGAGTGTCGGAGCGTCTCCCAGCGCTTCATTCATACCTTCGTCGGTTGCGCCGTTTAGGTACCGTTTCATTTGTCGTAGGACCGTCTCGGCGAATTTTGCCGTGGCGCCCTACTTATTCTTGGTGGACAATATTTTACCCACGATGGTCTCGGGCGTGAAATGTCCGACCAAGTCGATAAGAGCTGTCTTTTCTTCGTCCCACTGTTCGCAGACGAAGAACGTGTGGAACGCATCGTCGCGATCAGCGGAACAAAAAATACACTTCGGGCTCTGTAGCTTCCCCATGCGTTTGAGATAGTCGCAGAAGTACCCGCGGTCACTCAGGAATTGGGTAAGGTAGTATCCTACCTCCCCGTGGTCTCTGTTTATCCAAGGGGCCAATCGATCTAACAGCCTGGCTGTCCACTATCGTCCACGTTTGGTTTCATTTGTCCAGGATTGTTGCCACGTTGCCATGGTACGCTCACGTTCCTCACTGTGGACGGTTGTTCTGTCCTCTGCTGGGCTTTTCTTCTTCCGTTCATGGATTCTCTTACGCTCCTTCGCGTGCAGGTTGATCGGGATGATTCCGGCAATAACGAGTACTGCCGGTCCCGAGACCGTGCGATAAGCGCTGGAAACTCGGAGATCTCTTCTACGTTGAACGGAAGTGATTATAATCTGGTACGACTCCTTTTCAATTGCATCGGCCCATATTTTAGAGCCGTACAATAGGATGGATGTGATGACTGACATGAGCAGTCTCTCCCATTTTCATGGTAAATATGGGGTTTATCCGCTTGCCGGTGAAGGGTACGATCTCTGTCTTGGCGGCTGCCAAGTCGAGTCCGCGTCCCCGCATCCAGCGCAAGATCCTGCGCATCGGCAGCCCAAGCCCAAGCCTCAGCAGGCTATCATACAGGATGTTCCAAAAATCTGGGCCAAAGATCGACCCCTGGGCTACGTCGGCGCTGAGATATTTCTCGCGTTGGCCTTCTTCTGTATCGCATCGGAGGATACGATCCTTTAAGTAGTCTCGTATCACCCGTATGATGTATTCCGGACTCTGAACACGTTCAACGCTTCCAAGATTTCAGGCCTCCTGCCCCGCTGTACTACCTCCCGTATAGCATCCACCGTGGATCGCTGTTTCCTAAAGCCGTACTGGTTGTCAGCTAAAACGCCGGCAGCCCGCACAGCTCCCTGTATCCGTGGTTTGAACAACCTCTCGTAGAAATTTCCTGCGTGGTCCAACATGCACAGAGGCCTGTAGGACGACGGACGCCGGGGAACACCTCCCTTACCTTTGCCGATCAATACGAGACGCGCAACCTTCCAGAGGGTGCCAAAAACGCCCGCTTTCAGACACGCGTTGTGCATGTTCAGCAAGAGACAGGGTACTCTCGCCGCGATGATCTTTAATATCTCAGCTGATATCCCGTCGGGCCCAGGCGTCATTCCGCTCCGCATCATTTGGTGGCGATCTGCAGCTCCCCGCTGGAGAATAGTGGAATTTCCCCCACTTGAGCGGTTTCCTCCTGGTCCTGCCTTGCCAGATGCGATGGGAACAGAGTGTCCATGATTCGTGACATGGTATTCTCGTCAAAAGGGTGATTCGGGATCACACAGAGTTTCTTGGTCACGATCTTGTAGCCCAAGCCCCACACGTCCCGATTTAGTTCCTTCGTCAGGTTCTTCCAGCACTGTACCTTGCTCCGATTGACTTCGCGTGGGAACCTGTTGCGCGATACTTTGTACCGCTCCGACTATATTTTCGCCTCTTTTTCGTCCCGCGTTCTCTGTGCTCTTCTTCTGAGGCGATTTGCTTCCGCTCTCAGTTGCGCGATTTCGTCGGTACACCAATGAGCTTGGCGTTTTCCACATCGCGATCCCTTGCGCGGCATGGATGCGTCGCAGGATTGGTGAATGAAACCCATGGTCTCCTTCACTAGAACCTCCGCTTCCTTCACTAGTATGTCCGTGTTCAGCTTGCCCAGGTTCCATCGGAGTTACTTTCGTGCGACGCCTGCCTGCGATTGCGATTTATCGCTCAGCTGAAAGGTGATGTATTGGTGATCACATCCGTTGTAATCCTCCAGTACCCTCAAATCCGACGCTCTATGCGCTAATTTTTCGGATGTGAAAGACACGTCCGGAATCGTTCCAACATGCCCTACCCTTCTGAACGTCGACATGTTCCCAACGTTGAGTACTATCAGGCCGAGGCTGGATGCCATCTCCATGATGGAGTTTCCTCTGCTGTCCGGCTCTGTCATGCTCCACTCCAATGCTCGCGCATTGAAGTCTCCGGTGACCACAATTTCGCCTTGCATCTCGCGAATCGCGTCTTCAAGCTCGTCCAGACTCCGCCTGAATTCATCGATGGGAACGTTCGGGGTATAATAGTAGCTCACGTAAAATACGTCTCTGCTCTTCACCCAAACAAAGCCACTCCCGGCTCCGTGTTCGTCTACTCTGATGGTTTGTGGGTTCGTGTAGACTGCTGCTGTGCCCAGGTTGACTCGATGCCACGTAGGTGTATCCCAGTCACGGTACTGCTCGCTGATTAGTAGCACGTCAGGCTTCTTCTTAATTATGTAATGAGTCAGAAGGCTGTTGGCTGAGTCGCTTCTGTGTAGGTTCGTTTGAAGGACCATTATACGGCCCATCATTAACGTTTGGCTTTGGTCTGCCTAAGCGTTTCGCGGAATGCCCTACACTGTCCTGATTCTGGGGTGTGGCCCAGGTGAGCCTGGTCTACCTGAAGGTCAGTGCAGGGATCGCAGTTCGCCTCGGTATTCTTGCAGGCTGCTCCTTTGTGGCCGTCTTTGCCACATTTGTAGCAAACCTTGCTTCTGTCTGGGCCTCTGCACTCGCGTGCCTGATGTCCGAAACCCAGACATCTAAAGCACCGTTGTAGCCGCTGCCACCTTCTCAGTTGGCAGTTCATGTAGCCGACTCTCAGGCGGCTCTTCTCGAGCAGGAAATCAGCTTTTCCTGGTCCATCTCTATGATGGCCAGCCGCTGTTCTCTGCTATTGGGTTTGGTCACCGATACGCTGATCTCACTCACTGACCTCCCTGCTTCGTTGAAGAGGCCCTTGACCGCTGCTTCCACCTCTTCCTTGGTGGTGAGGCTATCGAGGTCTCTGTCTTCCACGCTTGTCCTTGGTGACAGGTTCCTTACGACTCCTGTGTCACCTACTGCTTTTTCAGGGAGTCTCCAAGTCTTCCCAGCACCTGATCATTTGCCTTTGTGCCTAACTCTACCAGGACGTGTCCTGCTCTGGTTTTCCTGCTGCGTACATCAGTGTTTGGGCACTTTGCCGGGATCTTCTTACGGATATTCGAGAGAACGTCCGTGTAAGAGATCCCGGCATTAGGGCGAATAAGGACTACCTTAAGTCGCTTTCTTGGTGTCCTCCTCCTCCTCTTCTTCTTCGGAGGCTTCTGAGAAGGCTCTATCTTCTGGTTCGTCGGTGTTTTGGCTGTCGGGGGCTTCTGTTGTTACGGTTGAAGCTTCAGCTGTTGTTGCAGCTTCTCCCGCTCTTGTTGCTCTTGTCTGCGCTGTTCTTCGGTTTTCTGCTGCTATTTTTTAACAGAAGCTTTAACCTTCTTTGACTGCACCGTTACGAAGCCGTCGGTCTCCGTGGGCCCATTTGACCTAGCCTTCTTGTCAGTGGCTACTGACTCGGCAGTGTCGGAGCCCGCGTCTTTCGGGCGCGTCCACTTGTTTTTCTGTCGCTAGCTTGAGCTAGCCGCGGCTCCCTGCGCATCTATCATCATATGGTTCTCTCTATTGGAGAGCAGGTGATCCTTCAATGCATCAAAAAGTTCGACCACAATTGGAAGGCTGTCTTTGATGTCGTAATACACAACCACGTTGCCTGCCTACTCCATCCTTCATTTTCTTGAGAAGTTCATCAATCCTCTTGAAAACATCCTCTATCATGCTTTCCTTCTGGCGGCTTGATTGTTGTGTATCGCCCAGCAATGTGTCTGGAGAATATCGCTCCACTACCACCATTGCTTCAATGCAGGTTTGGAAAGTTCCTGCTGTCTCGTTCATCTCATTTGTTATTTGGGGCATGATTCTTCTTTGTTGTTTAACCGGCCTATCGTGCGTAGGGGGCGGGCCGAAATAGCTAGTAGCGGGTGTACCCTCGGATACTTTGATCCTACCCCAGTTCCCTGAGGCCCAGCCTTCGTTTTCCCGGTCCCGGAAAACACGGACGGACCAGGACTCGTCCGGAGCAACAGCGGTTCCGATCCCCCTACCCAATATGCGATTCCTGACCAGGGTCCGAAGCGGCCGGGTTCTGATTCAGCACCGAAACTGACCGTCTCGGCAGAGCTAGGCTTACATCAGCCCTTCGCCCATGTCGATGGAAACAGCCGACAGGGGTCCGAACAATCCCAGCGTATCCCGGCGCGAGAACAATCTGGTCGGGCGGATTTCTGTGCATCTGCCTTACTACTAGCGTACCGCCCGATAGGAGATGTTTGAGTATTTTGTTGAGTGTAGTGCGTGTGGTAAGTGTAGGGTAATGATTGTAAGAGTAAATGTGTGTAGAGTGTGTTCGGTTACTATTTAGTAACCTTCTGACTTACAGAGGAACTGGCAAGTCATCCGGCTACAAGCCCTACCGGGAGGACCGCTGCGATTCCTCATGCCAGGAAGTCTATGCCTCGGCCATGCGTCAACCCAGGCAACCGCGGAGGGACCAATAATAATAATAATAATAATAATAATAATAATAATAATAATAATAATAATAATGATAATGATAATGATAATGATAATGATAATGATGATGATGATGATGATGATGATGATGATGATGATGATGATGATGATGATGATGATGATGATGATGATGATGATGATGATGATGATGATGATGATGATGATGATGACGATGACGACGACGACGACGACGACGACGACGACGACGACGACGACGACGACGACGACGATGATGATAATAATGATAATAATGATAATAAATACTACTTTTATTTATTAATATTAATAAAGATATTTTTTTGTAATATTTAAACGTTGTGTCAGGATCAATGAGACGAAAATTTCAAGCAGAGTCATATGAACCTGAAAGATTAATAATATTCATAAATATATAGGTTTTATTGTAGTGAAAATTAATAACAAAGATTTGAAAATTTCTATACATTATTGTGATCGGAACTACAACTATATATACATAGATATACTAGCCGTGTAAAAACAATTGAAGTTGACACCTCTCACAGCTTCAAACATCGTCCATTTATCGTTGGCTTCAACTATACGTATATAGATCTACTCTATGTATTAATGAAACCTTCTCTAATGCTAGCGAACATTTTGTTATTGTTGACTCCTGGAATCCAACGATAGGTACAAGAATATATAATTATTCAGGATATCCATTATTTCTTATGCATTACAATGTAAAAAAATACAAATATTAAAGGGACTCTAACAGCATTGTAGATGAAATACATTTAGTAGTGCCCTGAATTTCTCATGAATTAATAGTGTAATCCAATGCCGGGAAGGGTATCTGCCGACAGAGTAGTTGTTCTGTTGTTCAGAGCATGTTTTGAATATACTAAAAATATTTCATCTACAATGGTGCTGTTAGATTCCCTCTAATATTTATATTAGAAGTAGATACAAGAGCCATAAAATTTCTATAAATTAAAACTTTATTTTAATATTTCATTCGCAAAAATTCATTCGATGTAGAAGCCTATCCTGCAGATCAAATTCCGATATCGTGGGTGAAAACGTGTGTTTTTGTTTTTGGAACAGAAAATCATAATAGACGAGGAATGCATTGGGTTGCAATATATGTAGCACGACATGACATTGGTTGGTAGTTTGATAGCTTTGGTGTGTCACCACACATTCCTGGTCATATTAACCGTATTCACAGAAAAAATAAAAATAATTACGAATAAATTTCGATTACAAAGCAATTTCTCTGGTGTGTAGACATTACTGCATCATGTTTTTATATTATATATGTGGACTTGGAATACAACACTTTCCAAAAGATTTTTGTCAAACTTGGAAAAAAATGATGAGATTGTAAAAATATTTGTTGGTAGAATGTGAGGTCCCCGCCACTAAAGGCCCCCACCAAGTCTACCTTTTTAATGATATAAGCAAGGAGGTTTTACTGCTAAATCATAGTCTGTGACAGTCTCTCTCATCATCAATTCAAAGTGGTAAAGAAGAAGAAGAAGATAGCAAGTCAAAAGTACCGTTACCACCAGCTCTTACCTATGACATATGGGCTAAACAATTCATATGGAAAAATCGTTCATGTTGGTCTGAAGAATTAGTATTCCAGGCTACACGATTCGATGTATGATATATGTATAATTTTATTCAAATTTGAGCGACAGGCACTGTATTCCAAATTAGTTAACATTTGGCCAACTGTGACGAGCAGTGCCCCTCGTCATAAATTTTGAATTTATTATTCGATTCCTCCCCAAAAGAGAGTTCTCATTTATACTAACTACTTTTAGTTTTCACACTCGGACACGGCTAGCTAAGAGTTGCTTCTAAACGCGGAGAGTCGTGGGGTCTCGACGGTTACCGCTTCCTTTCTTTTATTTCATCTTCACACACGAAAACATAGGCGAAGCTTGTTCGAACAGACACACCTAGGACTTAGACAACATAGAAAAATACAATAGTACGATCTTTACATATAGAGTTAAAATAAATGCAGTGCCTTTTGTTTCACTGAGAACCTATGCGAGCAATAACGTTTTACCGAGTCTCCCACGAGGCACATCGTTGGAAGTAACAGAGTTTTTCCGTGAGTTAATAAAATTCAAATGTTGAACCAAGGTACAATTTTACAGAAGTTCGTCAACGAAATTGCCGCTACATCCAACTTAATTCTGAATCTTATTCCTTATCTTTTAACCGTAATAAATTTATTACTTTTCCCATTTAACTTTCCCTTAAAACTAGTGCTAATCTAAATTTAACTAATGGTATAAAAAAATTGTATCAAGAAAAGTGTGCGGATAAAAAAATCTATCTCACGCCCGGGGCAGGAAAGGCAACCCGGCGTCGAATTACTGGCCCATATTAGGCACAAAAACGTGGTGACTTAGGTTAGTGTCCTTCTCGTCAATGGCGTGGAGGCTGAAGCGAGTAGCGCTGTCACACGAAGAAGTTCGGCGAGAAGTTATACAAAAGAAACTAAATCAATTTTACAAAGGAAATATAATTCGTATAAACAATTAAAAATTATACGACTGAACACAAAAAAATCAAAGTTCAGAAGGGACTCGCAGCGCGGATGTTGGATGAAGTCCCGTGGCCTGAAAGGTGTTTGTCGCCCGGAAGGCCGGAGAAGAGTCTGCCGAGTCTGAGCTCGCTGTCGGCTCGAAGGCTTTGGCCTTGGACCCGCCTTCCACGTCGCTGCCTGTGATTGGTGAATTTTCATCGTCGCCAGGCTCTCTGATTTGAGAGCAACCCTCACGTCAGGTTGGGATCTCTGGTTCTCGCCTCTGGTCTTCTTCTCCCCGAAATCGCCTGATGCTGTAAAAATCGTATTGTGTAAGGCACTGGAAATTTCCATGCTCGCTGGGGGAGAAGTTAAGAGACACTGTATATAGAGATGTCTATAGTGCATTGCCTGGTAATAGTCCGTGGGCTGTTACGTAATTGTCTAATTGTCGTACGCCTTTGGAAAGAAAAACATGCTTCTACACTATGGAGTATTTTGCTTTACCAGGCAGATGATTAGAACTGAGAGAGACAGAGTAAGGAGAGAGTAGCTGTGTTCTTCAAAGATTTAGTTAACTTGTAGTTAATGCTGGCGGCCGACGGTGACTCTCGTGGCGATGATATTATACGGCGGTGCCTGGGCTCGTTGCCTTTGAGAGGCAGCGGGACACAGCTCTTGTTGGGCTGTTGATGATGACTGGCGCCAGATTTCCGCCGTAAAAAATAATGCTTTTTGTTTCCTAAAAAAATTAATTTGAATCTACGCAGTATTTTTTCTAAGCTACTAGGATTTAGAACGCAAGGTGGAGAGACTCCTCTCGTAGTCATGGCAGGATTACGTCTCGAAATCTGCATTTGATGTATTAGTCGCGCGTGAGTAACGCGGAGAAAATTAAAAATCTTCTCACCGCGTTACAGTTGATAGATTGTGGAGTGCAGTATTTACTTAAGATTGAAAAATCTGCGAACATTGTTTTAAAAGACGTTGGCACTTTTGTTAAAAGTAAGTTTAAAAATGAACAAAATTCACAGTATTCTTATTTTACGGCTAATAATGTAGAGTATGTATATATATATATATATATATATATATATATATATATATATATATATATATATATAAACTGGTTAATTTAAATGTATCTAATTTAGTCTTCTTCTTAAATGCTAGCGTATATTCTGAAACTCGTACATAATTTGTAATATTTATAAGAATTAATAAATTATAAATATAATTTATTTATTTTGTATTTACTTAACTAACACTCCCCCCACGCATTCTACTCATCCTCCATATTCACCATGTTTATATCTAAATAAAATTTCTTTTAGTTGTTAGATTATAGTAAAAGTCATAGTATGGTCTAACTGATCACTTTTGTAGTTGGTGGTATCGTGGTCCGTATGCGAAAAGCAAAGCCTGGCTCATAGTGACACCGTAGACCATGATCTGTGTGTCACTTGGACCAAGCTCTGTTTTTATTTATGGTCTATAGTATAGTCATAGAGTGGTAGTAGAAGCTTGTAGACGGTAGGCACTATGACTGTAAACAAATAGGATCTGGCTTCTAGTGACACCGTAGTGAGTGTACTACTAGGGACCAGGCAAAATCTACAAAAATAGATTTTTACCCCTCCACTATCGATTTTGTGAAAATTTTCAGTCTGTATCTTTGAAACTATTGGTCGGTATAACTATTTTTTTATGTACTCGTACACATCCACAAAAAGTTGTTACGCCGCGAATTAATCCGAGTATTTAGAATAATGTAGTTTTAAGTCCAACATTCTACAAGTCAGTACATTTTGTATAAAATGCTAAATTGCGTTCAACGTTTATTTGTGTATGTGTGTATATGCGTCTGCTGTGCGTATGCGTGTGTGTGCATGTGCGTACATGTGTGTGTGTATGTGCGTGTACGTGTATGTGTGTGTGTCTTTGGAGTGGGGTGGAGGGTGCCTGGAATATTACCGTCAAAAGCGGAGCATCTCCCTCAGTACTCATCTTTAACTGGTCGTCGATAGGCGACGCTGGTGTGGAAAGTCTGAGATGCTGGAGGCAATGGGCTTCGAACATGACCGGTGTTGGAAGATCAGGCAAGTGCAACTCTAGACGAACCTTCAGGTATGCTCACTGAAACGTTTGTCCTCCAATGTCGCTAATGACGACCTCGCTTCGCTTGGGCCAATCTGGAGGGAGACCGTGGGCAAAATCCTGAGTCAGGCAGACGTCGAGGCAGATTGCCCAAAGTCGGTAGAATCAACATCAGACGCTGGTAGCCTCAGATGTTTCGAAGGTTCAGCGATATCAACATCCAACGCGACGAGCTATTGAGCACTGTTGTGCATCAGCGAGTGGTGCAATGCCTGACATAGCTAGCAGACGGACTTGGAGAGGCAGGAACGCGCTGTATGACCTGGTCGAAGGCCCTTGACACTAAAAGCACGAACTTGAATGACCACTGGAAGGCCGATTCGAAGGTGGACGATATGACACGGAGCTCTATACGGATTACAAATAATTTAAGCCCTTGAAGACCTTATTTTATTCTTTTAGCTGATCAGGATCTGCGAGCAGGATCTGAAAATACAAAGTTGAGTAAGAGCGGGTTAACTTACAGTTTATTAATATACGAATACATTTAAATAGCATGCCTTATTCATATCTATAACATTCTTATTTACTCAAATAACTACTTTGGCAAAAAAATCGCTAAACAAACATAGTGTGAATAATTCACGTATAAAATAGTTTTGACTAACCTTTCAGAGCTTTGTAATCTCCTTAGTAAAAAGTCCTTCTGTGTAAAACTTCTTAATTATATTGGTTTTTCTGAAAATAAAATTAAACACAAAGAACTTTATCTCTTTGATACTTTTGATTAATCGTATGCCAATCGGTAGCGCGAAAGTCATCTATACGATATTAAAGAATTTCCTTGCTTTTTTCATTTCAGACTAGCTATATTGCTCGCTCGCTCATGCTCACTCGTATAAGATAAATTTAAAATAGCAGAATAATGATAAAATCTTTATATGCAATATTATTATTGGGATATTATTAATATACTAGAATATAAATATTGTCTATTAACAACAAATTATCAAATAATATTCAATACAGTGTGCCAAGCGAGTCTATGGCTAAAGATATTAAACTTCGAAGCATGTTTAATTATACATTTTCAATATCAATATTTTCAATCATTACCAAGAAATCATTGGCACAGGTGCTTAGTTGCATGCCTGTGGGGGTTTGTGAGTGGATCTAAGAGTTATTTAGTTTAATTTTATTATTTTTTGTTTGAAAATAAAATGACTATTAAGATGATTCATGAATGTTGATGTATGAATTTATATATTTGTTTTATAGTTTAAAATTTAGTTGATCATCAAACGAACTAATATGATTATACATATATCAAAATTTTAAGTTTCAACATTTTTAGAATTAAAACAAAAATACATAAAATAAATTAATAAAGTAAAATATAAAAATAATAATAATTTTTTAATTACATAAAGTATGTGTTTATGAACTGTGATAATGCTTGTCATATTTGTAGACTCTTGATTAAAGAGCGCTTTATTATAGAATCATAATAGAGAAGTAAAAGTTTATAATTTATATTACCAAAAGACCACGTCACTGGTCTCTATAATGTCGACTAAGACTGGAGATTAGGCATTACAATTAAAGGATATTAAATAAAAAAGAAGATAATAATTCTGTAATTGAACCGCAGAAGCTAATCTATGGCATTTTAAAAATACTATTTCACTGCATATTGATTAATCTTTTATTTAATTTCTTTATTTTTCTCATATAAATAAGTGATTATTGAATAACCTGGGTGTTTGCAAATTGAAAACAAAAAATATCGGCAATTTTATTATTTATTTATTATAAAGAAGTCGCAGTGTTTATCATGAAAATTATTCAAAACGGTATTTTGGTTACAAATAACAACCGAAATTTATTAAATTTGAACCAGACAATGCTTATATAAATTTGAAGTGCATAGTATTGGTTTTTTTTTATAAAACTTTTTTTTTCTACGAGTAATCATTTAAAATGCAGAAATCAATATCACAGATTCGAGTAATAAATTTCAATTCTTGAAGAAAAATCGACTTATTATACCCTTCGATTTTATATAAACATTATCTGATTTTCAAAAGATTCCATTATTATTTGGATTCGGAAACCGCGAAAGATTTATAAGTACCTTTCACTTCACCATAAGTATATATATGTTCTAGCAAATATATATCAATTTGATTTATAATTCTGCAAATAAACCAATAATTAAATTATTTTATTATTTTATATTTCTTTGTATATATAAGCAATAAATGGGGCCTACGGCGGCTCAGTCGGTAGAGTGCGGGATTCCCACGCCGGTGACCCGGGTTCGAATCCTAGTCTCTGTCGATTGATACAAGCACCTCTGTAAAAATTACATGTGCTTTGTTTACAAACACACCGCAGACCCCCGTCGTCGATTAGCACCACATGGGAGCACAAACATGGCGACGTTAATTAAAAAAAAAAAAAATAAATAAATATAAGCAATAAATGAAAGTCTCAACTCCGTAAAATGCAGAGAGAAATTTTGTAGATTTATATATATATATATATATATATATATATATATATATATATATATATATATATATATATATATATATATATATGCATTGCGTTTACTATTGATTACTTAGAATTATTATCATCATTATCATCTTTAATTCAAGAAATAGAATACATTTTACATTTATTATATGACGAATTCACCATGAATCTTACCGATTTTCGAAAATAGCCAGATATACGAAATAATAAATCAACATAAAAAGCATATTAAAAACAGAATATTATGTTTAATAGTAATATTCATGATTAATTACACAGCCCCACAAAAAAAAAATTGTAAGTCCCAAAAACTTGACCACGGTACTTATATGTTTTTGGGATTGCTGAATCCGAATCCAGGGTTAGTTTAACCCCATCAGATCTTTCTCAAGGTCAGTTTAAGGTCAAATTATCGAAATACATGAAAAATACACTAAAACCATGGTATCTTGGGGTTTTTGGGGTCGCTGAATCCGAATCCGGGGTCAATTTAACCCCATCAGAACTTTCTCAAGGTCAGTTGAAGGTCAAATTATCGAAATACATGAAAAATACACTAAAACCATGGTATCTTGGGGTTTTTGGGGTCGCTGAATCCGAATCCGGGGTCAGATTAAACAATCAGATCTTTCTCAAGGTCAGTTGAAGGTCAAATTATCGAAATACATGAAAAATACACTAAAACCATGGTATCTTGGGTTTTTTTGGGGCGCTGTATCTGAATCCGGGCTTATTACAACCCTATCAGGTCATGGTCAAGGTCAGTTGAAGGTCAATTCAGAAAGATTCATAAAAAGTAGAGTCAAACCATGACATTTAGGGGTTTTTGGGGTCGCTGAATCCGAATCCAGGGTCAGTATAGTCCCATAAGGTTATATTTATGGTCAGTTCAAGGTTAGTTCAAGGTCATGGACGTAAAGAGAGTGAAAAAATTAGTTATAAACTGAAACAATGCAAAAGGTAATGTAAACCATAAAGCAAAGAACAATGTATATGCAAGTACAATCGTATCCTTTAAAACTATATCATAGTTTGCTGCTCCTTCATTTACTTTAAATTTGTTAGAAGTATATGCAATTCAATAAAATACCCGTAAAAATATTAAGCCCATTACTCTTTTTTATGGTAACGAACTATTTTATTGTCAAATGATCTACGAAGTGGATTACGCTTCCGCTTCTCCGATGTTGATGGAAGATCTCTTTTTAACGACCAACAGTAATCTGCTAACATATTTACTCCCATCTTCCTTGGTACCTGCGCTCCATTTCCTTGATATCTTGGTGAAATCTCTCTCCCTGCTCTTCGCTGTAATCACCTAGGTTTTCTGGAAATTCATCAACATGCGAATATAAAAAGTGTAATTTTAGATTCATTAGGCAGCCTTGATTTTTGTAACTATTTACTAAATTTAAAACTATTTGTTGGTAATTTGGGCTCTTATGATTTCCAAGAAAGTTTTTAATTACGTCCTTGAAACATAACCATGCTTCTCTCTCTGTATGATTAATTTTCGTAACAAAAATTTCATCATTTATCATCTTACGAATCTGAGGACCATCGAAAATTCCTTCATTTACTTTAGCATCACTTAATTTGGGAAACTGATTTCGCAGATACTTAAAGCATACTACAAGCTACCATCTTTGTCTAAAGATTTTACCCATTGTTTCATAAGTCCCAATTTAATGTGCAGAGGTGGTATAAGAATTTTTGATGGATCAACAAGAGGCTTATCTTTTATATTCTTAGAACCCGGTTCGAACTTTTGTTTAAGGGGCCAGACACTCTTTATGTAACGATTCTTTCTATCCCTACTATCCCATTCACATAAATAGCAAGGATATTTTGTGAATCCCGATTGTTGCCCCAGAAGTATTGTTATGATTTTAAGATCCCCACATATTTGCCATTTATGATCATTGTATTTTATTCGGTCTAATATTACTTTCATGTTACAGTACTCTTCATTCAGTATTACCGAATATCCTATGGAAATGGCTGCATAAACATTTGTATTGTGTAACAGAACGGCTTTTAAACTTCTCGTTGACGAATCGATGAACAATCTCCACTCGTTAGGGTTGTAACATCCATGTTTAAAGCAATTCATCAACCCAACTATATCTTTGCAGTAAACTAAGGAAAATTCTTCATCTTTAGCGAAATAATCACGATATTTCTTATCTCTGTCTCGGTAGTAAGAAACTTTAATTTTTCCAGCTTCATTAGTATTTTCTTTTAGCCATGAAGCCAAGTACTCCGCCCCATCCTTTGGTAGGCCCAAATCGCGTATGAGATCATTCACTTTTTCCTGTGTAAGTGGACCTTTCTCCTTCTTAGTATTATAGGGGATGTATTCTTCGTCACTTGTATCACTTGTACTAGCAACGTCATTGTCTTCATCAGGCGCTATTTCTTCTTCCGCAATAATATCTCCTTCCTCCATTTCTTCTTCTAAGATTTCATCTTCATCATGTCTTTCTAAATTTTCCTCAAGATCCATACTTCCACTTGCGTACATACCCAGTGGATCTTCTCTTTTATCAATTGACGATTCATATATAGGTTTCGTGACACTTTCAACGTTAGCGTAATTAATTTGCGACTTGTTTTTACTATTAACTCCATGCAAATTCGTATTACAAAAATAACAGTCATCTTTTCTTAAAGGTTCCTTCCATATCGTAGGCACTTTCATTTTTACTTCAGTTTTACCATTTTTGTCTTTCTGTAGCATTTCCCTACATATTGCGCATATGATTTTAGGAACCCAATCAAATTCATCAATTTTCATATCTAAATCAAACATGTTCTTGTACTGCTCTTTAATATATTGATTGCAGCCATTTCCATAGGATATTCGGTAATACTGAATGAAGAGTACTGTAACATGAAAGTAATATTAGACCGAATAAAATACAATGATCATAAATGGCAAATATGTGGGGATCTTAAAATCATAACAATACTTCTGGGGCAACAATCGGGATTCACAAAATATCCTTGCTATTTATGTGAATGGGATAGTAGGGATAGAAAGAATCATTACATAAAGAGTATCTGGCCCCTTAGACAAAAGTTCGAACCGGGTTCTAAGAATATAAAAGATAAGCCTCTTGTTGATCCATCAAAAATTCTTATACCACTTCTGCACATTAAATTGGGACTTATGAAACAATGGGTAAAATCTTTAGACAAAGATGGTAGCTTGTAGTATGCTTTAAGTATCTGCGAAATCAGTTTCCCAAATTAAGTGATGCTAAAGTAAATGAAGGAATTTTCGATGGCCCTCAGATTCGTAAGATGATAAATGATGAAATTTTTGTTACGAAAATGAATCATACAGAGAGAGAGAAGCATGGTTATGTTTCAAGGACGTAATTAAAAACTTTCTTGGAAATCATAAGAGCCCAAATTACCAACAAATAGTTTTAAATTTAGTAAATAGTTACAAAAATCAAGGCTGCCTAATGAATCTAAAATTACACTTTTTATATTCGCATGTTGATGAATTTCCCGAAAACCTAGGTGATTACAGCGAAGAGCAGGGAGAGAGATTTCACCAAGATATCAAGGAAATGGAGCGCAGGTACCAAGGAAGATGGGACGTAAATATGTTAGCAGATTACTGTTGGTCGTTAAAAAGAGATCTTCCATCAACATCGGAGAAGCGGAAGCGTAATCCACTTCGTAGATCATTTGACAATAAAATAGTTCGTTACCATAAAAAAGAGTAATGGGCTTAATATTTTTACGGGTATTTTATTGAATTGCATAGACTTCTAACAAATTTAAAGTAAATGAAGGAGCAGCAAACTATGATATAGTTTTAAAGGATACGATTGTACTTGCATATACATTGTTCTTTGCTTTATGGTTTACATTACCTTTTGCATTGTTTCAGTTTATAACTAATTTTTTCACTCTCTTTACGTCCATGACCTTGAACTAACCTTGAACTGACCATAAATATAACCTTATGGGACTATACTGACCCTGGATTCGGATTCAGCGACCCCAAAAACCCCTAAATGTCATGGTTTGACTCTACTTTTTATGAATCTTTCTGAATTGACCTTCAACTGACCTTGACCATGACCTGATAGGGTTGTAATAAGCCCGGATTCAGATACAGCGCCCCAAAAAAACCCAAGATACCATGGTTTTAGTGTTTCATTTATTTTTCATGTATTTCGATAATTTGACCTTCAACTGACCTTGAGAAAGATCTGATTGTTTAATCTGACCCCGGATTCGGATTCAGCGACCCCAAAAACCCCAAGATACCATGGTTTTAGTGTATTTTTCATGTATTTCGATAATTTGACCTTCAACTGACCTTGAGAAAGTTCTGATGGGGTTAAATTGACCTCGGATTCGGATTCAGCGACCCCAAAAACCCCAAGATACCATGGTTTTAGTGTATTTTTCATGTATTTCGATAATTTGACCTTCAACTGACCTTGAGAAAGATCTGATGGGGTTAAACTAACCCTGGATTCGGATTCAGCAATCCCAAAAACATATAAGTACCGTGGTCAAGTTTTTGGGACTTACAATTTTTTTTTTGTGGGGCTGTGTTATTATCATTATTATGTGTAATGCAAGGAATAAAATACATTCAAAGTTTATTTTATGTCCTTAATTCCCGATAGACCTTATCCAATTTTCGTAAATTTCCAGATATAAAACATTCTCAGATAACATAAACAGCATAATTAAAACATAATATAACCATTCTTAATAATTATTAGAATTTATTATGATTATAAGTACCTCCAATGCAAAAAATAAAATACATATAACATTTATTTTATGTCTTGGGGATCGCGTTTAGCGCTCAAGCTAGAAGCATGCGCGTAAGCTAGTGCCGATAACAAGAGCGACAGGCTAAAGAATAAAAAGGGGAAGGCAAAGTAAGACAGAGACAATATAAGAGATAAGTGAGAAAACAAGAACTAAAACTTGAATTCAGGAAAAGAAATGGAAGAAGAAAGGAAAGAATGGAGAAAACAAACCGAAGAACTGGAATTAAAAATAAACAGAAAGCAATGGGCCTGCGGCGGCTCAGTCGGTAGAGTGTCGGATTCCCACGCCGGTGACCCGGGTTCGAATCCTAGTCGCTGCCGATTGATACAAGCACCTCTGTAAAAATTACATGTGCTTTGTTTACAAACACACCGCAGACCCCCGTCGTCGATTAGCACCACATGGGAGCACAAACATGGCGACGTTAAAAAAAAAAAAACAGAAAGCAATATTAAGGGCACTTCACAAAGCGATTTGAAGATAATGAAAAATAAGACAACTGGAGTTTGCAGCGACAAAAAGAAATACAAAATTCACAGATAACGTAATAGCAGCAGAAATGGAGAAGAAATGTGAGAAAATGAAAGCAGAAGATAGAAAAAAACGCGTAATAGTAGTAGGAATACAAGCGGAAAAAAGGCTTAGAGATAGGTAGATAGATAGATATACTGTTTATTCATCCATGGCGAAAATTCTAACAATTTTATGTACATATAGTTAAAATAGTTCAAATATCAGTTAATTAATACATTCATTATCTTATATTTAACATTTATTATAGTATTTCTTAAATAAAAAATAACATCAATCGCTGTAACAGTTCGTCAGTTTTTAAAATCTAAAAATAATGAGCTAGTCATAGTCAATACATAATAGGACAAATATAATGAAGATAACAAAATACAATACAAAATAAAATAAAAAGAATACATACACACACTCTGCTAAAATTTCACGTAGATCTATCACGTCAAAAAATAAAACACACTCATTCATCTGACATTCTTACAATTCTTACAAAGAGAGAGAGAGTAATGGAAAAATTTTTCGAAGAAAAACTAGAAGTGGTGGTAAAAGTGCAACAAGCCAGTATTCTAGGAAAAGAAGTTACGATTATTAGGATAAAATTGAATTCATGGGAGGATAAAGAGAAAATAATGATCAAAAAAAGCACACTTGGTGATGAAGAAATATACATAGACCATTACCGATAAAAGAGAGATAGAGAAATACAGAAGGCGATTGTAAAGATTGCAAAAAGTCAAAAAGATAGAGAAACTAAAATAACTAGCTCGGCGTCTACGGTCTACGGCTAGCTGGCCGCGTGACTCGCTGCTCTAGCGCTTCAGAGCGAGCCAAGCTTGCTCTGAAACGCATCCGAAACTTGCATCGCGAACATGCTAGGTATGCAACAAGCCGAGCTTTTTGCATGTAAGGCACGTCCGCCGCCGCTCGCACTTTCTTATCATTTTTATTCATCCCTGTTGGTTTTACATCATACAAAAACTAATGTATACTATAAATTTCAAATATTTAAGGGGTATGGCCACAGTAGCAGGCATAAAATCATGTGCATATTCAACATTTTTTCAATTTTTCCAAAAAGAAAATGGCCGCCCACAGCGCATTTCCGGTAGCACCTTTTTTTCATTACGCTATTCTACATGCAAAATTACAAGCGTGATTCTGAGCCTAGAACAAAATAAATTTTTTTTCGTTATTTTACATCTAAATATCTAGAGAAGTACGTAGGATTTTTTGAAAATATAGATTTTTTTAAATATGGCGCACATTTGAAGTTGACACCTTCATTTTTTTCAAGTTTTTAATTAATCAAAAATCCCTTCGTACTTCTCCCCGAAATTCAATTACAAAGATTGAGTCAAAATTTTAAGTCGATCGGATAAAAATTGTGGTCGTGATTTTGCATGCAGATTTCAAAAATACTGTTTTGAGAAAAACACGTTTAAAGTTTGACATACATGTTTTTTGTTGTTAAAATGAAAAAATCAACATAAAATTTTTTTTTACCATTAGTCTGCGATGCCAGCACTATAAAGTTGCCCTTCCAACTCAAGATTTTGATCCCCTTCAGATGCGCTCGAGCGCGCCTCTTTTGCCGCGTCGGTCAGTGAGCGCTCAGCGTAGTTGACGCGCTGTGCGTCGACTTCCAGGCAAAAATTGTAGCAGTTAGGCCCTATAGTCATGCCTAAAACTTTTTATGATTTCCATGACACTGCTAAGGCCATCATTGAAAATGCAAACAGCACTTTGCCATTCGAAGTGCTCTTGGGCGCCAAGCTCCACACGGTCGAGTTGAAACTTTCGTTGCTGTTCTGTGTGAAACCTCCCAAACAGCGAGTAAGTAAATCGTCATTCGAAAGCTATTCGTAAATCGACTTAATATCATTGAAAACTTCCATATTGAGCGGCTGGTTAAGGCGGTAAGAATCGAGAGTATTCGTAGTCTTTGCTTTCTGCCAAGTACACCACGAGTCGGCGCCGCTAGGGTATTTGTCGTGCTGCCGATTTTCGTCGGTGGAAAGTTTGTGTCGCCCAGATTTCTCTTTTCAGATCTTCAGTAGATCCTGTATTTCTGCTTATCGCTAATCCAAAATATATGCTTAGTTCATCGATTAATTTTCCGGTCAAATTACCTTTGCCACCGAGTCCTTTCGTTCTTTTTTTCAAATTGCGGAGTCGCGTGCCCATATGCTTCTGAACATGATCGATACACTCTTTTTTTTACAATGAAATTTTTGTAAGGTTTTGCATCTACAACACCTTTAAATATTTTACTGTCGCCGTCTCCAATATAATAGGCATACTTTGTCCCGTGTAATTCTTCAGAGCGTTCAAACATTTCGGCAGCGGAATCTACCTCCATTTTTCCTGCAGAGCCCTCGTAATTGATTTTACATGATTCTTTATGCTCTTCGTACCACTCTTCATATTCTGCCGTGTCTATTATATGTACCCAAAATTCGCAAGCTTTACAATCTTTGATTTTACTTGTATATCGACGACTTTGCCCGTGCGCCAACCGATGAGAGTCGTAATGCCTTAATGGGAGTAATATCCTCTTCTCCTCCAAGATCCGTCGCCCGAAACTGTAGTCCCCTCGGTCTGTCCTTCTTCACAAGACTTCGATACTTCTTCTGCAGCTGCCTTTTGCATGATCTTATTACGAACAGCTGATTTCGCTCTAGATATTGATTTGACAAGCTTATTGTAAAAAGAATGATATATAGGTCGCGGCATTTCCATGAAAGCACAAAATTTTTCTATGCCATTCAAACCTACATCCAATAATCGCATCGCTAAGGTGATTCGGCGATTAATTTCATAGCCGTTTTTTATGTAAGGACAGCTAGGTATTTCAGTTTTTTCACACTTTTCACATGAAACGACATTTTAAAACCCAAACCACGTATGGCCGATTTAGTTATTTTTATTTTTTCGTCGCATTATTTGCATACTACCACTTCACAAATTGTGCTCATAACAGCTATAAAGTTAATAATTCTGTATCTGAAGTGAACATCAACATCAATATCGTTTGCGCTTGTTGACATTCGCAGTTTTTTTCGCCGACGCGCTTATGCCTTCTGTATATACCTCTGTTTCATAGCGATTCGGCGGTCGCCGATTCGAAATATTACGCCTATATAAAGAACGGCAATTTGTTTTTGTCCCTTTTTTGGCATTGTAAACAGTTTTTTTGTCACTCATTTTTCTAATTTACACAACTAAAACTTTCGAAATATGAAAAAAAAATATAAACACTGTGACGGACTTAAGCCGTTCTTCTACTCCAACGTAGGAGAGTTCGTTTTCCAGTTGTGTTTTTGTTACACGCGGTTCGCGTACGGACCCGAAGAAGTGCGCGAGAAACAACCTCTTCCGGAATTCCCCCTGATAGTTACGCTCCTGCAGCCGCCGAGGTCGGAGCTGCAGAAGTGCAACTGTGCTTTGGGTTTTGGTATGCTAACTCGAACCAGCAGGAGGGCGCGTTAGTTCTCCGCCGGGCAAGCAGTCAAAACCCCGAGAAAGGCACCAGCGCGCTTTTCTCGGGTAAAACCCTGAAGACGTAGTCTCGGGCAGCGCGTTGGCCACACCGAGCTATGCCTTTTATGAAATTCGTTAGCGCGTTTCCCCCTCCAGTGGCTACTGAAGGACGTCCGGCGCACCCGAATAATGGGTGGAGGCGGGGAAAAATGAGTTATAATTATTAGTGTGAAACTTGGTTTTTTATTGAGGGTAACAGTACAATTAAAGAGGAGTGGAGTTGCGATAGAGGGAAGCGAAAGAGAGAGATTACACGCGGTAGATAGGCGAGGATTCGCCACATCACCGTGTGTTCACCACAAGAAGCGGCCCGAGTTAACCCTAGTATCCCGAGCGCGAGGCCTGCACGCTGGCTAGCCACGGCTTGAGAGGTCAGAGAAAACTCAGTGCTTCCTCGGCTGTGCGTCGCCGATATATACCCGAGCCCACTCTCTCCATCTCTCTCGCTCCCGTCCTCCTTCTCACGATATTCGCGAATCCCCACTCTTCCAATATTCGCGAGTTCGTTGCTCCTCGCTGAACACGCTTTCGTATGTCTGCGCGCTCGTGTGTGCATATGCACACGCGCGCGTTCTTAGCCATTACGTTGGCCCCGCCGTATCATCTTAGTTAACAAATATAAAACCGAATCATTTCCGCAATAATTAAATAATTAATTAAATGATTTCTTATAACAAACTAACTTTTAATTAATACTACGTTTTTTTTATATCCTAAATGTATTAACTAATTTATTTTGCTTATAATAATTACTAATGTTAATATCATATTAACATTAACAATAATAATTAATGGTACCGTTCTTGATAATAAGGGTATAGGTACAGGCCGTCTCAACACGCTAGGAGAGCAGAAAAGCAACTGAACGGCGTCGTTTCAACGGTTATACTGGCATTATATGATGTAAAAGGTATATTTTCGAACAGGTAGAGACACAATTTACCGATAAACGGTTAATGGTAATTACCTTACACAGGTATACCTTCAAAAATCCGAGGGCGTGGCGCGCGCGCTCGGGCCTCTGAGGCCGTTCGGGCCGCGCTGGAGGTAGGCTCACATTATATGCTCAAAGTCGGTAAAAAAATGTTTCACACTATAACTCGAATGGTAACTTATTTCTATGATAATACAGATCAAAAATAGCCAACAAAAAAAATTTCGATTTTTTGAAAATTCTATTGCGGTCATACCCCTTAAAGTAATATATTCAATAATGTAAAAATAAAATAAAAAAGAACAATATATATAATATAATTGAAAAAAAATACAAAGATAATTGATAATATATATTATGATGTCATTAAACCTCCTCACTCGTCCACGTGGAGGAATTCGTTAAGGTAGGGATGTTGCGAAGAATGATTATATTGTTTGTTGTATATATATATATCGGTTTTCTCTACAAACTTTGTTCAAAATATGTTTTTGTAAAAAATGTTAAATACAAAAAAGTTTTATTCTTTCTAGATCTATAATTTTACCATGAAATTTTGTTTGCGTATAATGCGTTATAATTCAATATTGACTCAAAAATTCAATTTCGATATCTCTTTTGCGTTTTATTTTTCTTTTATAGCATGTCAACTAAAATAAGTAGGGCGTGAGGATAGGTACTGTTAGAGCTGTGCTCTGGTGGAAAAACGAGAATAATATTAAACTTTTAGTATAATAATTCTTACCTTATTAGTTGGAGAGCAGCAACGAACTTTGGAGAGCAACAACGGAATTGTTTGTAATAATTATTATAATATATGGAAATTTTTATGGGGAAGAATGATTTTATGACACAAGATAATAATATTTTGGAATTGACTTTTAACAAGAATTTATTTGTTAATTGTACACGTTGTGCCCAGGATGACATTCAATAGTTTTAAAACTTATTATAACGAAAAATTGATGGAGCTTCCACACTGCAAAAGATTGAAAGTAAAACTGAGATTGATCACATGGGCCGCTGCTCAGTTTATAATCGCTAGGCATAGATGGGAAATTTTCGGCGGACTTGCTTATCGCGTAATTAAGAAAGCCCGCTCGGTGAGAATAGTCGCGTTCCATCCGCATTTCTGGAAATTGAATTGCGTGATCTTACTATCATTTTAATGACTTTGTTTTCAAGGAATTCAATTTCCAGAAAAGTAGAGCGCGATATTATTTTAGTATAATATGTCGATAAATTTATTTCGGAAGGCTTTACTATAATATTGAAAAATTTTGTAATACGAAATATCATTTCGTTACACCTTCCTTGTTAGAGAGTTCATTGTCCTCAATGAATTTAAGTAATGCCTTTCTAAAAATGAATTTCCGATTTACATAAGTTTGTAACAAAATTTCGTATAATAACCTAATAAAACGCTAATAAAATTTAAGTACTAAAAAAAATTTTCTTTACATATTAGTTACTAGCATCCCCCGTCACGGCTTCGCCCGTGCTAATAGTGCGTGGAACTCACAAGTAAATAATATCTATTATTTGACTTGGAGACTTAAAATTTTATAATATAATAAAATATATATATGTGTTATGGCTTAGATAAGAACGGATTTTACCCATTTTGGGTAACCATAAATCCATAAATTGATATTTAGGTAGTTTCATAGGCAACCTTTGGGGATAAAAATCGAATTCATAACTTTCGATATTCCGAAGATATCGATAAAAACGTAAAAATACGTTTACCTCCTTTTCACCCTCTTTGAGTTGGATGGGGGTAAAATCCGTCTTTATCTCACCCCTACACCATAAGAGATATATACCACAAAAATGTCAAGTCTATAGATCCAGTGGTTTGGTCTGGATGTTGATGAGTGAGTAAGTGAGTGAGTGAATGAGCCAGTGAGTAGGTGTATTGGACATCTTCTTTAATAGATATAGATTGATTTATAAATATTTCTTTTGCTTCTTAATTATATTTAGTTCAAAATTAACCGAAGAAATTTTACTTTTCAAAAAAATTCGAGCATGAATCAACTTCATCTTTTGTCTTGAATAAAATCTTGTATTGTTGGATAAATTAAAGAAATATAGTACAAAAATATTAGAACACATTTCACCCTTTTTCACCCCTTAAGACTGGAATTTCGACAAACCCAAAAATTGATTGTTACATAATCGTATTTCTGATATTTTGCCGCAAGAATCAATTTAATATCTTATTTCCTTGCAGAAATACAGTAAAAAACCATAAAAACACATTTCACCCCTTTTCAGCCCTTAGGGGTAGAATTTTAAAAAACCCCTTCTTAGTGAGCACCTATCATTTAGTAGGAAAATACCCACAAATTTTCAATTTGATCGGTTCAATGGTTTTGGCTGAGAGTTGATGAATCAGTGAGTCAGTCAGTTAGGTCATGTTCTTATATGTATATAGAAGATATTTAAGGCTCAACGTAGCCATCTAGCGGCACTTTATCGGTACAATATACTTTACTATGTATGTGCGACATGTATGAATATACTTTGATAGGAGAACATAGTAAAAGAAACAAAAAACACATCTTGACCCTATCCACCTCGGGGGTGGAATTTCATAAAACCCAGAAATCGTTCTCGATATAATCTCATTCTATATGTTATGCCGCAAAAACCGTCTCAAAATCTTTTTTCACTGAAGAAAGTATAAGAATTTTATTGTCATATATATTTTTTTTGTATCTTAGATAATTAATACTATACCTAATGCTGTCCTGATGTAACTGTTTTGTGTTTTGAGTTGTGTTAGTTTATAGGTTGGGAGCAGGGAGGAGTAATTAGTGAGGATTTTGGTGTGGGATTAGTCTTTTTCTCTTTCAATAGTGGAGGTCGTATACAAGATGATCTTCTGGAACCTCATCTATGCTGTGGTCAGGACATTTATAAGGTGGTGACCTTGCAACATTTCAAACTACTCGGTCTCCAGTTTATAAAGTAGGGATTGTTCATCCCACGAAGTAATGGTCACTGGTATATGGTTTGTGTATGCTTGGTATGTCAGATTTGGCGTTGAAGCTCGTGGTCGTTGATATGTTGGACATACCTTATGATCTTCCGTATTGTTTCATGGCATCTTATTTTCGCACGCTCAAATCCCATTTCTCGTATTATTGAAGAGAAAGAGGCCAGGATGTTATCAGGTACATGGTAGAATGGTCTGGTGGATAGCCAATCTTCGTAGTTCAGTTTGGTCATCAAGTTGATTTCTTGTCCTGAAGTCAGTTCGATCGTAGCCTTTCCTACGCGTAGTTTGAAGATGGGCTTACAATTGGTCGGCACCTTTGGTTTCTTGGTGCGACAATTTTCGTAACCGGGGTTGAATTTGAGTGTTCGCAGGAAATGAATTTTGTGAATTTTGGTGTAGTCGGTGCAGGTAGTAGATGTATGTATTGTTCGTGAGCTCCATAGTCGGTTCCCAGATATAGGGTTCCAAGTCCTAGAATTTGGATATCTTTGTAAGAGTTGTTGTGGCATTGTATTTGTACGTGTTCTCCTTCTGTGCCTAGATGAGTTTATGTAGTGGTGTTTGTTTGTAGAGTTTCTATTTTCGTTCTGGATATTTATCACACAGGATGTTGTTCTTTTTGTAGTGGGTCGCACGTTGCAGTAAGTTTTTTGTCCTTGTTTGAGGCATGTATTAAGTTCTGTTGCAGTGATGAAAATATGTTCATTATTATTATTATCATTATTACGCTTGGAAATCAAATATTCCTTCGGTGTTATTGTTGCTGATACTCCACTTGTGGTACCGGCATCGGATGGATTCTGTATAGTTCGTAGGTTGAGTTTGCAAAGAGTAGAACGGTGATAAGGATGTATATAATTCCCTTATTTCTGAGGATGTTTATCTAGGAAATGTTTGCTATTTCTGTTGTATGCATAGCGATGTTTGGAAGCCTAGTATTTGGTTTTTTATGTGTAATAATGGTCCTGAGACTTTGCATTAAATCTGAAAGCAATAATAAAGGACTACTGTTACCTTATTCTGCTGCTTCAAGGGATTCAATTATTTCATTGTTGATTTTTGCATGAAGGTCAAGTGTGATTTCCCGGATGGTGAACCATGCTTATGCAAAACCGAAGAATTCTGAAGGTGCTTTTATGTGTGTTATTCTTGCTCGCGTAATGATGATGAGGTAATGTATCAGTGTATTTTCCTTTAGTGTATCTAATTTCCTTTGCTGATGAGTTATACCATATATTGTTAGCGAAGTTGATACATGTGTTCTTTCAGGTTTTGTTGTCGCTGCGTGGTTAATAATTTTGAAGTTGTGAAATTGAGGTACTTCCCCGTTCTTCTTGTTTATGCTGTTGAACTTTAAATTGTCCAGTTAGTTTCGTAGTTCTGTTATATTTCGAATTCGAAGTATAGGCTAGGATTGTTTGGAAACTAGGATAATTGGTATCAGGGTGATATTGGGATAATCTGTGAGAGTATAACAGCTACTGCTACGGCGTGTATTCTACGTGTGAGAAACAGAAACAAAATAAAGGAGTTAGCAAAAGAAAATTTTTGACCGTCGCAAGCGGATGATAAAAACTTTAGTCTAGTTAATGCGGCGTTGAAGCTGAGGCATGCAATGGTTGGACATTGTGTACAAATATGTCCACACTCTTATTTTTTTATTCATTACTTTCCTCATTGTCACGGTTATTATCAGTGGTGTGAGGTCCGTATTCTGACAGATATGAAATTCTGTTTGATGGTACTCGTGATTGATGATTAAAAATTGCATTGATTGGATGGAATTCACAATCATAGCTGTTACTATGAGTATGAGGTAACTTAGGTTGTTCTTTGTGTTATGCCAGATGTTTTATACATAATGTTAGTATGAGAATTATTCTTATAATTATTATAAAAATATTGTATCCTACGGATCCATAGATACATACGAGTGCAGGATTTTGTCACCCTGTTCGGCTATGAACAATTCGTTTTTATCTTGGATGTTTTCAAGAGTTGATCGATTTTTGTGATATTGAGCGATATTTTGGATAGATAGAGAAATTGTTTATTTGATCCCAGAATTTTTATTCCTACTAGAGTTGTGTGATCTTGTCGAGCTGTACACCGAGGTTGTATTTTTAATATTCTGACTGCGTTTAGTCGAATAAGCTCGAGTTGTTCTCCAGGACATATAATTTGTACTGTACTGGGATTGGAGAGAGAGTATAACCATGCATTAATGGAATCGAGTTGCGTCCAGTGATGTATGTGGTTTGGTAGATAACTTATACTACATTTTTTGAGATTTTCGTCACTTACAAGGAAACTACCCTAGGTGTACCTCACCGATTTTCTTAATATTGTGATATGTTGTAGTACATCAAAAAGTATTAGACACGTATTTTTTTACGTGCTAATTCGGCGATTTAAGGGGTGAAAACCACCCTTAAAATTTAGCCCGAAACACAGTTTTTTTTAATATCTCAAAAACGAATTGAAATTTTCCGATGAAACCAACGCCAATTTGTTTCTTATCAAAATGCGCTTCTATGGTAATCGCTTTCACTCTGAAGGGTTGTATCCCTTATTTTTTATAAGGGTATATATATGACTTTTTTTCGTTTTTTCTTTCTTCAGAAATTTCTTAATTAACCGAATCTTATAAGAAATCCTTCTATTATAAACTATGACAATAATTTTAGCTATATTAGCCAAGATTATTTCGCCGCACATGCAGGCTTTAACATTATAGTTATGCGAGGTTTTAAATAATTTACGACACAGGAATTTAGGATAAAAGTATGAACACTTGAGGTTTATTCGATTTATGTACAAGGTATTGAGCGCCAGCTGCGCGAATTCGCAGCACGATTTTGCAAGTGTTCTATCGTCACACAGAATTATTTACGAGTCTAAACTAACTACGGTGAGTACGGCCGTACGGTGGGAAACGGTATATAATCGAGATGGGAAGAAGTTAATACTCAGGGATGCGAATTCTACAGAATATACGGCGGTGAAATACACGTGTAAAGACGACGCACGACGCGATGATCGACACGCACGCGGCGCTTGATTTACAATATATATATAGGAGGCCACACCGGATTTGAAAAGAGCAAGTTGCACAGAGTATTATTGTGCTTAATAAGTATATATATAAATTATATATATATATATATATATATATATATATATATATATATATATATATATATATATATATATATATATATATATATAATTTATATATATACTTGTTAAGCACAATAATACTCTGTGCAACTTGCTCTTTTCAAATCCGGTGTGGCCTCCTTCGAAGATACAAGTTGGTCGGCACACACGGTACGAGATCGACGATAATGTCGAGGTACGGAAAGCGGTTGCACATTCGCGAAGCGGAGCAAGTTAATTCGGATGTTTTCGCACGGACCAGGTAGAAAAAACGAAGTGTCTACGAGCGCGGCTCAGTACGAAGTGAGTGAGGCTGTCGCTTCGTCCCGGCGGCGCTATACTCGGATTTCTGTAGTGCTGACCGCGCCCAGTTGAGGGCGCAGCGCATGCGCCTGGTGAGAAAGAAAATAAGTAAGAAGGAGGAAAGGGGAGCGTCTGCTCGCGGTGACGTCACGCTATATGGCAGACAGTCGATGGCTTGCAGACGGTGTTGGGGAGGACGAGGAAGGACGAGTGGCCAGGACGAGCAAGTACGACGAGGGATGCAGCAGGAGGTGCATCTGGATAACTGTGCCGACGAAGGGGCACGAAGACGAGAGCTGCAAGGCCCAGAACTGCGTACTTGCTGCAGGAGCAGTGGACACGGTTAACCTCGAAGAGGTTATATTTACTTGCAGCTTACTACACTGCATTCTTCAACTGCCACTGCTATCAGGTACGATTAGTGTTTTGTATACCACTGTAATCTCCTCTTGCTAATGCTAGGTTGCTTCTAGGTGACTGGCGAGTGCTTCGCAGACTGCTGCTGCTGGTGTTATGGAGGAGCGGGCCATGATCTGAGGTACGTTACTGCATTTGAGAGATCACACTGCCTCTACAAACCCTCCAAACCAGGTAAGAGAGTTCCAGTTTGATGTGCGTATCTGCTGTAGGCTAACTCAGCTTTATGTTTTCTAGGGTGTATGCTGCAGGCCTCCGGAGTACCTATAGAAGCAGCCGCTCCGCCCAAGGTAGACCCATTCATGCCTTTCAAGGCATAAAATCAGGTGAGTATTATTCTAATACCATTTTGCTTATTTTCTTAACTTTCAATCTCTATGTATGTGTTCTTAGGTTGGTTCGAGAGAAAGGGAACAAGGAGAGGAGACACCAGGACACGCTCAGCGCACCCCAACCGAGACCAGCCAGCTCCAGCCTATGCGAGGCTCTATGGGATGGCAGCTGTGCGTCATCTTCAGCTGCTTCAGAGTGTTGGAGAGCTCGCTTGCTCTGTGTCGTCGAAGAGAATAGTGTGTGTGTGTATGTGTATAGTGAGTGTAGTGAGATAGTAGTGTGCCATTAGGCAGTATATAGGCCAGAGCAGCTCGTTCGACAGACTGGAAGTTTGTGTAACACACACAAAATGTGGTGTTACAAAACAATATTAAAATTGAAAGTTGACCGGCCCCGGAAGTTTTAAAAAAAATAATTTAAAGGGGTAACTACCCCCTAACACGAGTTTCCTGACATATGCCTTAATAATGTACTTAATTTCGTAATATGTTGTAAAACATGAAAAAAACATAACAAATATATACATACATACTTATACGACCATTTGAGGGATGAAAAACACCCTTATAATTCACCTCCAAAAATCATGTCTTTTTAATATCTTAAATACGAATTGAAATTTTCGAATGAAACCAACGCCAATTTATTTCTCATAAAAATGTGCTTCTGTGGTAATTGCTTTTACTCTCTAGGGTTGCATACCTGGTTTTTTATAAGGGTAGAGATGACTATTTTTTCTCTAGAATTTTTTTAATTTGCGCAATCTTATTAAAAGTTTGTATACTATAAACGATATTGATGTTAAAAATTGAATAGGAGAAAATGGTAGAAGAAAAAAAGTCAAGGCATAACTACCGCTAAACGTGGCATCTGAGATACACTATTAAAATTTTCTTAATTTTGTGATATATTGTAGAGTATAAAAAAATAATTAGAGATATTTTTACTTGCTCCGATGTTGATTTAAGAAAAGAAAAGCACTCTTTTAGTTCACCCCCAGCAAATACTTTTTATTTAATTTCGTAAAAACAAAGTCTAATTTCTTATTAAACAACAATTTATTTTTTAAACAAAACTTATGTTGACATTGCTCATATTCTTATTGGTTGCATTCATTTTCAGGATTTTAAATAACACTGTATAGTTGTAATTTGAATTTTGTATTATTTCAACTGTACCTTTATTTTTGTTCTTGACCGACGGTCACTCTTTTTATGGCCTTTTGTCCATTAATTGAAATAAAAATAAAAATAAAATTAAAATAAAATAATATTGTTAAGGGTCTTTCTACTATAAATAAATATATTGAATTTCAATAAATCAAATTTAAAATTTAACGCGTATGGCAGTTAAAAAAATAGAGTAAAATATTTCTCGATGTTGTCTTTGATTTAAATATATGCTATTTTATTATAAAATAAAAATATATTTCACAAATGCTTTTAATAAATTTTTTTAAATGTTATACCTTTTAAGTTTATTTAATATATAAGTAATCTATGAAAGCTAAGAATATTTTGGCGCGCAGTTTGTTCTTTTATTAGGTCATCGAATATCAAACATTTATTTTTATCCAGCATTCGAATCAGCAGCGATAACAATACGCAATCGTTGTTTTTAAGCAGTTCCATTTCGCATCTTTTTCAGTTCGCATGTGCCAGTGATCAGTGAAATAAAATTTTATTCTAGTTTTACGAATTAAAAACGAATTAGTTGTTTTTTGTTAATTACAAGAACCTTAAGGTATGCATACATAAATGCAAAATACCTTAGTGGAAATCAAACATGTATATATAAATGTACAAGAGTGTACTTTTTATATTAACATAAACTTTTCATAGAGAAAATATTTAGTATAATTTAGCGATTTCATTTTGGATTAGCCATACTAGTTTATATATGGGGCGAATCACGTCAACTCTCCTAGCGCGGCGCGCGAGCGCTTAATACTGTTGTTTTCAACTCGCGTTTGCGGTATGAAAAAAAATATATAAAAAATATCCAATAAACTATTTCGATGTGTTTTTTCCTCAGCTTTCCAATGATGTGGTCAGATTTTCCAAAATTTTCCATTTTCCTTAAAAAAAACACAAAACGTGTTATATCTCGAAAAGTCTATTTTTAATATATTTTTTAATACTTTTAATCGAAAGCTGAGGTTTTTTTACATAAAAAAAGTTCTTTTGCCCAGAGTGCCCGATTATATTTCAGTGAGTAATAGAACGCCGAAAAGTTGACGTACCGCGCGCATCGGCAAGGCGCGTGACTTCGCGCTCGACGGTGGCCGCTGGATTCGGTCCTCCTTTTCATATTTTGCTACCTTATAATTTCTTTTAAACCTGTTAGTTAAATTTAGTTATTTTTTTGTTTTTATTAATCGTTTTTTTGTTACTTTGGCTTTCGAAGAGGCTTTCAAAGTCTTTAGCTTCGTGGATTTCTTTGTCTTCGTTGCGGGTTTGGATACATTATTTTCTTTTTTCTTAGTGTCTTTCTTTGGAAAGTTTTGATATTTAGAACTTAAAGACGTTTTCTGTAGTTTGAATGTGTTTTGATTCAATGGAATAAAAGCATAATACTGTAAAGTCCCTGGTATAGATTTAGCATTATCTAATCTTGGTTTGAGTTCTAAAACAGTTTTTTCATAATCATCTTTATTGCTATAAAATACTTTGGTTTCTTTGCAATAATTTTTAGCCCATTCGTAAAGACTTTTTGCTGTTAAAATTCTATTTTTGGATGAAAGTTGTAGACTAGCACGTTTTGCACCTTTTTTTAAGTTCGCACCGATACCATCACATGCACCTTTGCCGTGCGCGGTAGCATAAAAGTGCCATTCCGCTGAGATTTCGAAATCTTTTTCATGAAACAGAAGATTTTGCATATTATTCTTATTTTTAAAATGTTGACTTGCTCCATCCGTTAAATAATAAATTTTTTTAACTACGAAATTAGATTTCAGATAAAGTATGAAAATTTTTTGATATTCATAAACCGCAACAGTATCATGGTTTAGATTATCAGAAATTACAGCAATGCTTACATGTTTAAGATCACTATTTTCTTTGTAATAAATTACAACTGTAAAAATAGTTGCCTGGTTATTATTCCAATGGAAAGATTGCGTAGAATTATGTACTACAAATGCATAGTTTTCCGAAAAATCAAAACAGACAATAAACTCCCCTTCTTGAAGATTTTCTTTCAACTTATTCACATACTATGACTGTTTCTTAGCAAAAAAATCGTGAGTCTTCAGTTTCATTAATTTGTCGCCCAGCGTGTTGAGAAAGTCATAAACGTTCTCACTTTTTGAATCTATCGTACACCGATCTGTTTGAAACCACGATTCAAATTGAATTTCAAAAACATTATTTTTATCAAAACATTCAAGCAAATGTTCTCGTAATGCAGACGTATTATGACAATTTAGACAGTCACCCAAGAAACACTCATCACGTGCATTTTTACAAACGATTGCCTGAATACAGTCATGATAACTTGTAAGATATAGTTTACTATTTTTCGTTAAGCACTCTAGCTCAGCAGCTTCTAGCATAAGCTTAACGTTTTCATGATGTACACATACACATACATTGTGTGTACCACTGCTTCCAGCTAAAACACAGTGTACTGGTCTCAATTGTATGAATTTTGTTAACCCAATTTTAACGTGTTCGTATTCTTTTTGAAATAAATAATAGATTTCGTTCAAATTGCCAAGAAGTAATGTTTTCTGAACGTGTTCTCGTTTGCCGTTGTCCTGCTTTACGGATATGCAATCTTTCAAGCCTGCATAATTCGACTTATGTCATCCTTTTCATAAAAACTTTTAACTAAATTTGTAGTTTCCACCGAAAGTACTTTGCCGCGTTTTTTTTCAGGAACTGAGAAAACTCCTTTTTCAGCTACTAACTCTTTTGCTTCTCGAGCTTCCCATTCAGTACAACCAAACTCTCTGATTAAATCATTACGAGACCAAAAATCGGGAGCAAGAGTGAGTAGCTGAATTCTATCTTGCTTCGATATAGTATTAGAAAATTTTCTTTTAATTTGTTCGAGAACCGTTACCCAAGCTTTATGATGTTCATCACAACAATTTATGTTAGCTTTTTTGTATCCGAAATAGGTAAATCTGCTTTACGTTTGTAAATTTGCCTACGACATGTACCACATATTTTCGCTTCTTCGGGTACAAGCGGAAATATACTTCTAAAAGTTGAAGGAAAGTCAAACCGATCTTTAGACGTAGGGTGATTCTCTCGAGAGAAAGGATTTATGCATTTCATTTTCCAGGTTGAACCCATTGTAGTTGCTACAATAAACCGGAGAAATACGTAACCAAGATATTTATGATTTAATCATAAAAAAATCTAAATTTAAAAAAAAAACATCGTCGTATATATGAACTTCTTGTGACAATTCATTTATAGATTAAAGTTTTTTATGTTTGAGTCACCTACCGACTGAAAAAAGAACTAGTTTTACAAGTAAGCATGATGTGGCGGTGACGGCGGCCGCGCCGCGCCAAGTCGCGCGCGGTACTTCTACTTTTCAGCGTTCTATTACTCACTGAAATATAATCGGGCACTCTGTGCAAAAGAACTTTTCTTATGTAAAAAAACCTCAGCTTTCGATTAAAAGTATTTAAAAAAATATAAAAAATAGACTTTTCGAGATATAACACGTTTTGTGTTTTTTTTTAAGGAAAATGGAAAATTTTGGAAAATCTGACCACACCATTGGAAAGCTGAGGGAAAAATACATCGAAATAGTTTATTGTGACGTGATTCGCCCCATATATGGGTCAATCCACGCCAAAGCGCACACGGCTCTGCCCAAAAATGGTAAAGACTTAGAAAAACTTGTATCGGGTCAAAATTTAGGGTTTTTTATGTAGAATCAATAGCTATGTGGCGCTTTTCAAAATTTTCAAAATGGCGGTCCCAAAAACCCGATTTTCTGACCAGTTTTCCGAAAATTTTCCGATTAATCGTTCATAAAAATATAGATAAAAGACGAAAATTGTGAGTAAAGGTCAATTTATATGTTTTCGGGTACGCTGAATCCGAATCCGCTGACCGTTTAACCTTATCACTCCAGGATTTGCTCTAACCTCAAAAAATACCTCAAAAACGCTCAAACAGGCATGATTATGGCTAGATAAAGGTTCGTGACGATGCATTTGTTCGTTTCAAGGGTCGCGTATTTCAAATCCAATGTCCGTTTAGCTCGTTCAGTCCAAAATTTGCCCCTAGCCTCAAAATATTTTTCAAAAACGCTCAAATAGGCATTATTACGGCCAGATTAAGGATCGTGACCATAAATTTATACGTTTTCGAGATCGCTGATTTTAAGTCTAAGGTTCGTTTAGCCCGACAAGCTCAAAATTTGTCGCTAACCTCAAAAAGTACTTCAAAAATGCTCAGTGGGCATGATGATGGCCAGATGAAGAATCGTGACCATATACGAGGTCTGTCCCAAAAGTATCCGACCTACCTCGATTTCTCGGCGCTTGATTTATTCTTCGTCATCCGGGGGGTGGCATCCTTCAAAGTAGTCCCCATTTGATTGAACAAGACGCTCTTATCGATGTTTCCACTTATTAAAGCAGTCTTGAAAGTCAGACTTCGGAATCGCCTTTAGTGCATTCGTCGCATTAGTTTCAACAGTCTGTTTATTGTCGAATCGATGTCCTTTAAGCGGCATTTTCAATCGAGGAAACAGCCAAAAGTCGCAGGAAGCTATATCAGGACTGTATGGAGGCTGGCGGAGCTGCGCAACACTGTGTTTTAATAAATACTGCTGCACAAGGTTTGATGCGTGCGCTGGAGCATTGTCGTGATGAAGAAGCCAGTCACCGGTTTCCCAAAGTTGCGGTCGTTTTCTCCTGATTGCATTACGTAATCTTTTCAAAACTTCAACGTAGTACTCTTTATTGATTGTCTGGCCTGTAGGGGCATATTCGTGGTGCACAACGCCCTCATAATCGAAAAAAACAATCAACATTGACTTGATGAACGAGGATCACTGTCAACAGATGTGCGGCCACTTTTGAACCGCCTATACCACTCTTTTATTTGTGTTTTGCCCATACACTCATCTTTAAAGGCCTTTTGCAACATTTCAATAGTTTCCGCACAACTTTTACCGAGATTAAAGCAAAATTTTATGCAAATTCGCTGTTCGGTTCGTTCTGCCATTTTTAGCAATAAGCAAATTGCGACGAACGCAAAAAAGTCGTTGTAAACAAATACACGCTGCGCGGGAACTAAGGCGTTTCATCGGTATCTCAGGCTACTAACGAGAAGGTTAGGAGTTGCTGGTGACGTTCGTACCCTCCAGAGGTCGCCTGAGTCTCTCCGCGCGAAGATATGAACGTAGGTCGGATACTTTTGGGACAGACCTCGTATTTATACGTTTTGTGAGGTCACTGATTTATAATCCGAAGTCCGTTTAGTTCCAACAGCTAAAAATTTGTTTTTAACCTCAGAAAATCCCTGACAAACGATCAAATGGGCAGGTTCATGGCCAGAAATGGACGGTTATACTTTAAATCTCTACAACAACTTCCTTTTTATCACTTGAAAATTTTCTGATAATAATACTCTTGTTTCGTAGTGGAATAAAACAGTGATTGCTTGAAATTTGTGGGACAGAAGGAGTCTCGTCAAATCATCTTTTTAATCTTCTTTGAGTGTTGCTATGTGTTACTTTTGAATAATAAAAGAACTTTATATTTTTTATTGAATAGCATGCCCACTCATAAAGCTGCTTAGCTGTTAAAATGCTGTTGATTGCTGATGCTTGGAGGCTTGCGTTCCTAGCTCCTATTTTAAGAGTTGCGACATTGCACCAAGGCCATCATGTGGGCCTTTTCCGTGAGCCGTCGCGCAAAAATGCCATTCTGCTTTGATACCAAAATCATTTTCATGATTACATAAATTTTGGATATTAAATCGATTTTTAAAATGTTGTTTTGCTCCATCAGAAAAGTAGATAATCTTTGTAACTTTGTGTTGTTTCTTTAGGTAATCAATTATCATCGAATTACACACATACACTGCTGCAGAGTCATGAGTATTTGATTCAGAAATCACGATTATATTTCCATGTTTTAATTCACCTTCATCTCGATAATAATAAACTACAGTACATCCTGTGGCTTGATTATTATTTTAGTGAAAAGCTTGAGCTGCTTTTTGAACAACGAAAGCAAAATTCTCTGAATAATTTGGTAGCACAAGAATTTCTCCTGGCTCTAAGCTTCCCTTCAATTGCTTAAAATATTCTGATTGTTGTTTGTTAATATAATCATGAGGTTTTAATGATTTTAACCGATGACCAAGAAGTTCGAGGAAATTTTTAGTAGTTGTGTTTGATGTAATCATAGTTGTTCTATCTGTCGAATGCCAAGAGCTAAAAGTTATATCCTTTACGTCTGCTTTTTCCAAACCTGATTCAAGCTGGGATCTGAGCTTATCGTAATTAGGGCAGTTTTTGCATTCGTTTAGAAAACATACTATATTTGAGTTACGACATACCATGAGATTAAGACAATCGGTATAGTTTTTTAATGGGAATTCCGATTTAGCCATCAGGTCAGATAAATTGATGGCATCGAGCAAAAGCTTGACATTCTCATGAATCACACATACGCAAACAATATGAGTACCATTACTTCCGGGTAAAACACAATTTTGAAGTCGTAATTGGCAAAACTTTGAAAGACCTGTAGTAGTATCTGGATGCTCTCAACAGAATTTGAAATATAATTCTTTTAAGCTAAACAATGTCAGTCTCTTCTGTTCGAGGACTTTTTCTCCATCAATCTCAACTGATTTTTTATTTCTATATCCTGGGAGAATTCTACTGTTAGAATCACATTCATAGAATTGTTTCACTCTATTAACCGAAGTTTGTGGCAGCGATTTACCTATTTTTGGGGGTGGTCTAGAAAAAGAGCCATTCGTGGCTTTTAATTCTTTAGCTTTTCTAATGGAGTAAGTCGTAGTATTGAATAGAGAAGAAATCTTCTCTATTGACCATTTTGATGGCAATATGGTTTGAACAGCTATCCTGTCGGGATCGTGCTCTGACAACGATGAAAATTTTTCTTTTAAACCTTCGATGATTTCATGGAGGTTCTCCTCAGTATTTGAAGTAGTCGAACTGTCAAGATCTAATTGCACATTCTTCTCTAGGCTATCTTCATTTGCACTGTTAGATACAGAAGTATTGTTTAAATTGTCATTCACGTTTTCTTCATGAGTATCATCATTGTTGGAATTGCGGTTCACGTCTTCATTATGAGTATCATTACTAGTATATGACATTTTCCTATATCCACTGCAAATCATATTCTCTGCAGAAGCAAGCCCGAAATGTCTGCAAAGCCTAGCTGGTAGTGGTCGTAATGATTTACCTATGTGAGCTACCAATCTGAACGGATTGCAACAGCGATCTGTTCGAAAAGACTTCTTCCTTTTTGAAGTCAGGATCATGGAAAGCTAGCTCAAAGTCAATGCAAATACTGTGTTTATATGCGTGTGAGAACTATACGTCTATATGTACGAGTGCGTATTTATAGCCTTCAAAATAATCTCTGGTAAAATTTTACGATCATCAATGCTATATTGATTATATTTATCCGTTAGCTCGCCACTCAAACGTGATCTCTAACACGGAAAATATAACAACCCAAAATGCAAGCAAACCACGAAGCAGTAAAAAACGCTACCAGCCGCTTCCTTTGAAAGATTCCTTGACAATTTACCAATTATCACTGCTTTACTGATTATATTTTTTCGTTAACTCACTATACTCAAACGTGATTTCTGTCTGTCAATACTTATGACTCATCAGCGGTGAGTCATAAGGACAACATTTTCTGAATAATCTGGTGGCACAAATATTCCTTTAAGCTTTAAGCTTATCTTTAAGGGGGTATCCCTATACAGATCGATCAAAAAATCGATTTTTTTATTGCATAAATCGAAAGTACAACATTTCAAAAGTATGCTCTTAAAATTTCAGAGCAAAATTCGAATCCGTTCAGCCACTATACGTATATTCGCTAACGTTCTTCAGCGCGCGGTACGCCCGGCGCAGGTAGGCAGGTAAGCGTTCGGATACAATGGCTCCCCGCTGAGCTGGGATACTTATACAATGAAAAGAGCAGATGTTCTCCGATTTATGAGTGTGTTTGTGTGTACCCTAGCAAGAATTTTCGAGTTAATACTATAATAGGACAGGCAGTGTAGAGTATAGGTATAAACTTGTTTTGGAGCGTTGGCTCGCTACAGTCGGCTCAGTTGTACTGTAACTGTTGTGTAGTTTACAGCGCTCTCACAAAATACATCATGACATCTTACCCGAAAGGTCAACATAGCGAAAACTATCGTGCAAGTCGTAGGAAGAGATCTTTTCACGGTAATCAGCATACGACTGAAGAAGGCGAAGTGAAAGGTGTCAGTTCCAGTGCACGAAAATTACTTACCACGAAAGGTACTTTCCGAGATGCTGTGCTGTAAACCTTGCAAAGGAGCTGTGAATTTTGAAGAGGCTGGCTTCCGTGGTTTCGGCTGGAAACTTACTGTTTCGTGTAAATGTGGCATGATTACTATACCTTCTGGCCCTCACATAAACAATGGGTTTGAAGTAAATCGTCGTATAGTGTTTGTGATAGACTTTTAGGCATTGGTTTGCAAAGAATAAATTTATTTTCGAATTTGATGGATTTTGGTGAAGGACTTAGTAATACAGCATACGACAGTATATTGGAGCACATTCATCAAGCGACAAAAATTTATTTCAAAATAACAAGTCAAAAGGCTGTCGAAGAAGAGAAAAAATTGAACGAGCAAGCAGAAAAGCCATTACTTGAAATGAAAGTATCCGGCGATGGATCGTGGAAAAAACGAGGCTTCTCTTCGAAAATCGGCGTGACAACGCTGATATTATATAACTGTGGGAAAATTGTCGATTTGATTGTCAAAAGTACGTTCTGCAAAATGTGTCTATCATGCCCTCATAAGAAAAATACTCAAGAATATGTCGATTGGCACGAAAATCATGCTGACGAATGTGCTGCAAATCACGAAGGCTCTGCAGGAAAAATGGAAGTCGACGCCGTTATAGAAATGTTTGAGCGTTCGTTTGATGACTACGGCATACGATACAACGTTTATATCGGCGACGGCGACTCGAAGACTTTTTCTGCCGTTTTGAAAAGGAATCCTTACGGAGATGAATTCCCGGTGGTAAAATGTGAGTGCATTGGCCACGTATAAAAGAGAATGGGAACGCGTCTTCGTAATTTAAAAAAAAAATTAAAAATTGGGAGGTAAAGGCAAACTTACCGATACCCTTATTAAAAAGTTTAGTACTTATTACGGACTTGCCATAAGAAGGAACGTGAACTCAAAGCAAGATATGAGAGACGCTATTTTGGCTACATACTATCATATGTGCTCGACTAACGAAACAGCACAGCATCAGTACTGCCCTCCGGGAATCGACAGCTGGTGTGAGTGGCAACAATCGCAGGTAGTCGGAGCCAACGTGTTTGACCATCCCCCAGCTCTTCATCAAGATTTACAAAAGCATTTATTGCCTATTTATGAAGATTTGTCAAGAGAAGATCTGTTGCAAAGGTGCTTGGGGGACATACCCAAAATGCAAATGAAAGTTTTAATGCCCTTGTATGGCGCTTGGCTCCTAAGCATCTGCACTGTGGTTCAAAAACTGTTGAAATTGCAGCTTGGATTGCTGCTGGATTATTCAATGACGGCTATAAATCTATCCTGCAAACAATGAAGATCCTTGAGTTCACCATTGGAATGCCAACTTACAACCACGCGAAGAAAATGGATGAAAAGCGACTCAAGCGTCAGGAGCTGAAGAGTGCGAGTGCCACTAAAGAAGGCAGATTGGCTAAAAAATCAAGAACTGCTGCTTATAAAGAGGAAGAAGATGACCTCGTCTATGGCTCTGGCATAGCCGATTAAGGAAAAAGTGAAAAAATAATGGTGAGTCTATCAAAAATGCGATTTCAGCTACTGCGAACTTTAAAACGCGTTTTTCTCGAAAAGAAAATTTCTTTATTGTCCGTGTTTGTGTGCACAGTTTCTCGGCGAGTTTTCAACTTAACACAAAAAAAACGCCATTTTGAAGGTAATTTCATAATCTAGTCGATGAACCTACTTGTTTTTTAAATAAAAATTTATTTAACCACAATTTTGCAATAATAATAAAAAAAAATTACAGTTTTTTTTCAAAAGTCCACCATTTTACTATGGAATTTTTTTATACTTTTAATTTAGGTTAGTCGACGAGATTTAGACCTAATAATAACAAAAAACTTTTTTTTTTGTGTTTCAGAGAGATACGACGACGACAAGTCTGCACACAAAATTGTAGGACGAAAAAAAAAGTTCATGGTTCATCATTTTTTTATCACTAGCATAAACAAAATAATGTAATAAAAAAAATAAGAAATGCATATTTAATGTTTGAATAATAAACCAAAAAATTTTCAAATCAAAATCTTGTATAGTTGTTTAAAAAAAAATTCGCAAAGTTTCAGTTTATTTTTGCCCATCTATTTAGGGATACCCCCTTAATTGCTTGAAATATTCTGATTATTGTTCGTTAATATAATCTTGAGGTTTTAATGATTTTAACCGATGACCAAGAAGTTAAATAAAATGTTTAGTAGTTGTCTTCGATGTAATCATGGTTGTCCTATTCGTCAGATGGATAGTATACGACAGCCAGAAATCACGTTTGAGTATAGTGGGTTAACGAAAAAATATAATCAGTGAAGCAGTGATAATTGGTAAATTGTCAAGGAATCTTTCAAAGGAAGCGGCTGGTAGCGTTTTTTACTGCTTCGTGGTTTGCTTGCATTTTTGGTTGTCATATTTTCCGTGTTAGAGATCACGTTTGAGTGGCTAGCTAACGGATAAATATAATCAATATAGCATTGATGATCGTAAAATTTTACCAGAGATTATTTTGAAGGCTATAAATACGCACTCGTATATATAGACGTATAGTTCTCACACGCATATAAACACAGTATTTGCATTGACTTTGAGCTAGCTTTCCATGATCATGACTTCAAAAAGGAAGAAGTCTTTTTCATCGTTGTCAGAGCACGATCCCGACAGGATAGCTATTCTAACCATACTGCCATCAAAATGGTCAATAGAGAATATTTCTTCTCTATTCAATACTACGACTTACTCCATTAGAAAAGCTAAAGAATTAAAAGCCACTAATGGCTCTTTTTCTAGACCACCCCCAAAAATAGGTAAATCGCTGCCACAAACTACGGTTAATAGAGTGAAACAATTCTATGAATGTGATTCTAACAGTAGAATTCTCCCAGGATATAGAAATAAAAAATCTGTTGAGATTGATGGAGAAAAAGTCCTCGAACAGAAGAGACTGACATTGTTTAGCTTAAAAGAATTATATTTCAAATTCTGTTGAGAGCATCCAGATACTACTATAGGTCTTTCAAAGTTTTGCCAATTACGACTTCAAAATTGTGTTTTACCCGGAAGTAATGGTACTCATATTGTTTGCGTATGTGTGATTCATGAGAATGTCAAGCTTTTTCTCGATGCCATCAATTTATCTGACCTGATGGCTAAATCGGAATTCCCATTAAAAAACTATACCGATTGTCTTAATCTCATGGTATGTCGTAACTCAAATAGAGAATGTTTTTTAAACGAATGCAAAAACTGCCCTAATTACGATAAGCTCAGATCCCAGCTTGAATCAGGTTTGGAAAAAGCAGACGTAAAGGATATAACTTTTAGCTCTTGGCATTCGACAGATAGAACAACTATGATTACATCAAACACAACTACTAAAAATTTCCTCGTACTTCTTGGTCATCGGTTAAAATCATTAAAACCTCATGATTATATTAGCAAACAACAATCAGAATATTTTAAGCATTTGCCGGGAAGCTTAAAGCCAGGAGAAATTCTTGTGCTACCAGATTATTCAGAGAATTTTGCTTTCGTTGTTCAAAAAGCAGCTCAAGCTTTTCACTATAATAATAATTAAGCCACAGGATATACTGTAGTTTATTATTATCGAGATGAAGGTGAATTAAAACATGGAAATATAATCGTGATTTCTGAATCAAATACTCATGACTCTGCAGCGGTGTATGTGTGTAATTCGATGATAATTGATTACCTAAAGAAACAACACAAAGTTACAAAGATTATCTACTTTTCTGATGGAGCAAAACAACATTTTAAAAATCGATTTAATTTTCAAAATTTATGTAATCATGAAAATGATTTTGGTATCAAAGCAGAATGGCATTTTTGCGCGTCGGCTCACGGAAAAGGCCCACATGATGGCCTTGGTGCAACTCTTAAAATAGAAGCTAGGAACGCAAGCCTCCAAGCATCAGCAATCAACAGCATTTTAACAGCTAAGCAGCTTTATGAGTGGGCATGCTATTCAATAAAAAATATAAAGTTTTTTTATTATTCTAAAGTAACACATAGCAATACTCAAAGAAGATTAAAAAGACGATTTGACGAGGCTCCTTCTGTCTCACAAATTTCAAGCAATCACTGTTTTATTCCACTACAAAACAAGAGTATTATTATTAGAAAATTTTGAAGTGATAAAAAGGAAGTTGTTGTAGAGATTTAAAGTATAACCGTCCATTTCTGGCCATGAACCTGCCCATTTGAGCGTTTGTCAGGTATTTTTTGAGGTTAAAAACAAATTTTTAGCTGATGGAACTAAACGGACTTCGGATTTGAAATCAGTGACCCCATAAACATATAAATATATGGTCACGATTCTTCATCTGGCCGTCATTATGCCCGCTGAGCATTTTTGAAGTACTTTTTGAGGTTAGCGACAAATTTTGGGCTTGTCGGGCTAAACGGACCTTTAACTTAAAATCAGCGATCTCGAAAACGTATAAATTTATGGTCACGATCCTTAATCTGGCCGTAATCATGCCTATTTGAGCGTTTTTGAAAAATATTTTGAGGCTAGGGGCAAATTTTGGACTGAACGAGCTGAACGGACCTTGGATTTGAAATACGCGACCCTTGAAACGAACAAATGCATCGTCACGAACCTTTATCTAGTCATAATCATACCTGTTGATATTATTGAGTCATTATATATTTTTTTATGATATTATTTATTATTTGTTGTATATTTATTATCAATGTTAGCTCATATACTTAATTTTATAGTCGAATTAAAACATTAATATATATACACTTTTATACACTTTTGTACATTTTTATACATTTGTATACACTTATATACAGTTATATATACTTTCTTATTTTCACAAGGGTATTAAGGTAGATATATTAAATTTCTAGAAATAGTTAATCAAATACTAATACATTGATTAATACAAATTTTTTAATATCTCTAACAGAATTAGTTCATTTTATTACATTTTGAAAAACTTTTTTTACTGAATATTATATAATCATCTTAATCATACTCATAATAGAATGCAAATTCTTCATTTATTTTATATATCAAATTTTTTTGGATCGCCTGTGTATGTTTCACATATTAAGAATGACTATCAATCCGATGAACGTTATAAATTTGCTTCTAATAACATTCCAAGCTTTAAACATACCAAAAACTCCAGAAAAGCCTGAAGAGATTAGGTTAAAAAATAGTATTGAGAATATTCTATTAAATGCTATGTAGGAATATCACGATGTAGAGATGGTTGAATATGTAACATTAGATTTTCAAGAACCGTATAAAGATTTTGATATGAAAATTATAGAAGACGATGGTAAAATATTTACAACTAATAAAGATTTACAACAATGTACAGAAGATACAGAAGAGTTAGATCATGACTATAAAGCAAGAGCCGTGGAATTCTGGAGAAGTGGTTTAACAAAAAATTGAGCATTAAAAACGGTACAAAATCGTTTTCGCAAGGTTCAGTCCATAATCCAATTAAAACGTTGGGCAAAAACATTAAATAAAGGAGGAACGTATAAAGAGAAAATAGGAAGAATTTGTTCTTTTGTTTTAGAAAATTTTAGAACTGCTGTTGATGCTGCTACAGGCTCAAAAAGATATTGGAAACGAATATTTTCGTTTTAAAGCATCTAATCATTGGTTATCTAATTTTAAAAAAGCTCACAAAATTGTTAGTAGAATAATTAACAAATTTGTATAAAAAAAAACACTTGAAGGAGTAGATTATTTAGAAAGAACAGCTGATACATTTGCTATTGAAATAAAAATACTAATTCATGAAAAAGGTATAGAAAATGTATTTAATTCAGATCAATCAGGCTTTCAATTAGAAATGCACTCAGGTCGTACATTAGCAGTCGAAGGACAGAATCAAGTTCAATGTTTGGTGCAACCGGTGACTTCTACAACTCATAGTTATACAATTCAGCCAACAATATCAGTCGATGGTAAACTTCTTTCACCTCTTGTTATAGTTCTTAAAGAAAAAAGTGGTGAATTTGGACCCATTATACAACGAGAGTTATTTAGACCCCATAATGTATATGTTATTGCTTATAAATCTGGAAAATTAACCTGAGCTAATTGGAAAAAAGCTATTTATTTGGTGTTTTAAATGTATAAATGAATGAATGTAAATGAGTAAATTAAATTTTGGTATTTAAAATTTTATTTAATTTCAGATCATTTTAAAACGTGGATAAAAGAAGTATACTTTCCCAAGATTGGTTCATCAAGTGTTTTGTTAATAGACTCTTGGAGTGGGCATTTTCCTGCTGTTATGCAAGTAGCGACCCCCCAGAATAAAGAAGTGATCTTAAAAATAATTCCGAAAGAAACTACGGGTAGAATACAACCTCTTGATGTTTATGGCTTCAGAGTATGGAAAAGATATGTGAGACATTTCTCTGACTCTGTGATATTAATGAATGAGGCTTTAAATCTACATTTAAGGAATCATATTATAAAGTTACAATCACTGGTATATAATCAGCTATCATAGCCGATGTATATCGAATTATTCGAATTCGCGTGGTATAGAAGTGCATACACGGATGTAGCACCTGTGAAATTTGAAGATCCAGTTAATTTTGCTTTTGGTACAAAATCTAATACACACTTCGAAGAAGAAGGTTGCTCTAACATTGCAATAGTTAGATGTTCTTGGTGTAAAAAGTCTCTATGTTTGAAACATTTATTTTATGACTACCATTATTGTTCATTGTATAAACACTAATTAACTTTAATTCAGAACACATAACTATTAATTAATGCACTAATTTATATTTAATAAAGATTATATGAAATTATTAGAAATATAGAAATTTTAAAAATTATATTGATATGTAGAAAAATTGTAGAATAAAAAATCAACATCAATATACAATATACAATATATCATTTGTATGATAATTTATATATATATATATATATATATATATATATATATATATATATATATATATATATATATACACGGTGATCCATTTTAATCGCCGCACCCGGATTTCTCGGAACCTAAGCCAGATAGGGAAAAATGGTTCAGACAAAAGATGTAGTGGGTAAAGGGGGCTACACCTTGACCTTGAACTTGACCTTTAAGGTTATTTCAAGGTCAAAGTGGTTTTTTCATACGGGAACACCTAGTTTTGACCTCGGATTCGGAAAGAGCGGGAAATTTTACGTTCAAAATCATATTGAGAAAATTTTTTTCAAGGTCATTTCAAGGTCAAATTAAGGTCAAACTCCGAAAAGTCCGTTTAAAATCGTTTTTTTCCATGAACCACAGGCTAAGCTGGTTCAAATTGATCGTAGGCTTAATAGGGGAACCCACACACCCAAAACTTACACATCCTAGTAAACAAAACTCAAACTCGCACGTCCTAACCCCATAAACTTCGTGCCCTTACATACTAAACTGTTACACCCCAGTCCCACACAACCATACCCCACACCCCCCAGTCTCACACATCCCTACCCCACGCATGCTAATCCCACACACCCCAAACCCACACATCCTGAACCCTGAAAAATTTTTCTCAAGGGCAAAATGATTTTTTAACGGAAACTTTAAGATCGTTGAAGCTTCTGTTATAAATGTATTAACCTTACTTTTCGTGCTACCCAGAAACAACGACGTGGACGTAGTAAGGATTGTTTCCTTTGGGGTGCTTGATTAAAGTGAGTCCCCTTGCCTCTCACTGTTCGGGGTGCTTGATTATAGTGAGTCCCCTTGCCTCTCACTGTTCGGGTTGCTTGATTATAGTGAGTCCCCTCGCCTCTCACTAATGTAAATAAATTTTTATTTAACCTCGAATCAAGTGTTCGAAATGACGACCATTTGTTTCAAGACACATAGTCAAACGCCTTTGAAAATGGCGAACGGTGTTCTGCAAAGTTTGTTTCGGAATGGCAGCGCATACTCGACGCATCCTATCCTGCATATCTGCTCTTGTAGTGGGTTGTTGCTCAAAAACAGCATTTTTTAAATACCCCCATAAATAGAAATCTGGTGATGTAAGATCGGGTGAGCAAGCAGGCCAGTTAACCGGACCTCCTTGACCAATCCATCTGTTACCATAGTGCTCATTCAAAAAAGCCCTTACAATTCGAGCGAAATGTGGTGGTGCGCCGTCCTGCTGGAGTCATATTCTTCGTCGAGTTTCTAAATCAACATCTTCCATCAATCCAGGTAGTTCATCTCTTATTAGCGTCAAATAGGTATGTTGATTTACATTTTCTTCAAAAAAATAAGGACCAATCAAATATCCATTGATAATCCCGCACCATACCATAATACTCCAACGTCTTTGATGGTTTACAGTTCTGACCCAATGAGGATTCACATCAGACCAATAATGGCAATTATGCCTATTCAGTTCCCTATCACTTTGAAATTTTTCCTCATCAGAAAAAAGAACAAAGTTAAAAAAGTCTGGATCATTTTCTATCATTCGTAAAGCCCATTGGCAAAACACAATACGCTGTTGGAAATGCTCAAACTGTAGCTCTTGAACCAAACTAATATGATACGCGTGATATTGAAGCACCTTCATAATTCTTAAAAAAGTATTTCTTGGAATACCAATTTCCCTTTCGACTCGACGAGCGCTAATGTGTGGGTCAAGGTGAATTATTGCAAGGATAGTTACAACTCGATTATCATTTTCATCATACTCATGGCGTCTACGTTGGCAAACCATGTGTCCACCACGAGCTCTTTGTTCAGCATAAAGTCTTGCCGCACCACGATAATTATTTTGGCTTGCTCCTAAAACCAAAATCATATCAACGATCTCGTTGGGCGGATAGTCAGCCATTTCAGAGCCAGCTATTAATTACTATTAAATTTAAATAGTAAAATGGTATCAAAAATATTAATAATTATAAGGCGAGCCCGTATACGGTCGCGCCTAAAAAGGAAAAACGTTGGAAAATTACGGTAACTTTATTTAGCTAACTGTATTTGCCCTAAATACTTCGTTTGTAACACTTTTTTAATTTTAAATTTTAAATTAATATAATCGTCAAAACATTAAAGGTATTCAATAAAGCATTATTTCTTATTTTGATTGCAAATAAAACTAAAACTTCCTTTTATTTTTTTGTTTTATGTAAATAATATGAATTAGTAGCGTTCGAATTTCAGAAATACTAATTTTGATAATGTAATCATTAAAAACACATCTACGAAGAAAATAGGTTCCGTCAATGGTTCTTTTAATTAAATCTGAACTGCTCACCGATTTTAAGATTTTCCGCCCATTTTTAATATTAAGTTTTTTTTTAATAGTTCGATTCTGAAAGAAAATAGCTACGATGCTTTTTGTACAAAACAAAAATGTTGTATCTTTATTTATTAGGAAGTTATGAGTTTTTTTTGTAAAAAGAATCACATTTTTTGACAGCTCATAATTAAAAAAATTAGGATCCGACTAAGATAATTGTAGAAGCAAAAAAAATAATAATTAATAAAAAATGCAAATACAAAGTCAAAATTTAAATTAAAGAAAAAACTAGCATATGTGAGTTTCGGGTTGGGTGATTTTAGGGTGTGTGAGGTAGGAAAATGTTGGTTAAGGATGCGTGAGTTTAAAGTTTGGGGATCGAATGTTTATGGTTTTGAGATTTGTGAGGTTAGGATTAGTGAGTTGGAATTTGTGGGTTTCCATTTTAATCTCAAGGTCAAATTGACTTCGGATTGTTTTTGCCTAGAAATCATAAAAAAATAAACAATTTTAAAAATTTATTTACAGCCTACGATCAATTTGAACCAGCTTAGCCTGTGGTTCATGGAAAAAAACGATTTTAAACGGACTTTTCGGAGTTTGACCTTAATTTGACCTTGAAATGACCTTGAAAAAAATTTTCTCAATATGATTTTGAACGTAAAATTTCCCGCTCTTTCCGAATCCGAGGTCAAAACTAGGTGTTCCCGTATGAAAAAACCACTTTGACCTTGAAATAACCTTAAAGGTCAAGTTCAAGGTCAAAGACGTTAGCGCCATTGTGTAGCCCCCTTTGTCCCGTACAACTTTTGTCTGAACCCTTTTTCCCTATCTGGCTTAGGTTCCGAGAAATCCGGGTGCGGCGATTAAAATGGGTCACCGTGTATATTAAAAAGAAAATCGAATTTATTTTTAGATAAAATAAGGTATCTAACCTGTCGTATAAAAGCAGAAAAGTGTCCTTTACAAAGAAAAAAATTGGCTTTGGGTTAATTGGAAAATTTCAATTTGTTTTTGAGATATTAAAAAAAAAGATTTTTCAGGGGTGAATTATAAGGGTGATTTTCATCTCTAAAATGGTCGTATAAGTATGTATGTATATATTTGTATTTTTTTTTCATGTTTTGCAATAAATAACAAAATTAAGTAAATTATTAAGACCCATGTTAGAAAACTCCTGTTAAGGGGTGTTACCCCTTTAAATAATTTTTTTTTAAACTCCCGGGACCCGTCAACTTTTAGTTTTAATATTTTGTATAATAGAACGATTTTTTATAAGATTAGGTTAATTAAGAAATTTCTGAAGAAAGAAAAAACAAAAAAAAGTCATATATACCCTTATAAAAAGTAGGGGATGCAACGCTTCAAAGTGAAAGGGATTACCACAGAAGCACATTTTCATAAGAAACAAATTGGCGTTGGTTTCATCGGAAAATTTCAATTCGTTTTTGAGATATTAAAAAAAACTGTTTTTGGGGGTAAATTTTAAGGGTCGTTTTCACCCCTTAAATCGCCGAATTAGCACGCCAAAAATATGTGTCTAATACTTTTTGATGTACTACAATATGTCACAATATCAAGAAAATCGGTGAGGTACACCTCGGATAGTTTCCTTGTTAGTTGATTAAGGAGTAGATACTTGCATACCATGTGTCCGTCAACTTCGTATATGGGTTGGTTATGTGTACATATTCTGTAGTTGTAAGTATGTTTGCGTTTTGTAAAGCTTTGTTCTACAGAAAACTGTCGGCTCTTTTGTCGTGACTAAGTGAGATATATGGTGTTTGAGGTATTATAAATGCTGATGCTGTATAGTTTTCGTGTGTCTGCACAATTGGTATGGGATGCATTTTATATAATTCAGTAGCGAATTTATTTAACATGGGTATAGATATTTCTATTAAAAATTTATCTTTTTTAAAACCTAATTTTACAGGTGCTATTTCTATAACTTTATCGGTTCTAGCATAATTAATGGGAATGGGGAATTCGTATTCGGGGTAGGGTCGACTATTTGTCTGACTATTCGTTTTAATTTGTCAGTGGACATGAGAGATGGATGTACATGTCCTATTATTGCTGAGCGTGCAGCATCTATAATGGTTTGAAATATTTCTTTGTACATATAAAAGGCTGATACTATTTAATTTGTGATTTGGTTGTATTCTCTAGTGAAATTGTATCTTTGCCATATGTCTGGAAAATCGTCAATTTTTTTTGTGGTTCTCTTATACTATGTACGGTAGCATTTATTATTTTTCTTGAGGAACTCAGTTCCTGTTCTATAGAATTTATTTTGTGTTTTACTATGTAAGTATCCTCTTTTACTATTACTCGCTACGAATCCGAAGTGTGCACTTCGTCTTTTTATTATTGTTGTTGTAGGTATTTTTGTGGGGTCTATTGGTTCGACTTCTTCCATGGAACTAATAAAGTCGTTATACATTTCTTTAACTTTTGTAATTCTTTTCTTTTCTTCTTGTTCCTATATGTTCTATATAATCCAGACGTTTAGTGAGAGCGGTACAGAAAAATGAATGATGGTAACATGAATACCATTTGGACTGTGCGATGCAGGTATGTAGAGTTGAACTGCAATGGAGTAATGTCTAGAAAGACTAAAAGACTTTCAATCCGGTTGGGTGTTTCTAATATCTTCAAGGCATTCATAGTAGATCCCAGGGTATTCATTAATTTTCTGGATAGAAAATCGCTTCGGTGTGTTGCCTTGTGTTACAGCAAGGATCAATATTATAAACTGCTACTTCATCTGGAACAAAATGGCGATGAGCTGGCTTGATTTTATCCATGTGTCTTATAATCCAGTTTCCGTTCTCGTTTTCGAGAACAACATTGTGTTGTCTAAGTATTTCTACAATTTTATATGGGCCTTTGTACATTTTGTCTAATTTGTTTATACGGGATTCCTTTAATACATACACCATATTGTTTAGTGAATAAGTGTGACTTTTAACTCTTCTGTCGTAATAGTGTTTGAACTTATATTTTGTTGTTATGTATTCTGTTAACTAAGTTAATCATATATGATGTGTATATTTCTGTTTTGTCTGTTGAAAAAACAGATGGCGTTCGTGCTGTTTTTCCGAAGATTAACTCAAATGGAGTAAAATTTGTTGATTCATGTATACTAGTGTTATATGAAAGATATCAAATGGTAGTATGTTATCCCAATCTTCGTATATGTCAATATATTGATGAATGTATTCTACAAGTACGAGGTGACTTCATTGGAGACTGCCATTTGATTGAGGGTGGTCGCCAGAAGTTGAAACCTGATTTATTTTTAATATTTTGGCTAACTGTTGCATTACTTTACCAATTAAAACTGGTGCTTTGACTGATAAAATTATACGTGGGGATCCGTATAAAGTTATCACGTGTCGTGCTAATAGTAATAATTTTAATGCGTCAGCTATTGTTTCTGCCCTTACGTCAGGTATAGAGATTGTAAGAATGTGCTTATTTCCGTCGGAAGTTAAGGGGCCCTACTGTATCGATAGAAATTTTATCGAAGGGTTCGATAGGTGTATCTGTTATTATCATAGGTTCTCTATTTTTTATTCGAACTAATTTTAATTCTCGGCATGTCTTGCAGTTTCTGATATATTCGGTTATGTTAGATTTCATTCCAGTCCAGTCAAATTTTTCATGGATGCGTCTGTAGTTTTTATTTACACCTCTGTGTCCTATCAGACTGTCATGATTTTCTTGTATTACGTCATTTCGAATGTCCTCTGGTAGTATTGTTGTAGTTCCGTAATAAATGTATAGTGTGCCGTCACATTTACGTAAAGATTCGTTACATATATCCAAAAAGGTTGAAAACGTTATTTTGTCGGTCATGTCATTGTTTTTGGATAGTTTAATAGTTTTTATGTTGTAGTCTATGAGCACGTTAGCTAGTGTACTTAAAACATTTTTTAAATCGTGAATAGAAAATATATCAAAATGTTTATTTGTTAAGATCGCTGTTAAGGTGTACTTCTTAGTTTTTGGAGTTATGATTACTTGAGCTATTTTAGGTTTACCATTTTTCAAACTATTTTTATCAATTTTTCCTAAATCTAATAAAAGCTTGGAAATGGGACTTGCAAAGTCACAATCGGCAGAAATAAAAAATAATATATTATCTGTTTTATAGGTAATACTTTGATTGATTAATCCAATTTTTAATTTACTGTTTGATTGTTTCCTAAATTCGGGTAAAAAATTCCAGGTGGAATTGTATTAGAAGCTTTTATAGGGTTTACGTTTATTTCATCATCCGTTTCTGTGGATGATTTGTTTGTCTCTTCTACAACGGCAGGTAGTCTATTTCGTGGAAGTTGTTCATGTTCGTGTGCTTGTTCTGTGTCGTTAGAGTCTTCTATTAATATGTCATCGTTTACAGGGGTGGATCGGGCTATTGGTCTTTGTAATAGTTCATTACGAGGCCCTTAATGAGTATGGTTCCACTAATACTCGTCTAAAGAACCTATTTCTTTTGATGAGGATATATCTGGAGATCTAATTTCCTTAATATTTTTGGTGTTTTGGCTAGGAGGGTGGTCTTTGTTAGCTGTTCATCATCTGATAAAGGTATGGTTATCATAGTTGAGGACCCTTTGAAATGAGACTAGGAAAACCACTTAGTCTTCCCTTAGGTACGGGTTGTGGTACGATAGTGTCAGTTGATTCTTCTTCAGAAAAGGTGACCCTTTTCTTTAGATCGGAAGGTCTAATAAGTTTAGGAGCCTTACTGGTAGACGGTAGTGGGTTTAATGTTTTAGGTTTATTGATTGTTTTCTTTATTATAGAAGCTGGTCTTTTTGATATTGCTCCTTTGCTAGGATCAGTGACTTTTTGTCTGCATGCAAGGATTCTTTCAGCGATGTTTACACCGGCGACGCCTGAGTCAGATCCTACAGTTGTTAGAGGTTTGTTTTTAGAACCAATGGGTCTACCTCTTGTTGAAACTGTTTACCTTTCTGTGTTACCTACATATGCAGAAGAGGATGTAGGTAGAGCGATAGCATTAGGTTGTACAGGGTTCCTTGATAATGCATCGACATTGACATTTAGCCTTCCAGGTTTATATAAAAAATTTTAGTCATACTCACGTAGTCGAGTTCTCCATCTTATGAGTCTCTGTACAGGTGGTTTTACAGACTCTATCCATATTAATGGTTCATGGTAGCTTACGAGAGTGAACTCTTGTCCGTATAGGTATCGCCGGAAGTGCACTGCTGCATATATCACTGCTAGACCTTCCTTTTCCGTCGTAGTGTAATTTCTTTCTGCTGGTTTGATTATATGAGATACGTAGGCGGTCTTCGCCAATCTAACCTTGACTTAAACCGACACCTGCAGCGTCGTCTGATGCATCTGTGATTAGGATAAATTGTTTACTGAAGTCAGGATACTGAAGAACAGGTGCGTTGCATAATGCCTGCTTCAGATCTTCAAAACTTTTTTGGTGATCGTCTTTCCATTGAAAAGCTGCCGTTTTCTTTATAAGGTCAGAAAGCGGTTTTGCTCGTTTTGAAAATCCTTCGATTAATCTTCTATAATATCCGGCGAGGCTTATGAATAATCGAATATTTTTTTGATTTTTAGTTACTGGAAATTTTTTTACTGCTTCTGTGTTTTTTGGGTTAGTAAATATTGAACTTCTTTAGGACTTCGCATTTGTCGGGTTGAAGAGAAAGTTTTGCCATTAATAATCGATTGAATAATCTTCTTACCCTTTTGCCATGCTCTTCCAGACTTGGCGCGAAGACTATTACGTCGCACAGTGTCACATTTTGGTTTTTCTTGTTTTGAAATCAAATATCTTTTGATCTAATCGATGAATCGTCGTGATTCTTTTTTTAAATGAGCGAAGTTGATAACTTTTGCAAATATTTAACAAGACTTACTTTATCCTAATGAAATTTCTATTTTTATAATTTGTAAACCTAATATCCGATGTAATAGGTCATACTTGACTTGCTTCAGAGTATAAACGTTTCCTGGATTTTTTTTCTTTTCAATGAATGAGCAGAACTGTATAAAAATGCCAAAATTACAATTTTTTTCAATTTCTGAGGGTCTATTTTCATTCTGAATACCTATTAAACTAATTATGAATAAAATGTTATTAATTAACAATTATATATACTATTGAATCCATAAACTCCTATACACTGTAAATTCATAACCTTAACCTCAACAAACTTTAATCCCGTGATCCTTTAAATCCACAAATGCTTAAACTTATCAATTTCTATACCCATAAACTCCTAAAACCTTGATTCTATAAACTCTTGTATCCAGAACCCTCCATACCCTGAACTTCGCATACCCTTAATCCCGTAAATACAGTAATCTCGTAGACCTTTTCATCATTAAATTTTTTAATCCATAAACCTCTATCCCCTTTAACATACAAGTACCTGATCTCAATCGGCCAATCGACTTTCACTTACCCTTCCATTCAAACATACTTATAAATAATTATTCTATTTTATAACAATTATAGACCCTATTTTACAACTTGCTAAATGTTTTTTACACAAGACCTTTAACACATTTTTTTTTAATAACATCGAATAACAAAGTAATCAAATTGTAATTTAACTATATGTATACATTCAAGATTCTTTACAAGAATCTTCAAGAAAATCTTCACTATCAATGGTATCTTGAGTACTAATATTTTCTTCGTGTTCAACATTTTGCCTAAAAAGTAATAGGGCAACATTTAAATTCTGTCTTTGTCTATCTTATTTTTATAGAAAGCAAATTGATAATTGTATAGAATAAAAATCATTTTTTCAATCTGCCTTAATGAAAAATTTTCTCAAGATCATACGTAAGATCTTGTATCAGATCTTGCATTAGATATTGTATCAGATCTTGCGTTAGATCTTGCCTATGTAATATATAAAATCTTATCATTGATTTTTAAACAAGAACTTACGTAAGATCTAATACATAAGATATTGACTACAATAAAAAATAATGTTGTGTTTTAAGATCTTGTTTAAGATCTTACGTAAGATCTTATCTAAGATTTTAAACAAGATCTTATGTAAAACCTTACTTAAGATCTTGTATCACATTCAGTGTAAGATCTTAAATAAACCATTAACAAAAAATATTTTTGGTATATGAAATCACAATCTTGTATAAGATCTTACACAAGATCTTACACAAGACTTTACACAAGACCTTACATAAAATCTTATACAAGATCATCTATAAGACCTTTCAAATGAACTCTTTTTCATTGCCATATAAATTTTTTTTATGATAAGTAACTCAAGGTCTTACGCAAGATCTTGTATAAAATCTGGTACAAAACCTTGAGTAACTTATTATAAATTAATTTATAAGGTAATAAAAACATGATCTTGTGCAAGATTTTATGTAAAATTGTTTGTGAAATCTTATGTAAGATCTTGTGTTAGAACTGGTGTTAGTTCTTGAGTAAATGATCAACAACAAAAAATCTGTATGTCTGTGAAAGCAAGATCTTGTATAAGGTCGTGTATAAAATCTTGCGTAAGATCCTATGTAAGGTCTTGTGTAGGATCCTATGTAAGATCTTATGCAAGATCATGCCTTTGTGAATTAAAAAATTTTTTTGTTAATGGTTTACTTAAGATCTTACACCAGATCTGACACAAGGTCTTACTTAAATGTGAATATTTCACAATCACTGAAAATAAATGATATTTACTTGTGTCTGAGATATCTATTCATTTCGACAGTAACTGGTTTCTCCCGTTGGCCGTTTAATCGATTTTCAATATATATTACTGAATTATATATATTCCAAAAAAATATTTCATGAAAGATTTCTGAATTATTTCACCAGAAATTTTCAGTAATATCAAACATTAAAATAATTCTGAAATGTTTCCCGAATATTCCAAAGAAATATTTTATGAAAGATTTTTGGAATATTTCAGAATTATTTTATTAAAAATTTTCGGTAAATATTTAACACTGAAATAATAAACAAATAATTGAGAAATATTTAAAAGAAATATTTTTTGGAAGATTGGTGGAATATTTTAGAATTATTTCGCTAATAATTCTCAGTAAACTAGGGGTCAAGAAATCATTCGGAAATATTCCAAAAATATTTCAAAGAAATATTTCATGAAAGATTTCAGAAATATTTCGGAAGTTTCTTCTGAAATATTTCAATGGAAGAAATTCGGGGACATACACTTCTTCCAGGAATATTTCATTGGAAGATTCCTGGAAGATTTCAAATATTTTGTTCCAATATTCCGGAAATATTCCGGACAGATTTCACGCTGTGTTTGTTGTGTGTGTGCACGCGTGTGTGTATACAATTAATATACATAATCTTGAAAACCGAAAAATAGAGTATTAGCACTTCATTTCTAAAATTTACGCGTTTACGCTTTGGTAATATCAATTTTTTTAAGGGTTAAAATTAGAGTGCAGCATCATAATTAGCGATTCGACAATAAAATTAGAATAATTAAGATGATGGAAATAATCGAGTTTTACAGGTATTCAGTGTTACATCAAATACTGAGCAGATGAAGAAACTCGAACTCTAGTGTTTTTATACATTTCTGCTCATTCATTGGAAAAAATTTTATACACAGAATGAATCAACTCTAGTATGACCTAATACATCGGATATTATATAGGATATTAATATAAGAAATTATGGATTCAAGGGTTAACGGAATTAAGAAATTAGGAGATTATAGTTATAGGAGTTTATAATTTTAAATTTCTATGGGTTACAGGGGTTATCCGACTACAGTTTTGCGAGGTTAAGGTTCCGGGTTTAGGTGTTTATATGTTAAGGCCAGCTTACTCCAAACAATTCTAAAAAAATCGAAATTTTTTTTTCATAAATTGCTACTGTTTACTCGTAGAAATAGTATAGAATTAGTCCCGAAGGTCAGCAAGACCGAGAAGCAGGTATAAAAGAGTTGGGAGCGGTGCGCGCCAAGCGGTAAATCCGGCCGCTCGAACGCCTTCGGTAGCACGAATAAAAACTTTAAACTGATTTTTCTCCGAACCGAACCGTTTTTTCGCATGGATGACACTCTCATTTCAAAACTATTGCACTTTTCGACATGAACCAAACGGCATTTTACTCTTTAGATGTCTGGCTATATCCTCAAGCAGAATCAGAAATATTCATTATTATTTAAAAAAGTTATAAACAATTAAAAGTGAAAAAAAGGGTAAAAAAATTCAAAAGTCCGCCATTTTGTTTTTTTTTCATTGAAAATGTTTCATTCTGCTTGAGGCCATAGCCAATTCGATACAGAACATGAAACCGTTTTGTTTTTTGCTTGCAGATAATTCGTTTCCAAGAAATTATGTCATCGATCTACTAATCAGACGAGTTTCAGCAGCCATTTTCAAAACCGCCATTTTAAACAAAAAAAAAAATTTTTTCAATTAATTTAATATATGTGCTTTCATATGTAAAAAAAAATTGATTACTCAACATGTTTTGTACTATGAATAAAATATATTGAAAAAAATCACGTTTTTTGGAGTAACCTGGCCTTAAAGGGAATAGGGGTTTATGGGTCTGGAAATTTAATGATGAAAAGGTCTACGAGTTTGAAGACCAACGAATTTAAGGATTTATATTACGAGTTTACTGTATTAAGGGATTAAGGGTTTGTGAGGTTCAGGGTTAAGGGGATTATAGGTTCAAGAGTTTATACTATTACGGGATTAAAGGTTTGCTAGGTTAAGGGTTGAGGGGATTATGGGTTCAAAAGTTTATAGAATAAAGAGTTTACAAGTTTACTGTATTACGGGATTAAGGGTTTGCGAGGTTAACCCGGCTTAGGGGATTATAGGTTCAAGAGTTTATAAAATCAAGAGTTTACAAGTTTACTGTATTTACGGGCTTAGGGGATTATAGGTTCAAGAGTTTATAAAATCAAGAGTTTACAAGTTTACTGTATTTACGGGATTAAAGGTTTGCGAGGTTCAGGGTATGTATTCAAGAGTTTATAGAATCAAGGTTTTAGGAGTTTATGGGTATAGAAATTGATAAGTTTAAGCATTTGTGGATTTAAAGGATCACGAGATTAAAGTTTGTCGAGGTTAAGGTTACGAATTTACAGTGTATAGGAGTTTATGGATTCAATAGTATGTATATAATTGTTAATTAAAAATATTTTATTCATAATTAATTTAATAGGTATTCAGAATGAAAGTAGATTCTCAGAAATTGAAAAGAATCAGAATTTTGGCTTTTTTATACAGTTCTGCTCATTCATTGAAAAGAAAAAAAGATCCAGGAAACGTTTATAAGCTGAAGCAAGTCAAGTATGACCTATTACATTAGATATTAGGTTGACAAATTATAAAATACAAATTTCATTAAGATGAAGTAAGTCTTGTTAGATATTTGCAAAAGTTATCAACTTCGCCAATTTTGCCTGATCTATATATCTTCAAAAGGCGATATTAAATATTTTTCCGAAATTCCTGATTACCTGAGCTTCAATTTAAAAAAAAAAGTCATGACGATTCATCGATTAGATCAAAAGTTATTTGATTTTAAAACAAGAAAAACCAAAATGTGACACTGTGCGTCGTCTAGGTATACGAGCAATTCTTCATATTGAAGTTCCAGCAGAATTCGGTTCATTAATTGTTGAAACGTTGCAGGCCGCGTTCGTAAGACTAAAGGGGACTCTTTTGCACTCAAAATGTATAAGGCACGTTCGTAAGACTAAAGGGCATTCTTTTGCACTCAAAATGTACGAGGCGCGATCGTAAGACTAAAGGGCATTCTTTTGTACTCAAAATGGCCAATTCCTATGCTAAAAGCAGTTTTGTGTTGGTCCTTTAAACTCATTTTAATCTGGTGAAATTCGCTTGCTAAATCATAGGTGTCAAAATACTTAGCTCCTTCTAAGTTCTCCAAGATTTCATGAAGTTGGGGTAAATGATGGGCATCGCCAATGGTTTTCTCATTAAGCGCTCTATAATCGATTACCATTCTCGGTCTTTTATTTCCCTTAGAATCGGCTTTTTTAGGGACGATCCACAAATGACTATTATATGGAAAGGTGGAATTCTCAATTATTCCATCGTTAAGTAGTTTGTTCACTTGTTTTTGTACCTCGTTCTTTTGTACAGGAGGATATCTGTATTACTTAAAAGATACAGGTAAAACATCCGTTGTTGGAATGGTATGTTCCAAAACGTCGGTTGCTGGCAGTTTATTTCCAGGCAGGTGGAATAGTAGTAGATAATCCATAATTATCCCTATTACGTCATTCTTTTCTTCCTGGTTTAGTTGGTCTAAACGCAAAAGTTCTTCCTGTGATAGCGTTTCTTGATTACTGTCATCCGTTTGGAAAAAATCATCTGTTTCCTCCAGGTCATATGGGTCCAATTCCTGAAGTTGAATTTCAATTTCGGTGTCTGAATCATAAGCGTTGATAGCCATTATGTAACACTCTTGATTGTTGTTGGCTGCTACAGCTTCGCCTACAAAGATCTTTTCTGGAGTCTCAATCCGTGGTATGTACCCTGTTTTAAATCTGCAGGATGCAAATTTATTTATTTATTCTTATTTTAGTTCCAGTTCTAGACTGTAGTATATATATATAGTAGGTTTAGGCTTTCTGTATTCAAAATTTGTAAATCGAATAGGCTTAATTGGTCTAGCAGATGTAAGAAGAGCATTATGGTGAAATTATATTTCTGCTGATTCAGTTTTTAGAAAATCGATGCTTAATATTCCTAATACAGGAATAAGAAGGTCTGTTGTTAAGGCCTAAGATTTTATAGCTTGATCGAAAAATATAGTTTCTGTTGATCCAGCACTGTTCAGACTATCTTCTGTAATGCCAGTTATCATAGCTTCAGGCCCAGATATATCAGTCCTAGGTTTTAATGCATTTAGATGTATTAAGCTTATTTCTGCTCCTGTGTCAATTAAGAATTGAGTAGGTTGTTTTAGAGCTAGGGCGTTGAAGATTACTAGTGGTGCGGTGGCTCGTTCAGGGGATTCTTCTGGAGTTACTCTGCCGCTATAAATTTTACCCTACAGTTGAAGTTAAGGTCCAGGTGAACAGCTGATTGGATAGAGTGTACGGATTTTTCTGTTTGAGGGATTCGGAGCTAAGGTTAAGGTGGAGAGGTTTAGAAAGTAGTGGGGTAGAAAGTAGGGGAGTAGGTTGAGGAGCATAGTATCTAAAGCTTGGGTAGGAGCGACATATGATAGGTTTAGGAATAGGGGGAATAGGGTAGGGATCACTTTTTAATGGGTCCTCTGTTTGGGTAGTGGAGGTTGATGTTGGAGTTTCGTCTTTGGTTGCAATTTCGTCCACGTGGTCTGCTATTATATATGTATTTAAACATGGTGATGAGTGTTGCAATGGATGAACACAATGTTATGTCGAAATACAACTTATAGTAATGACGGCAATGGCGCTAATTATAATATAAATGGTTATTTCTAAGTATTTTATCTTCGGTTGTAGATCTTCGAAGTCTATGTTGAGCTTTTCTTCAATATGTAGCTGATGTGCTGATTTGTAGTGAATGAGCGTTGTAGGGTTTGATGTAGTTGGTAGTAGTTTTATATTCTTGGTGGTTATTTGGCATGTAACTTCTGAATGGAAAATTCCGAGTCTCTGAATTTGGATTTCCATTATGCTAATTTTGTTGCATTTTAATTGGAGTCTGTCAACGTAAGGTGCTGAAAAGATCCATTCATTTGTTTCAGGTAGGTGTGCCCATTCCGTTGATGTTTGTTCCTTCGTATGAACGTCACAATCTTCCCAGATTATTGCTGATGAATTTGTTAATAACTGAAGTTCGCAAGAGGTTACTCTATGAATGATGGTCTTGTAGTTGCAGTAAGTGTTTTTATTTATTTTAAGTGAATTTTCCAAATCTTCTTTGTTAAAGAACGTGTTGGTTGTTTCCTTTGGTCTTGGTGATGTATCGTCCTTTTGGCAAGATGTAGCCAGATGGTCCGTTGATTTGTGGTATTAGGATGGGCTGAGTTCTGTATAGTTCGTGGGCAATTATTTGAAACAAGGGAAATGTGGTTTCTATTATTATAGTTGTTCCTTTCATTTTGGCATTAACTTGTAAAATTTTTGCTGCGTCTGGTGAGAAGAAGTCGATGGTTGGTAGATTCGAATTCGGATTTCTATTCTGGATGTGTCATTTCATATTTTCCAAAAGATCTAATGCAAGTAGCAGAGGGCTGGTTGTTCCTTCTTGAGCGTACCGGGTAATTTCGATTATTTTACTATATATGTTGATGTGGTGTCCAGTGATGATTCCAGTGTGGTTAGCCATGGCTGAGCAAAACTAAAGAATTATGTGGCGTTTTGATATAGAATTCTTGCTTCATGTATAGTGGTGTTGTGGTGTATACTCGTGTGCTTCTTTAACTCTTCTAACTTCTTTAGTTGTCTGGTTATTCCGTTAACGATTAGGGGTTTTATACCAATCCTGTTCTTTCTTATCTTCTACAGGAGTATACGCGATCTCGAAATTATAAAGGTTTGGCGTAGGCTGACTTGAAGTCGTTGATAGTGTTGAAGTCATGTTGCTCAATAATTTCTTTGGGTCATTGGCGGTTGTTAATTTATCTGATAGAAATTTTGGTCTGGTTATATGCAGTTAGCATTCGATGGGTATACCGGGGCATTCCGAAAGGATTTCTTTGATTAGTTGTCGAATATCGTCCTCGTCGTGGCTCACTGCCTTAGTATCTATTTCCGCAGTTGCTTTGTGGTTGCCCACCTCATTGTATAGGTCTCCCATGCATTCGAAGTATAGTCCAGGACTATTTGGTAGGTAGGAAATTTTGTATGGGTGGGAGTAGGATGTGGCTAACACTGCTAAGGCTATAAAAATTATTACTTCGTGCATTGTCTGTGGACGGAGAAATAATTAATTAGTTAAAGAAAATATTATTATTTTGCCAGTGAGTGTGCGGTAGTAAGCTAGAAAGGATAATTATTGGCATGCATTATGCGCATACTTAATCACACTTTTTTTTCTTTTTTTTAATATTTATTTATATTTTTCTAGTTATTTTCGTATGTTAGTTATATTCTATGTTAGTTATTTTCCTCGTCTTTGGAAGTGTTCTCATTTGCAGTGGGTCCAGACATACATAGGCAATCAAAACTTTGGCTGCGGGTGTCTGGTAATTTTGGTTTGTTTTTTGTTATTGGACATTTACTACAAAAAATTATGATTAATATGATTAGGAACAAAAATATGAAGGTATTGGATCCAATGGATCCGTATGAAAAGTAAGTGTGTATTTTGCTATCTTGGTCTGTTCTTGCATGGCATCGACAAGGTCGTCATGTATGCTCTTTACTCTTTTGATTCGTTCTTGCATGAAGTCTAGTCGCTTAGTTAAGATGGTGCAAAAGTAAGGGTGAGTATCGCACGAGTTTCTTATCAGTCCCACAGTATTGTTCATTTCTGTAGAATTGAAATATAGGGGCGTAATGTCGATAAATACAATGATTTTATAATTTGCTTGTGTGTATCGGATGTCTTGCATTCTCTCGTAGTAAATGCCTGGATTGTCATTTATTTCCTGGATGGAATAAGTTTTTTCGGTGTATCCTTGAGACATTAGGATTATCAGGATGAGGTACTGCCACAGGTTTCTCATCTCGAACAGATTTATCCGTATTGTTGGTAAGCAGGCTTTATTTTGTTTATGTGTTTAAGAAATCTGTGTCCTTTTATTCTAGGTTCCTTAAGTACGTACACCTTGTCTCCGGGTGAATATGGGTGATCCTTAGCCTTTCTGTCATAGTAGTGTTTGGATTAATATTTTGAATCTATCAAGGTTTTTGTTGCTATGTCTCTGCTGTCGCGTAGTCTATTGAGTTCGACATATATGACGTGTATGTTTCGGTGTCATTTAAAAATGAAGTGGGGGTGCGAGCAGGTTTTCCAAAAATTAACTCGAAGGGTTTAAAATTTGTTGATTGATGGACACTAGTATTGAACGAGAAAATGGCAAATGGTAGTATTTTATCCCAGTCTTCGTACACATTAATGTACTGACGAATATATTGTATGTGTACGAGATGGCTTCTTTCCAGGCTACCATTAGATTGAGGATGGTATCCGGATGTTGTAACTTATTTTATTTTAAAAATACGTGCAAGTTGTTGCATCACCTTACCTATTAGGGCTAGTGCTTTGTCTGATAGTATTATATGTGGTGAACCGTATAGTGTTATCACGAGTCTTACTAATGCGTCGGCTATAGTTTCGGCTTTCGTGTCCGGAACGGAGATAGCAATGCAATACTTTGTAAGGCTATTTTGTCAAAAGGTTCGATAGGCGTGTCGGTAATTATCATTGGTTCTCTACTTTTGATTCTGACTAATTTAAATTCTTGACATTTTTCACAATGTCTGACTTACTCAGTAATTTCGGATTTCATACCTGACCAGTAGAATTTTTCTCGAATGCGACGATAGGTTTTCGTCACTGCTCTGTGTCCTTCGATCAGGCTGTCTTGATTTTCTGAAATAATTTGGCTGCGTACGTCATTCGGTGGTATTGTTGTAGTTCCATAACAAACAAACAGCGTTTATTCAGATCTACCCAAGATTTCTCGTAATAGATCTAGGATTGTTGAAAACGTTATTTTGTCAGTCATATCGTTTTGTTTGGAAATTCTTAGAGATTTTATGCTGTATTTTGTTAGAGTATCAGCAAGACTTTTTAGAACATCTTTTAATGCATGGATTCTGAAACTATCTATATGTTCTTTGGTTAGAATTGCGCTAAATACTTTTGTCTTAGTTTTGGGGGTTACGATAATTTGTCCCTTTTTGGGTTTGATACCTTTTATGTCATATTTGTCGATTTTTTCCAGGTCAAGCAAGAGCTTTGACACGGAAGTTGTAAATTCGCAATCTGCTGATAGAAAATGTAACAAGTTATCTGTTTTATCCGTAAGCCCTTCGTTTATGAGCTTAATGGTTAATTTCGTATCAGGCGCCTTAAAAAAATAGGGGTAAAATATTCCTGGTAGAATAGTTTCCGAAGCTTTTGATAAAGCAACATTTTCTATAGTTTCATTCATCTCAGTCGAGGATTCGTCTGTTATTTCTTCGACACCGGGTGGTAATGGGAAACGTGGCTATTCGCGATGCTCTATGGCTGCTTCATCGTTGTCAACTGGCGTTGAGCGTGCTATAGGACGTTGTTTCATTTGGTTACGAGGCCGTCTTTGGCTGTTGTCTCTCCAATATTCGTCTAAGGACCCTTGGTCATCAGATATAGATTGGGCTGGATTGATTTCTCTAATATTTTTGTTTGATATTGGTTCATGTACCTCGTTAACTGAGTCGTTATCCGAGGATACAGGAGTTTCCCTAGTTGGCGGTCCATGTGTTATGAGGCTTGGGAATCCAATTAGTCTTTTCCAAGGTACAGGAGGTGGTTCTACGGGTGTATTTAATTCTTCTCCTGAACTAAAAGTTACTCTTTTTGTATATTTTGTAGGACTAATAGTCTTATTCGTTTCATTGATTGATGGGGCATATTCAGATACTTTTATAGTTCTTCTTCTTCCTGTGTTGCTAGGGAGTGGCTGTTTAGGTATTGCTCCTGGTTTGCGCATGTTAGGAGCATTGAGTTTGCGTGAACGTATTCGTTCAGCTATTGTTGTTCCTGCAGTTCCTAAATCGGATAGAACAGGGTCAAAGGGTTTATTTTTAGAACCGGTTGGTCTGCCTATTCTTTTTGCAGGTTCTTGACAAGTGCAGCAGATGAAGATGTCGGGAGGGCAACTGCATTTGGAGGTACAGCGTTTCTGGACAATGCATCTGCGTTTACATTCAACCTTCCAGGTTTGTAAAGGAATGTATATTGACATTCTCGTAAGCGAGTACGCCATCTTATCAGTCTGTGAACCGGTGGTTTCACTGTGCCGATCCATTTAAGAGACTCGTGACCACTTACAATGGTGAATTTTCGTCCGTATAGGTAAGGGCGGAAATGTAATATTGCATATATAACTGCTAGGCATTCTTTTTTCGTCGTACCATAATGAATTTCGGCTGCTATCATTATATGGGACATGTACGCTATCGGGCGATCTTCTCCAATCTTTCCCTGACTTAAGACAGCTCCTACAGCGTAGTTTGATGAATCAGTCGTGAGTATGAAAGGTTTTGAAAAGTCTGGGAATTGAAGAACAGGTGCCACACACAAAGCGTCTTTCATATCCTCAAAATTTCTTTGATGCTCATCCTTCCACTCCAATGGCACTGTCTTTTTTAGAAGTTCGGATAGAGGTCGTGCTCGTTTAGAGAAGCCTTCTACAAACCTTCTACAATATCCTGTTAAATCTAAGAATTGGCGGATGTTAGTTTGGGGGCGCGGAAAATTTTGGACCGCGTCTGTCTGTTTTGGATCGGGTCGGACACCATCTTCGCTGATGACATGACCTAAATATTCGACTTCTGTTGCAAGGAATTCGCATTTGTCTGGTTGAAGTGATAACTTTGCATGTAGTCGTTTAAAGAATTTTTTTAACCTTTATAGTTTATTCTTCCAAACTATAGGCATCTATTATTACATCATCTAGATAGACTAAGAGTTCTATATCTAGCAGACCTAGCAAAACAATATGCATCAAACGTTGGAATATTGCTGGTGCATGTTTAAGACCAAAGGGCATTTTGACGTAATGCTAATGACCATTTGAGGTACTAAAGGATGTCTTATGACAGTCTCTTGGGTGCATTTTGATTTGGTGGAATCCACTAACACAATCAAATATTGAAAAATTCTTGGCGCCTCCCAGTTTGTCTAAAATCTCTGAGATTGAGACGGAAGCGGGTGAGCGTCTCCGATTGTTTTCTCGTTAAGACTCTACAATCGATTATCATTCTCCATCTTTTATTTCCATTTGAATCTGCTTTCTTTAGGTCTATCGATAAAGGGGAATTGTAAGGAGATGTGGAGTGTTCGATTATCCCATCACCGAGTAATTTAATTACTTAGTTTTGTATTTTGTCCTTATGTACCGGTTGGTATCCATATAGCTTGACGAAAACGGGTGCTTCGTCCTTTGTTATTATCGGATGCTCTAGTACATCGGTTGCTAGTAGTTTGTCTCCAGATAGGTGAAATATCTATGGAGTTTATCTAGCCGTAAAGAGTCTATAATTCGCTAGAATCCTTCTTCCGTTAGTATGACTTCTTGGTCACTACCATCTGTTTGGAAGAAATCTTCAGATTCTTCGCTTTCATAAGGTTCTATTTTCTGAGGAGGTATTTCGATTTCTACTTCCTTTTCTGATGTGTTAATAGCCATTACATGACATTTTAGGTCATTATTGGTAACGACTGCCTTTCCGATATAAATATCCTTAGGGGTATCGAGTTTTGACAAATATCCAGTTTTAAGGTCAGTTAGGTGTAGATTTATAGTTATTGGAGTCTACTTCTAGCTTGTAAGATGTAGTTTGTAAATCTCACACGTTGGATTGGTCTAGAACTAGTAATTAGTGCATTATGGTAGAATGATATTTCGGCTGACTCATTTATCAGGAAATCTACTCCTAGGATGCCTAATACAGGGATAGGTAGATCCTCGGTTATTACTTGGAATGTTATTGGTTTTTCAAAGAATGTTACCTCTCTTGATCCAGCCGTGTTCAATGAGTCCTTCGTTATTCCTGTTATACTCATGTCATTGTGGCCGGCTATAATCATTCTAGAATTTACATGCATCAAATTTATTTTGACTCCAGTATCTATTAAAAATTCAGTAGGTTGTTTTAATGCTGGAACCTTTATGTTGACTAATGGGACTACTGCTTGCCCATTTGGTCTTTCTGCAATTGCTCTGCTGATATAAATTTTACTGATGGTAGACGCTCGTGTGGTTGTTCGCTCGTTGATGCGTCCATTCGGCGAGCTGTTGAGGAGTTTAAATTCTATTCAGATTTTCTTCGAGCCATTGGGTGTCCTGGACCGTACGGATAGCCGTAATATAGTGGAAAGCCCTGAGGTGCAGTTGATAATCCATATCGCATATAATAAATAGGAGATTCAAATAGCGGAGGTGCTGTCAATGAGTAACGTGGATCTTGAGGATATTGAGGTATATTCGGTGCCGGTGGGGCATCTCTTCGTCAGGCGTCACAGCCTCCGTCTTGATATCGCTGTTCATTTTGATATGAAGGATTCGGGCTTCTTGATTGGTGGTTGTATATCGGTCTGTAATTTGATAGATACCTTGATCATGACGTAATTGTTGTTACCTTGATCATAACATGGATTCTGATTGAAATTTTGTTTTGGTCGATGTTCCGTGTAGCGACCTGCTGGTGTATGGCTTCCCCGTGGTCTACACTGAGAGGGTTGTTCATCCTTGAATTGTACGTGTCTGGTGAGGTCATCCTCGCTGTATGTATGAGTCTCTTTCGAACGTTCGAGTTGATCATATCTCATTCTATTCTTTGTGCAATTTGGTATGCGTTGGCCAAAGTTCCTGGTTCCTGTACGCTTACAGCATATAGCAGATCATTGGAGAGTCCTCGTTTGAAGAGCTCGAGTGCTATACCTTCAAGCATTGTTGTCATGCGGGGAACTTCTTCGGGTGTGAAATTTTCCTTGAGTGATGCCTTGGCACTTTCCATGTTTTTTTCTACCCAGCTGTAATATTCCATTACAGTTTCACCTCTCCGCATTCTGATTGCCTGAAGTTCCGCATAATAGTGAGAGTATGTTTTCTTGGTTGCGAAGTATACCTTAAAGGCATCCTTAAGATTCTCTACCGTATTTATTGCCGTATCTCCTGCAGCGTCACGACCGGTATCGTGGAGTTTTACGATAACACCCTTAAAAAAGGTATTATACAAGAAATAGTTCATACAAGGGATAGTAGAAAGAAAAGGAATAAAAAAAATTGTCTAAAAGAAAATAGTAATTAAAACAATGATATGTCACAACATGATTCGCGATTTCCTTATTGCTAATTTAGTTGTGCACTCTTTGTTGTTTTTGACCAATCATTCAGGCCTCGACTAGGCTGACAGTGCAAGAAAATTTATTGCAACAAAAGTACGATGTCCTAATTCAATAATCATAACAATAATAATAATAGGTAATAATAAATAACAATAAGGTGTATTTTAATATACCTAATGCGTAATGGTAAATATGGAAAAAGAATACATTTTTTTCTTATACTGGTAAGAATTATTTCATTGATATAATAATAATAAGTATGTATATAATATATGTGTAATTATATATATGTATGTATAATTCTAACACAAGGGCTGAATAACTATATAGAGAAATTTATTGATTATTGGGGCTGTTTTCCTGAATGGTTAATCTGTTAAAAGCGATGTTTAAGTTTTCGATCATTCATTCATCAATCTATGTGTTGAGGTTATTAAATGCTAAACTTAATTTTATAATTGCTGTCAATAACAAAATTAATATTTGTTTTAATATTCAAATTGTCATCATGGCGTCGGGAGGAGGTGGACTACCTCCCGAACCTCCTGATATAAACTCAGAACCAGCATATACATGCTATCCAAAAAATATAGTTACAACAGTGATTTGTGTAGTGTGTGATAATATTTATCATAAAAGTGACTTTGACAAATATAAAGACAAAATATACGTAGGGAAAGCACTTGTGGTTTGTCCTGCACACGTGGAGCTTGTTCTAACCTTAAAAGAGAATAAAATAAAATTAGATGAAAATGCTAGAATTTTAATTGCTCAGATAAAAAGTGCAAAAGAAGAGAAAATAAAGCACAAAATCTTAAATGAATTAAATGTTATATCTAAAAATACACAAAAATCTGGAACGAATGAAAAACTAGATGCCACGTTACTGTCAGAAAATTCTGAACTAGAAAATCTTAATATCGAAAATCAATTACTTAAACAATTAAATAGTGAATTAATGGACAAGAATACTTTGTTAAAAAGATTATTGAAAAAAGAGAAGAATGAAGATGAATTTGAAAAAGTGCAACTAAACCAAAAAACATATGCTGAGGTATTAATTAATAAATCAGTAAATAAAAAGAAAAGAGTTCCAGCAATAATTGTAGAAAATAAAAAAAAAGACAAAAATCCTAAAGATTTTTCAAAAAAAGTGTGCAATTATTTAATAGATGATAAAAATATTCAAACTAAATATGTGAAATCAATTAATGATAATGAATTATTGATTAAAAGCTTGGACGAAAGAAGTGCTAAAACTACTTTTGATGTTTTAACAAAAAAGTTATCTAATAATTATAATGTTGTGTATGAAAAAATTGAATCGCCAAAGATGAAAATAGTTGGAGTGGATCCCACACAAATGAACCAAGATGAACTCGAAAATGATATAAATCGAAGAAATTTTAGTGAATATCAAGACAAATGTAAGATATTACACATAAATGAAATTACGACTACTAACAAGTTAAGCCTAATAATAGAAGTACCAAGAGATTTATACAAACGTATAAGAGACAACCAAAATAAAATTTTTATTGGTTATCAAAGTTGCAGAGTCTGGGATTTAATAAATATCAAGCCCTGCAATAAGTGTGGAAGATTTGGGCATAATCCTCGTAACTGTGAAAATGAGCTTTGTTGCATAAATTGTGCTGGAACACACATATCTTCACAATGTGATAACCTGTCCAATAAAGTATGTATCAATTGTTTTTATAGCAATACTAAATATAAAACAAATTTAGAGGTTAACCATGTACTTAATGATACGGAAAAATGTACAATATTTAAGAAAAAACTTAATAGATACATAAGTATGACAGATTATCCTATGAATCCTACTATACCAAGATACATGGGTAATGTAGAAAATTACAAAAAAAACACTACGACAATGAACTCAACTAAACCAAGAATGAAGAGTGCAATACTCAGCAAAAATGCAACGCTCAGCAAGAATGCACCACTCAGCGCTAGTATACTATCATTAACAAGCCCAAGCACAAGCAGAAATAAAAGTAAATAATGGAGCAACATCTAGATCTCATAGAAGAATTCCAAAAAGAAGTAATTCAAGAGGAAATATCATATCTTGATCTAAAAACTCTTAATAAAAATTTTAATATAAAAGACAGCCTTATACTGTATGTTAATATTAGAAGTCTAAATGCTAACTATACAAAATTAGAAATTTTTATTAAGAGCTTGAGGATCAAACCTTATATAATTGTATGCTCAGAAACATGGTGCTTACATAACTGTCAATATTTTGCTATACAAGGTTATAATTTATATTATAATAATAGCAAAATAAATCAAAATGATGGAGTAGTTGTATATATAAAAGATTGCGTAACAGAAATAACCGAAACAATTGAAATTGGTAAATTGAAAATATTAAATACAAGAATAACACTAAATAGAGGTATTTCTCTTGAAATATCAACATTATATAGATGTCATAATCTATCATGTACTGAACTCATTTCCAACTTAAAATCATATATGAACGGCAAAAAAAATATAAAAAATCATTTAATTATTGGTGATTTTAACATTGACATTATGAAAGAAGATCATAACAGTCAGGAACTTTTAAATAATATGCTTGAAAAAGGTTTTTACCCTGGGTTTATATATACAACTAGACCAAATGATAATAGTGGAGAAGGCACATGCATTGATAACATATATATAAAAACCAAATCTCTAGACACTAAATCCTTCAAACTTTTAATACCATTTACAGATCATTATCCATTATTTATAAAAATAAACAATTCACAAACATTAAATAAAGAAAATATTTGCTATAAGTATGATTACATTAAACTACTCAGAGTAACTGCTATGAAAAATTAGAATATAATTGAATCAATGCATGATCCTGAAGAAGCTACAACAACTTTAATAACTGAAATACAAGACTGTTTAGAAAAATCTAAATATGTGTTCAAAAATGGAAAAAATAATAAGAATAAACCAAGAAAGGATTGGATCACTAAAGCTATTATGATCTCATGTGAAAGAAAAGGACAATTATATGTCAAAATGCGTAATGAACCTAATAACGAAAGAATAAAATTAGAATATAGGAATTACACAAAGAGTCTTGATAAAATTATTAAAGAAGCTAAAACTAAGCATGAAAGAAATTTAATAATAAAAAGTAGCAATAATTCCAAACAACTATGGAAACATATAAAAAGTAAACTGGGTACTAAATCGCAAAATAATAATACAATTAATAAAATAATAATGAATAACGATGAAATAATAGATGACCCTACAAAAATTGCCAATCAAATGAACTCATATTTTTGAAAAATAGGAATGAATTTAAGTAATAAAATTAATATTCCGCAGGGTAAGATATTAAAACTACCACCCATGAATTGCAACTCTATTTTTATAAAACCAACTAATAATTTTGAAATTTTACAAATAATTGAAAATATGAAAATAAAAAATGGTGGTGTTGATAAAATCCCAACAAAAGCTTTGAAAATACTATCAAATCTAATCGTAAATGCATTAACTCATATATTTAATATATGTCTAGAAAAATCAATATGGCCTGAATCATTGAAAACAGCTGAGGTAGTACCTATCTTTAAAGCTGGAAACAAAATAGAAATATCAAATTATAGGCCCATATCCTTAATCTCAAATATAGCAAAAGTTCTAGAAAAAATTGTTTTTGTAAGATTACAAGAATTTTTTGATAAATTTAAACTATTAACTCACAATCAATATGGATTTGTAAAAAATAAAGGTACTAAAGATGCTCTTAGTTATATAACGAAAGAAATATATAGCAATTTAGACAAAAGCAAACCAATAGCAATCACATTCCTAGACTTAGCTAAGGCGTTTGATACTGTAAACCATTCTATCTTATTAGATAAATTATATAATTATGGTATAAGAGGTAAAGCACATAAACTAATAATGAATTATCTAAGCAATAGGAGACAAAAAGTTAGAATTGGAATAACAGAAAGTCAATATGAAACAATAGACACAGGTGTTCCCCAGGGTACTATACTAGGACCACTTCTATTCATAATTTACGTTAATGATTTATTAATAAATAGAACTGACAGCACTATCTCATATGCTGATGATACAGCAATTATAGCATCTGATGATACCTGGGAAAAAGTTGAAAATAAAATGAATAAGTACTTGGATGATATAGCTAATTGGTTAGCTCTGAACAAACTATCTTTAAATATAAATAAAACAACCTACATAACATTTGGCAATTACTGTGATAGTGTTCCTAAAGATATGAACATAAAAATACAGGGTACTAAAATTTGTAAGGTAGAATATTATAAAAATCTAGGTATTGTATTTGATTACAATCTAAAATGGGACAGACATATTGAATATATAATAAAGAAAACAAAATATATATTATTTATACTTTACAAAATGTCAAAATACATGCAATCTGATACACTTAAGATAATATACTATGCATTTTTTCATAGTATAATTACTTATGGAAATATAGCTTGGGGTGGTGCATACAGAAACAATCTGGAGTAACTTCAAAAGACTCAGAATAGAATCCTAAAAATTGTTAATAAAAATAGTTTCAATCAGGACAACCCATTAAATTTAAAACAAATTTTTGCTTATGAATGCGTATCGTATCATTATAATGAACTCAAGAATTTATACTTAACGTCTAAAAGCAAAACCAGAAATAAACTTATTATACCACCAAAATGTTCAAAAGCTGTAAGTGATAAGAGTAATCACATTAGAGCAATACAAGTTTATAACTGCTTACCAACAATTAATATAAATCTTAAAATACTAGACATATCAAAGATTTATAATAAGAAAAAATTAAAAAAATGGATAAGTACGAATATATTATAAACATCAACAAGTCACTGTTACTTTATCCAAGACAAATATGTACTTGGACACTTAGGTTTTAAGTTAGTTTTTAGTTTTACTTAGATTGTAAGTTAATTATTAAGTTATTATACACACCGGACCTATGTACAGGTACCTCTGACTACCTCTATAGGATGTGGGTTACTCCAGATATAATTAATATATCTGGAGATTAACTACAACATGTATGATTGCGAGTTAACCTATTAACTTTTATTTCTAATGCGTTTATGCATTCCCACGTCTGTTTATCGGTTTCTTCTAGGTATAAAATATCTTCACAGATTTCTTTAAGTTCTACTGTAGAGACTTCGTAAAAAGGAGAATCGATTATACTAGGAATCATTGAGACATTAATAATATATGTATATGTGACGTTCCACATCAACCGGAACACCGCCCTGCCCAAAATTCCATTCGACCTAAAAATTATTAAAAATATGGAAAATTTAGCATTTTTTCTGTACTTACGATTAGCGCGTGACTATTTTTAAAATTTCGCTTTCAGACGGAGCTGCATGTTCCCTAACCTTAAAGAAAAACTACTTTACGCAATGATCAAGCTGTTAGAAATCACAGGAGTTCCGAAAAATTCCAAGCAACGACTATTTATATGTATTTTAAGCTGCTGAACATGAATCTGACCCTCTTTTTGACCGATACCTCAAGCGTTCCTCCCTAACCTCAAAGAACACCCCAAAATTGCTGTTTCACACAGTTGAGAGGTAGGTCCTGTGATCTACGTGAGTAAAATTATTGACAGAGCGTACTTTTATGTATTTTGAGTTGCTGAACAGGCATCCGACCCTCTTTTTTACCGATACCTCAAGCGTTCCTCCCTAACCTCAAAAAAAACCCAAAATTGCTGTTCAACGCGGTTGAGAGGTAGGTCCTATGTTCTATGAGAGGAAAATTATTGACAGAGCGTATTTTTATGTATCTTAAGATGCTGTACAGGAATCCGACCCTCTTTTACCGAAACCTCAAGCGTTCGTCCCTAACCTCAAAAAACACCCCAAAATTACAGTTCAACGCGGTTGAGAGGTAGGTCCTGCGATCTACATGAGGAAAATTACTGACAGAGCGTATTTTTATGTATTTTGAACTTCTGAACACGAACCCGACCCTCTTTTTTACCGATACCTCAGCGTTCGTCCCCAAACCTCAAAAAACACCCCAAAAATGCTGTTTCACGCGGTTGAGAGGTACGTCCTGTGATCTACGAGTACGTGAGGAAAATTATTGACAGATTGTATTTTTATGTATCTTGAGCTGCTGAACATGAATCTGACGCTCTTTTTTACCGATACCTCAAACGTTCGTCCATAACCTCAAAAAACAACCCAAAATTGCATAACCTCAAAAAACAACCCAAAATTGCATAACCTCAAAAAACACTCCAAAAAACTCCCCAAAATTATGGACGACCGCTTGAGGTATCGGTAAAGAAGAGTGTTGGATTCGTGTTCAGGAGCTCAAAGTACAAAGAAATACGCTCCGTAAGTAATTTTTCTCACGTAGATCACAGGATCTACCTCTCAACCGCGTTGTACAGCAATTTTGGGGTGCTTTTTGCGGTTAGGGACGAACGCTTAAGGTATCGGTAAAAAGGAGGTGCGCGAGAGGAACGAGGCACGCGTGAGACGCAGCCTGCAGTCGACGCGTTGTAGTATCACCTGTGTATGTATATGTGTTGTTTACAGGAGGTTAGAATTGCTGGATACACAATCCTCTTGTGTTTATTTAATTCAATGGATTTTTAAGAGGTAAATGAATTTATCCACGAAGTGAAGTACTTAGCAGTGATCAGATAAGTTCCATGTTTATAATTTATGTATAATATTATGTAAAATGAAGAGTTTTAGTTTTGTGTAAAATGTGAATATTTATTTTTCAGCAATCAACTATTATTATAAGTTGCTGGAAATATTGAAGTGGATATAAAGTTATTCAACTGAAATTGTCAAATGTAAATTGCATATTTATCAAAAATGTACTTAAAGCGCATGAATGGTGTAATAATTTATCATAGTCCAACATTCAGTAACATAATTCTGAGTCAATTGATGGTAATTAATTAATATGTCTTCTTGTTTATAGATAAGTTAGTGGACCCTGTTCTCGATAGGTACCCAGTTGTCGATAACTGGAAGGAATAATACGATTTTAGATATATTTTGAGCAATTTTTCGGTACGAGAAAATTATTTCTATATTAAGAATATATCACTGAATAAATATTTTGAATTATAAAAACTCAGTTAGCGCTACTTGTTAAATAGAAATTCACACTTCTTGGCACTCTCAGATTTGATGAGTTTCTCGACGTTTCCTTAATCACGATCGTAACAAACAGTAAACTTTAAAGTGACATTTTTATAATAAATAGAACGTTTTAAAAAACTATAAAGCCAAGATTAGCTTTAAATTCAACAAAATAAGCGTAATCAAAAAGTTAAATTTTGATTTATTTACTTAGAACTATTTTAATTCATATATCGACAACTCCGTCTTAATTATGCGTACGTACCCAGTTGTCGATAGTCAGATAATATATACAAAATACAAATAAATTTTTCTTTAAATGTTATTTCAATGCTTAAAAGTACTTAAGCACTACTTTTAATTAATAATTATGTAATTATAATAATCAAAATGTGTATGTTATCCAATCAAGTTTTGACATAACCTAGAACCTAACCTGAATAATGGGCTTGTTGGTATATCGAGAACTGGGTCTTTTGCATCTATCGAGAATTGCTCCGACTCGTAAAATGGTTATCGACAACTGCTCCCTCGGATTATTTTTTGGTTTATTGAATTTAGAAGTAAACATTACGTTAAAATTTCGTCTTTTTCGAGTTATTTGCTAAATAAGTATATTAATTAATAGTTGAAAACAAAAAATTTCATTTTTTTTTAAATTAAAGCATTTTTTATAGCGAAATAAGTTGAGTCTGTTACTAAGCTATCGAGAACAGGGTCAACTACCTTATACAGACATAAATACACACATATGTCAAGCAATTTTTGGGGTCAAACGTGTGGGGCACTATATTGTAGCTGTGTGCTACTCACTTTTGTTTGTTGACGCACCAAAATTTTGGAGTATTAAGTTTATTGATGAAAAGAAAAGCCTAAATTTGTGTGCGTGGTAATAAAAATTCCTGATTTCTTAGAGTGTAAAATTTAAAAATAATACTATTTCTGTTTGAAATAATTTAAAATGATTAAACTAAAAGAAATGTAATTATTTTAGATGTAAATTTTCAACTTTTAGTAAGTTCATGTAGTTAAAAATGTTAAAGTTTAAAGTTTATATGGGGTGAAAGTGTGGTGAATCCTGTTACGTAATAAGGTTATTGATAAATTAATACTAGGTTTAGTGTGCTGTGTACGATTTGAATGTTTTTAATGTTTTAAATGTTTAAATTATAATAAGTTTGTTTAAAAGCAAGAGCGTAGACCATAAGACTGTTATGTGTATATATTTGCTTTCACGCCAAAAGTGTAAATAGCATGTTGTGTGTAAATATCGTAATAGATGGTATGTGTGTGTGTTTAATTATAAATTCTTATTCCGATTAGATCAAGAGGTGTATAAATCAATTGTTCTGATGGAGCGTAAAGGTAAAAATGTAATCAAGTATGTGAGTTTGTTATAAATTTATGTAAATAATGTTTGTATGCGAGTGATTTTTAAGTACATATGTATATTATATGTATAGTGTGTATAGACTTTGTGTAGAATATTCAAATGAGCGTAATCAAATAAATGTGAATATGTAAAATAGAGGTTAATGTCTTAATCAGCAAGTGATTAATGCTGTGTGTGTTAACAAGTGATGTTTTAAAAGATATCTATTAGGTGTATATTTTTTTAATAATTTGATATCTTAATTAATTTAGTGATATAAGAAAAAAGAACATGGTAGGGAGAGAATTTGTGTTTTGTAGTGTGACTAGGATACTAGCGTGGAACGGCCACGTACTTGCTTCATGTAGAATATAAAATGTAAAATATTACAAACATGGGGTGACCATATACTTGTTAATAACAAATGTGATATTACTGTGGTCCTATGTGGTATGATTATATAAATATGCACATGTATATATAAAATCATCCATTAAATTCTATTCATGTACATGCAGTTAAGATTAGGAGTAGTAGGATATTTTATAGCTTTCTATGTAGTATATTTTTATAATATTTATTCATATTTTAATATCTCGTTTTTCTATATTCTCAATCAAATTCATATGTTTAATAATTCAAAATTTTACTAATTTTATAATTATATGTATATATAAAAAGTGAAAGAAAAGATAAGAAGAAAAATAAAATTCTACAATGCACTGATCCCACCGCTCTTCACTAAATAATTAGCTGTGACGTACTGACTTTTATTGTTAACTAATAAATATCCTAACGTTACGGCTTTCCTCGCATCACGCCGAGCGATTGCATGCGCGAGATAGTTGGTTTGCGTGGCTGAGGCAGAAAGGGAGGCTTGGAGAGGAGTTGGATACTGAGCGGACTCGTGAGTCCGTAGTAGGATTTTAAATAAATATTTTATTTGTTGCCTTTTTATTGCTTGTATTTTCAGAACCCTGCAGCTGGTACACTTTTAGTCTGCGCTTTTTATGGTGCATGTGGGTGCGTCGCTTGTGATAACTTAAATTGCGCGTAATTGGAAAAATTGCGCACACTTATACTTTATTACGGCAGTTTATAATACGTAATACGCGTCGTTATAAACATATAAGCGGTGGTCTAACTTTGCTCGTGGTGCAGCGACGATCCGTACACTTCGGCTTCTGACTCGAAAATGATCTGCTTGCAGGCAGACTTACTGGAGCTGAGGGCTCTCGTATTGAATGTGTACTGACAATAAAAGGGAAATCTTACAATGAGCAGGTGCGCGTTTTCCTATGCGGCGGACCTCCCGAAAGATAATTTATGCACTAGTATATAACGACTTCGTCTCGACTGACGGGCGACTTCTGGCCCCGAGCTTGGGTAAGAGGGCGGCTTTTATGACGGGTCCACCCGAAAAATGCGCACCTGTGTATACAATAGGTCTTATATTATAATACGCTTAACTAGAATATTACTTTCGACATAGCAACATCACGTGACTACATAACCAGCCGAGTTTTCAATGAAAAATAGAATATTCCGTGATCGGTATTAATTTGTTCGAATTCTATTTGGGATACACAGGTGTCTATGTTTAATTAGCCGAAATAGAGCTCGATTGAGTCATTCGGTCTAATATCTCTATTAAAATTATTATTCTCCGTGACAACGATATATGATTATACAAGTGTTTTATTTATAAAATAGTTATTTCGTAGAGACATTACGAAAAGAAAAAAAAGAGAAATATGGAATTAATTCATTACATTAAAATAATAATTATTCTTAATTATATTTATGCGTACTTCATGTAAAATTTAAGTGTAGTAATAAAATGTAAATATTAATAAACGTGTACCAAGTGTAAAATATCAATCAAATTCGAATTTTACAAAACCCTGTTTTTATATTTATCTATTAAAATAATTTAATTAATAATATATAAAATAAAATAAAAAAATAATAAACATCATGAATATAATAGGTCATTAAATTAAGTATTAATTAATTAATTATTTAATTAAGCATTAAATTTAATTAAATTTAATGCTTTGTAGTTGTAACACCACATTTTGTACGTGTTACATATGAAACAGTCGGTCAAACCTCTAGGCATAGTCGAAATGAGCTGCGCAGTACAGGTCTGATGCTCGACAAACCATACACTAGAAAAACTTAATTCCAGATGGAATGAACAGATTGAAGATAGACTCTACGCAGCCTCATAACACTATCCTACTCACTACATACATACACACATTAGTCGCTGCCATAACACTTCCCTTCGAATATAGCCAATTATGCCCCAAATACCCGTTTTTTAGTGAAAAAATGGTACCTCTACTTTACATCTTAACTTCACTAATTTTTACTCAGGAAAAATAACTCAAAAGTAGGTAAAAGTAGAATGGAAGAGCTTTAATTTCCGCTTTGTTTCGTATAAAAATCTTAATCTCTTGCAAAATTATTAACTATCAAAAAGAGTAAAAAGAAATGCATGGAAAATCAGCGATTTAAAATAAAATTTTCAATTTTTCATGTATTTTTTATCACTTTCTAAGAGAATTAATAACTTTGCAAGAGATTAATATTTTTCTACGAAACAAAGCGAAAATTAAAGCTCTTTCGTTCTACTTTTACCTACTTTTGGATTATTTTTTCTAAGTAAAAACTTGCGGAGATATGATCTGAAGTAGAGGTACCATTTTTTCACTAAAAGACGGATATTTGGTGCATTATTGGCTATATTTCGATAACAGGGGTTCGTCAGGCAAAACGGCGAGTGTTGAGGTTAATTTTTAGGCACCAGAATATATCTCTCAAAGCCTGATCAAAATTCGCGATCAGCACCTCATACACTCTCCTTGTAAGTCTACTGTTGTTCACACTGTTCATCGCAGAAGTAGAAGAGTATATGAGAAACAGACACGAAGGAGGAGTAACGATAGGAGGTATAAGAATATTTAGTCTGGCATACGCAGACGATCTCGCAATGATGGCAGAAACGGAAGAAGAAATGGAGAGATTGATTATGGGGACAAAACACCTTTGATATCATGAAAAAATCTTTTATTTATTCTCTATTTACATATGAAATTTCTCACAGAATACGCTCCCGTTGTTTCTATAATGTTTAAAAATTTTGCTTCAAAGTGGTACGCCAAATACTAAAAGTACTTTTTAGCTATTTTTTCTTACTGTGAGCTTTTTAGTTACTGTGAGTAAAATATTAAATATATTAACCAAATATACGTTAAAATATCAGTAAAATATAATATATACATTAGCAAAATAGATATAATATTTTTTATATGACGAAATTTGTGTAATTCATTTGTAAAAAGAAAATATAAAATATATATAATTTGAATTCTTTCGAAAAGTTTTGTGACGGTCAGTTCCGTTCCTATATTCTAACATACCTATTATCTTGTAGCGCCATGGACAGTATTATATGTAGAGTCTCGGTACTGAGAGACATTTTTGTCACCTGTTCGATGATATATGTAAACACAGCTGATATCTGTGATTTTAGCATTAAAATTTTGATAGCTCTTTTTATCTGTCGTTAATTATTGCTAAGTATGAATAATATTTTTCGCGTTCATGAGTAAATTCGCGAGTGAGAACTAAGTAAAGTGTAGTATAGTGAAAAGTGTGTTTATATTATATAAATATAAAATATAGCCAATTGTGAATTTTAATAATAGGAAAATATAACAAGTGCAAGCGTAAGTGCAAGTGTCATCTAAAAGTGTAAATAGTATAAATTTGAAGTATGATAAGTGTATAAAAATGTCTTCTATTTACAACATAACTAAAGTAACCACTTCTTTGCCCTGAAAAGCGGGACTAAACAAGCTTTTTATTTCCACATATATTTTTTCCCGAGAAGGCGGGAAAAAAGTAAACTTTACTCCCTCATATAAATTTTTCTTTTTTTTCAAATTTTTCTCAATTTTCGCTTCTTTTGTGGGTCCCACTTTTCAAGTCAACAAAGTGGCTACAGTAAAGTTGTGAATAAAGTTCTATATGCAACATGGGAGTAAAGTCGATCATTCCCTCGGGTGATTACTGCCCTCGCTTCACTCGGACAGTAAACCCACCCACGGGATTCCTCTATGACTTTACTCCCTTGTTACATGATGTACTATTAATAAACTAAAATATAAATATGGGAGATATGCAAGTACTCATCCGAATAAAAAGTTCTCTCGAGGTAGACGTAAGAAGAGACCAAGAGAATTTTATGAATAGATATAGCGATGATCCGGACCAGAAGAGACAAAGACCTTCTTCATCTACAAGATACCTCAACAGTGCATCAATATTCTATTTTGAGAACTCAAAGATATTGTACATTGCAGTGAATGTCATGGTAATGTACAATTCTGTGGGTCAAGTACACATAAGGACTCGGATTTAAAATTGATGTTGTGTTTGCACAGTGTGATCAGATAGCTGCCGTAAACTCAGGTAAGAAAGTAGTTAAAAAAGGAAACCCATGGGAAGTGAATAGTACTTTCAGCGGCATTATGGATTTTCAGAAGCTAGTAGCACAATCTGCTTTTGACTCAATAAACAGTTAAGGAAGATCCTGTTTTAGGGGGTCCAAAAATCGACTTTTTATTGTTTAAATCGATACCTAAGATATTCAAGAATGTGTACACAAAGTTACAGACTCCAATTCTAAATATTTCCGAACATAGAGAGCCGAAATCATAGGGGCGTCGAGCAGGTGTGCGAGCACTCGGCCAGATTCGAGCGTGTGCTCCGCCCCTCGACCTTCTACTCCGAATTTCATATCTGTAAAGGTTCAACGGTTTTTCAAAACGATATTTAGAGTTTGTAGTAGTGTTGTGTTGAGCCATAATACAGTTTATTGCAGTATAAAGGTGTATAATACCTATCTGTGTACGTGTTTCTACTTTGCTGCTTCTAAAATCAACGGTTAGTTTTGTTGAGAAGGCATCAATATGTTTTCTGGTCTCATGGATCTATGTCAAGGTTTGTCCACATCAACGTATGATAAGATAGTGCAGTATCTTCACTCAGCGTTTGAATCGATGATCATAATTGTTAGTAAGAAAGCTGTCAAAGAGGAGTGAGAAGAGAATGTAGAAAATGGGAGAAGCGAAACTGATTTGAAAGTGTCCGACGATGAATTCTGGAAAAAACGTAGTTTTACTTCATTGTACGGTGTAGCAACTCTCATTGCGTACTACTGCGGCAAAGTAATCGACCTCATCATGAAAAGTGCATACTGTCACTCTTGTACCCCAAAAATGATAACGTTAGATGACGAGGACTTTGAAGAATTGTATGAAGAACACAAAAAATCATGCTCTTCAAATCACGGAGGTTCAGCAGGGAAGATAGAGGTGGATTCTATCATGGAAATGTTTTGGTGATCCGGAGAAAATTTTGGCGTGAAATATATAAATTACATTGACGATGGCGATTCTAAAACTTTTGCGGGTATTCTGAAGATTAATCTATATGGTGACGGTTGCCCTGTTACAAAAAATGAATGCGTGGGATACGTACAAAAACGTATGGGTACGCGACTCCGAAATAACAAGAAGCAAGAGAAGCTCGGAGGTAAAAAGCGCCTGATGGAAAGTCTCATTAAAAAGCTAACGATCTATTATGGCTTGGCAATTAGAAGAAATATTAATTCTGACCAAGAGATGAAAAAAGCTATAATAGCAACCTTGGATCATTATTGTTCCACAGATAAATCTCAGCGGTACAAGAATTATCCAGCAAGCGCCGACAGCTGGTGAATGGCGCAAGGCTGAATTCATGAATCAACTAGAATCTTTTAAGCATCCTGCTCGATTGATTGTCGAAAAAGTTGAAGAACACATTCGCCCAATCTATGAGGAACTTTCAAATGATGAACTTTTAACACGATACTTAGGCGGTCATACGCAAAATTCCAACGAGTCGTTCAATTCGACAGTCTGGCGCATGAATCCGAAACATCTGAATTCTGGTCAAAAAGGTATTGAAATTGCCGCCTACATGGCTGCGTATCATGCGGTTTTGAGTACCATGCAGATGCTGAATTTGAGTATTGGCCAGCAGTGCAAAATATTTACTGATAACGCTGACGCGTAACGGCTCGAGAGGGAAAACAAGCGCCACTCGTTTCCCAGCAAGTAAGCTCTTACGGCTCGTAGACTCAAGAAAATGCATCAAAATTCGTTTTTTGATGAAGCTAAAGATCTATCATATGGATTAGGAATAACTGATTAGCGGATTATTAGTGTAAGTAATCGAAAATTGATACTTTTTCTTATGGAAAACTTTGAAGCGCATTTTCTCCAGTTTTCATTTTTACGATTTCTCTAAATTGGCGGGCGTGATTGCAAAATAACTAAACAATCTATTGAAACGATTCAAAGCTTGATAGCTTCAGTATTGTATCTTCTTCTATTTAAACTGAAAATACTGTTGAAAAATCTTTTTAAACTACTTTTATAGCAAGTTGAAATGATTTTTTCTTTTTCAAAAAGCACTTCTTTTTAACCTGGAAAAAGTTAGAATTTCATAATTTCATCCAGTTTTTCTTAGTTCATCCAGTAGAAGAATACATGAAAATTAAAATTCTTTTTGATATTTCTTTTTCAGACAATAATTACGAGCTGCATCTGTCCCGCGAATTGGAGATTTCAGTGGCGAGGCGCTCTACGAATCTGCTTATAAATCTGCTGTAATTCAGTGTTTTATGTTAAAAAATTTGTTTGTAAAGTTCAGATACACATGAAAATATCCCAAAAAGTTCGCCGGGCTCAGTTGATCTTTTCCCTTCCAGATGAATTCGGGAATAGAAGCTTTTCTTAGACCTTCTAAATCAGCATCCCCCCTGAATTGAGTGAAGTGTGCGAGGAAGCGGTGAAGAGTCCATGAATGCGAGGTTGGCGAATTCGAGGTTGGCGAATTCCTGAACACTGGCGGAAAGGGTCGAGAATCGCGCGTGTCTATTGAGGAGAACAGAAGGGGAACTCTCCGGGCTGCTGTCGCGCGAGCTGAGGGAATTCGCGGGCGACCGCGTGGGTGTACCGAGCAAAAGTGTAAGTGCAGTGCCGACGAGTGCTGTAACGAGCGGCACCTTCGTCGTCGGACTGCACGGGTTTCCCGACGAGAATAGATCTCGGCTATCGCGCAATCGCCATCGCGAGGGAAATTTTCCGACTGTTCCTGCGTACGCTGCGTCCTAACCTCCTTCGTGTGACCACGAAGTTTTGCGTGTGTGTACCATGTATTGGAGTGTGTGTACAGCAGGGAAAGAGAGCGTGCGTCTCGCGAGAGTGCAACACCGTCAAATTAGCGACGGGGCCTGGAGGTCATCCGAATCCCAAGCAGTAGCAGGTTCGTACCGATTGCAAGGGGACACACGGCCAGGCAGCTGGAGCGAGCCACTTCCATCGACCTCCATATCCTCGAGCAGAGAGAGAAAGAGATTGATTGATTGATAACAAATTTATTTATGCCAAGGTTATCATAACCGTATGGCAAACAAACAATATAATACATTTAGTTATTGTAACATGTATAAAAATATATATATATATATATATATATATATATATATATATATATATATATATATATATATAGAAAATAGCAATTATTACAAATTAATACTAATAACAATAATTACATTTCATCGCATTTCCTGAAAATAGCCTCTCAGTTACAATATTTGTAATGTATATCGCATGAGTACAAAACTAATAATAGCAATTTTAATTAATTAAATTAAATTCTATTCATACCTTGGGGTGTTCTAATCCTATAAGATATCCATATAATGTTATTTTAAATGATTCAACAGTCTTTTTAAGTCTAATCGCAATAGGCAAAGTATCCCAAAGTTCCATAGCGTGGATAGAAAATGTGTATCGATAAGTTCTCGTTGTAGCTAGGGGGATTACAAAATATGACGATTTCAGTCTTTCAGAACGACGTATGTCATCTTTGATTTCCGGGAATAACTTATGAAGATATTCCAATCTCGACACCGTTCATATTTTATAAATAGTAACTCCTAAAAAGTATTTTCGACGCTCAGCAAGAGGTAGCCAATTTAGCTGTTTATAATACGGTTTCAACGGTACATCATGTTTCAGACTAAATACGAAGCGTATGACCGTATTACATAGACTACTAGACAAGCGTAGTCAAAGTATGGAAATATTAGTGCATTGACTAGTTCAGTTTTAATCCGACTTGATAGACATCTATCTCTAAATCTTAGACGATAAAGGACATTATGGACCCTAGAGCAAATTTGGGATACATGGGCATTCCACGATAAGTCTTCGCTGAGAATAACACCCAAATTTTTTACTGTGCTTACAAGTGGTATGATTGAACCATCGACTACTATGTGTGGAAGATTGTTTTTATCAATACGCATGTGATATTGCACATATGCAATAAGCAAGGCTTGCATTTTATCAACATTAAGAATTAAACATTAGAGAGAGAGAGAGAGAGAGAGAGAGAGAGAGAGAGAGAGAGAGAGAGAGAGAGAGAGAGAGAGAATTAGACAGCAGCGTAAGCAGCGGTTTGTGCTCTCTCGCGTCGCTTGTTCGCGCGCTTTCAATCGGATCAGGCCTCGCGCCTCTCTTGAAATATTTCATGTAATCTGTGTTGTAATTAATAAACGCTTGTTTCTCTATTAATCTCGCTTGCTGCCTCGTCACGTACCTATCCTTCTTACCCCCCAGTTATGTGAGAAGTTGCATTAACGGTAGGTTTCGTGTGGAAAATCTCCCAAGGCGCGCTATAGACACGCGCGCCGGTAATTTATTAATGACAATAATTGTTAAATAAATAAAATCCCCGTTAAAAATACATATTAAAAACATAATAATATATTGAATTTTAAATTTCATGATTTATTATGATTATTCTCTAATGGAAGAACTAAAATACATTTTAGATTTATTTTATGTCTTTAATTCACGTTGAATCTTTCTGATTTTCGTAAATACCCAGATATACCAAATGATGAATCAACATGAAACGCATATAAAAATATAATATTATATATAATATTAATTATCATGATTTATTGTGATTATTATTATTTCTAATTCAAGAAATAAAATACATTTTACATTTATTTTATGTCCGTAGTTCCTGTTGAATCTTTACGATTTTCGTAAATACCCAGATATACGAACTGATAAATCAATATAAAAAGCAAATTAAAATCAGAATTTTGTGTATAATATCAATTTTTATGATTTATTATAATTATTATTGCTTATCAAAAGATATTATAAGCAATATATTCTGATGGTCTTTGTATTTTTTATTACGAAAATCCCGCTTTTTTAATTAATTTATTCATTAAACTGGATAACACCTCAATTCTTATTATTTTTATTGTCATATGCGGCCACACAAGCCGATGCCAGACATTCAATTGGTCTCCAAAGTGAATAATTAATTTACTTCTTATCAAATGATATAATAAACACTGTAGTATCAAGCGCTTTGTAATCATTATTACTAATAAACTGCATTTCTTAATTAATCTATTCATTAAAACGCTGGAAACCGGAATTTTTATGATTTTGTGACCGGTTTTCGGACGTCAAGCAGATCCCAGGAATTCGATGGTTCTCCAAAGTGAATAATTAATTTAATTCTTATCAAAAGATATAATAACCAATCTATTCTCAAACGCATCGTAATTTTTATTACAATGACAATGACCAAATTTTTTAAATAACTTATTCATTCAAGCAGCTAAAATCGCTATTTTTATGATATTCATAAGCCATTTTCGGACGTAAAGAAATTTTTCGACATTCGATTGGTCCCATAAATGAATAATTTGTTAATTTTTTATTAGAAATAGGAGTTTTTAGCCGTTTTAATCAATAAACTAATTATATAAAACGGTTTTTATCGTACTATGAATTACAAGACGCTTGAGAATATATTGTTTATGATACCTTGTGATAAGAATTGAATAAATTATTCACTTTGGTGACCAATAGAATATTTGGGGACTGCATCAAGGCTGAAACTTGCTAAAGAAAACATAAATATTGTGGTTCTTAGCCGTGTTAATGAATAATTGAATTGAAAAATGCGTTTTCATCGTAATAAAAATCACAAAGCGATTGAGAATACATTGTTTATAATATCTTTTGATGTAAACTGAATAAATTATTCATATTGGCGACCAAACGAATGTCTGGGAAATAATTAAAGGTCGAAAATCGATAATAAAAATGATAAAAATTGCGGTATTGACCCATTTTGATGAATACAATAATTAAAAGAGTTGATTATTTCGTAATAAAGATTAGAAAGCGCTTGAGAATACATTGTTCATTATATCTTTTGATAAGAAATAAATTAATTATTCACTTTGGAGACCAACTGAATGTCTGGAATCTACTTGCATGCCAAATATGACAAGAAAAATAATAAAAATTCAGGTGTTATCCGGTTTAATGAATAAATTAATTAAGAAAGTGCGTTTTTCGTAATAAAAATTACAAAGACCTTGAGAATACATTGCTTATAATATATTTCGATAAGCAGCGAATAAATTATTTATTTTGGTAACCAATCGAATGTCTGGGATCTTCTTAAATGTCGAAAATCGCTATACAGCAGAAATTGCATTTCTTAGCCGTTTTAATGAATAAAATAATTTTAAAAAGCGGGATTTTCCGTAATAAAAATTACAATGCGCTTGGGAATACATTGTTTAGTATATCTTCTGATAATCAGTGAATCAATTATGCATACTGGAGACCAATCGAATGTCTGTGAAGTACTTACAGGCAAAAAATCGATAAAAAAATGATATTTAATTGAACTGATTAGCCGTTTTAATGAATAAATTAATTAAGAAATGCATTTATATCGTAATGAAAATTATAAAGCGCGTGTACATACATTGCTTATAATATCTTATGATAAGCAGCGAAAAAACTATTTATTTTGGAGACCATCGAATATCTGGGGACTGCTAGAAGACCGATAATTGCTAAAAAAAATCATATAAATTCAACTGTTTATCCGTATTATTGAATAAATTAATTATATAATGCGTTTATATCGTAATAAAAGTTACAATGCATTTGAGAATAGATTGCTTATAAAATCTTTTGATAGGCAGCGAATAAATTATTCATTTTGGTGACCTATCGAATGTCTGGGAATCGCTGAAATGCCGAAAATCGTTAAAAGAAGACAAAAATTGCGGTTCTTAGTCGTTTTAATGAATAGAATAATTAGCAAAAGGTTTTGTCGTAATAAAAATTACAAAGCGGTTGAGAATACATTGTTTATGATATCTCTTGATAAGAAGTGAATTAATTATTCACTTTGCAGACCAACCGTACGTCTGGGGACTGTTTGAAAGCCGATAAAAGCTGAAAAAAAACTTAAAATTTTCGATTCTTAGCCGTCTTAATGAATGAATTGATTAAAAAATGCGTTTTTATCGCAATAAAAATTATAAAGCGCTTGATAATGCATTGTTACGATATCTTTTGATAATAAGTAAATTAATTAATCATTGTCTAGACCAATCGAATGTGTGGACTGCTTGAAGGCCGAAAATTGCTAAAAACAAACATAAACATTGCAGTTCTTAGCCGTTTTAATGAATAAATTAATTAAAAAATGCAATTTTTCTAATAAACTTTACATTGCGCTTGAAAATTCATTGTTTATTATACTTTTGAGAAATAGTAAATTAATTATTTACTTCGGAGACCAATCGAATATCTTTTATCTTCTTGATGGCCGAAATTGACAATAGGAAATCATAAACGTCGCTAAAAGCGAAACGCTGTACTTTTCGCATAAAGCATTCGCAAGTCTTTATCGAATAATCATATGAGTATTAATACCATATAAGGGGAGAGAAATTCGATAACAAGTAAACACGATAAATCTAAATATATGTTTCATATTAGTGCAAGTCAAGTATGTTTATGGTATATTTTATTTTACCTCAATTTTTTCGCATTTCAGGGACGGACTAAACCCATTCGGAAAACTCTTGAGAGAATCGTCTAAATTTTTTAAAAATATTGTAGAAATTGTAGAAGAGAGTGTACACCCTGCAGGAAACAAAATTCGATCAGACTTTGGAAGATATTTTCTGGTACCCGAAAACGATGCCTAATATCAGTAATTAATTCTAGTAGGCCGTTATTGTCGAGATATGACGTATTGTACTTGAATTATTCGTTATTTTAATGAAAAAAGGTTCCTCTTCTTCTAATCATATTTCTACAAGTTTTTATTACAGATACATAACTCAAAATATAATAAATAGCTGGAAAAAAACCTTTAATTTATGTTCTGTTACGTATTAAAATATTAATTTGATCAAAACTTATTTTCAATTGAGAATTGTGACCGAAATTTCATGAATATTCAAAAAAATTTAATTCTTTTAAATTCATTGATTTTCCATGTATTTTCAGTCACCATCTTCAATTGTTAATAACTTTTGATTAGATTATTATTTTTGTACGTAACAGAACTTATATTAAAGCTTTTTCCGTCTACTCTTAGTTTTTTTGGGTCATTTATCTATAATAAAAACTTGTAAAGTTAGGAGAAGAGGTACATTTTTCCATTAAAATAACGCATAATTCGAGTAAATTACATCATATCTCGATGTCAAGAGACCATTAGAATGAATTACGGATGCTATGCTTAATTTTTGTGTACCAGAAACCTCCTGCCGAAGTTAGACCAAAATTGGGTTTCCGGAGAGAGTGCACTCCCTTTGTTAATTAGAGTTACGGCATGTCCACTGTTGCTGTTTTATTTGTTTTATACAGAGAATTGTTTGTATATTTTACTAAGGTAGGTCATGTTATGTTTCTATACTTGAGAGTAAAATCAATTTATAATAGCCCATGATAACATGGAGTAAAACCATATGAATGCTGCTAATATTTTAAGGAAATATAACGTTTCAGTATCTATTAGGATCCACGTCCAAAAAATCCGCTTAGCGGCAGTAGGTGCCACGAACAATAAAATGACGTCCACTCATACATGCACAATGCTTTGTGTGTTTCGGAAAGAGTATCAGTAATGCCGTACAGAATCAGTAAAGTGGTTTACTGTTTATCCAGCGAGACTAACCCAAATAAAGAGGCACACATAGTACCGCGCACGTGTAAGTGAACACCATTATATCGTTCGAGGCACTTGCTGCTGCCTAGCGGATTTTTTGTGATGAAATCTAATTGGCTAACTTATTTGCCCATATTATAAGCACTAGTGTAAGGACTTTTTGTATACATAGGTTTAGAGTAAAGCAGAGTGGGAATGAAACTGACGCGCTCGCCAAGTACGCGCTCGCCAAATTGCGCTTCCTCAAGCCCACGTTGCCTACACTCCCTCAACTGCATCATCCAACTATATTGACAACTTTTCCACTAAATGAGTAAAAAAAATGACAATGAGAACAATTAATTTAGTTTGAGGAAGCTAAGTAATAATATAGTCGTTTTTATTTGCACCAATTGAGCGGCTTTGGCAAAAACTCAAGGAACGGTTGGAAGAATATTATGATAAGTACTTGTAAATTTCTTGGGCATGTTTTGAGCAATCCTACCATGAGTTATTCCAGAAGGAACGGCGTTTTATTAATATTTAAAATTTTGTTAAATTTTAGTTTTTAATTTTAATTCACGGTAATCAAGTATATTTAACAAAAAATTGAGAAAGAGTCGGAAGAATGTTATGATGAGTACTTGTGAATTTTTTTTAAATATATTAATTCATTCTACTATGAGTTATGCCAGAAGGAACGGCGTTTTACTAATATTTCAAATTTTGTTAAATGTTAGTGTTTGAATTTTCCTTCGCGCTAATGAAGTCGATTTGACAAAATCTCGAGGAGGGGTTGGAAGAATGTTGTGATGAGTACTTTTGAATTTCATGGGCATATTTTAATATACTCTACCATGGGTTATGTCGGAAGGAACGGCTTGTAATTAATATTTCAAATTTTGTTATATGTTAGTGTTTAATTTTAATTCGCGTTATCGAGTCGATTTGACAAAATATCGTGAAAAGGTCGGGAGAATGTTGTGATCAGCACTTTATAATTTTTGGACATATTTTAATCCATTCTACCAGGGGTAACGTTGTTCCGGAGGGAATGGCGTTTTATTAATATTTCAAATTCTGTTAAATATTGGTGTTTAATTTTAATTCGCGCTAATCAATTCGATTTAGCAAAAAATCGGAAAACGGTCTGGAGAATGTTATGACAAGTACTGGTGAATTTTTTGGGAATATTTTTATTCATTCTACCATAGGTTATACTAACAGCAACGGAATTTTATCAATAATTCAAATTTTGTTATTTGTTAGTGTTTGAATTTTCATTCGCGCTAATCAAGTTGATTTGGCAAAAACTTGACGGAGGGACGGGAGAATGTTGTGATAAGTGTTTATGAACTTTTGGACTTGTATTGGCCTATCTTACCATGGGTTATGGTGTAAGGATCGGCGTTTTATTAATGTTTCAATTTTTTTTAAATATAAGTGTTTGAATTTTCATTTGCGCTAATCAAGTCGATTTAGAAAAAACTCGAGAAAGGGTCGAGAGAATGTTATGATGAATACTTTTAATTTTTTGGGCATATTTTAATTCATTCTACCATGGGTAATGCCAGAAAGAATGGCGTTTGATTAATATTTCGGATTTTGTTAAATATTGGTGTTTAATTTTAATTCGCGTTAAGGCAGTATTCTACTTTGAACGCTAAAAAAAATGTATTATTGTGAATTTTTTTTAGATTATTATTAAATATATTTATGTAGCGTTTGTGAAGCATAAGAAATACACTTTTTAAATATACTAAACAATTTATTTAAATTTATTTTATGCACTTTTTATATTCGAAAACTGCAGTTAAAGTCAACGCCTCGAAAAATAGGTAAATGTACGGTGTTAACGAAATCTCGATAATGGTTGACCTGAAACAGAAAAATCAAATAGTTTTAGGTTCAGTATAATTCCAGCAACCCATGGAACTAGAATTTTAAATATACATGTAAAAATAACAAAATGGTGGCTTAAAAAAAAAGAAATCGTTATTTTTATTCGTTGTTTTTGGCAAAAAAAATATTGTTAAAATGAAAATTTTTATATAATTCTAGTTCCATGAGTTAAATATAAGTGTACAAAATATGTGTTTAAAATTTCATAAGAATCAGTTCATTAGTTTTTAAGATTTCGTTAACACGGGGTGTAAAAACGTTGTTTTGAGAAAAACGCGATTAAAGTTTTTTTAAGTCGGATTAACTCGCTCAGGTAGATACGTTAGAAGCATGGAAAAATACAGTTAGACTGCTCGGATCATCTTGAAATTTTAGTATGATATTCTTACATACATTTACTTTTGAAAAATGTAAAATAATCGATTTTTTGAAAGTTCCGAAGTAGAATACTGCCTTAACACTCATCACTTATACCTCTGAAAAATGACGTTATACTTATATGGGGTCAAATTGACCGCAGCTGAATTTGAAACGTTGTCATACTGATTGTATGCAAGGTTTCAACTTGAAGAAATTCACAGGCGCTATTTAATATATAGAAATTAGATTCCGATTGGTTTTTTAAATGAAAATTATTTTGAGGTAATAAAGAAATTCTCAAAATTTTAAAGTTATAAAAATATTAATTTTTTATTAAAAAATTCATAACTTCCACAATTTTTATTATTTATAGCTAAAATTTATTGTGGATACTCTTCTAGTATCATGTATCAATAAAAAAATTCGTACAGGTAAGTGTGATTCAAAAAGTATAATTATTTCGAAGATCGTATGAGATGTATATTTAGACAAAAGAATAATAAACGTCCGTTAACGAATTCAATATTTTGATTTATTTTTATTCATATTCTAATCAGGTTAACATTTTTATCTAAAAGAGTAGTATAATAAATTAAGAAACTGTAAAAAAAATTGTATTTTTACTCTTTGTCTGCACATTCAAGGCATAATGAATCGCGATGGTTTGCACACATTGGACGCTTGCACGATGAACATGCCTCCGTTATTTTGCGATCTTCGTCACGGGTGCAGAAAGCACATTGAATTCTTTTTTGGAGGACGAATACTTCATTATATTCATCCGTAGATGATTCATGTCTGCCCAATATTGAATTTATGCCAACCTTGAGGGACGATCTAAGAGACTGAATAGAAAGCCCTTCTTTTAGATGCGGGGTTACTAGATGTAAATATAACTGTCTCAAACAATTTCCTACTTGTAATTCTCGTTTCTTATTGAGCATTTCGAGTTTACATGCCAATAAAATCCTGGCATTAACTGCAGCTTGGTTCAACATACCCAAAAATACTCGCATCGGCCACCGATTCGTTTTCCTTGCAGTCATAGGAGAGTGACATAACTAATCGAAGCAATCTGTGCCTCCGTTTGTTTTATTGTAGTGCAAAATAATTGCAGGGTTTCCATTCTCGATTTCTCTAGATTTAATGTGATTTGAAATAACAAGACCTAGTTTATTATTTTTAGGCATGTATGTTAGCAAAGTCAATTTATCTGTGAAGCAAAATTTTGTCTGAGGAGGTTTCTTATCATTTAATTTCATTTCTGCTGGTATTTCACGTTTATTTTTTCTTATAGTGCTTGTAACTCTCAACTTAAATTCACTTTTTTTCATATTTTGGAGTAGAGGTATGCCGGAAAACCAGTTATCTTAAGTGACAGTGCGATTCAATCGATGAATTTGAGCTGTAACAACACGGAAAAAATATTCTGAAATACTCTCATCTCTCTTCGGTAATGTCACGTTTCCTAAGTAAGGTACACCGAAGTACATTAGGACGTAATTGCATCGTTCAACATAATTATTTTATGACCATATTTATGAGACTTTGATTTGATATACATCCGAAAAGAACATCTTCCACGAAAACCAATTAATTGTTCATCTACAGTCCTATTATTAGAAGGCTCGTAATATTTTTGACAATTTTCTATGAACATATCCCACAGAATACGAATAGGAGCAAATTTATCTTCTTTGTTTCGTGTGGCCCTATTATCAAATCGCAGCATAGATGCTAAAAATTCATATCATGCTATAGTCATAACACATCTGAAGCAGTTTATGCCATTTTCATTGCTCCATAATTGTTTACTAGCAATGCCTGAAGTTTTCCATCTCCCATTGTAATATAATATTCCTACAAATGCACTCAACTCAGTGACATCAGTGAGATGATGAAAAGAAGTGTGCACTTTTTCACCTCTTGCAAGTTTTTCCATACAAAAATCTTCAATGTTTTCATTTGTTCGATCACGAATCAGTTGAAACATCTCAGTTGTAAAAAGCAAATCCCAGAAATCCTCTAATTTGTCTAAATTAGCAGCTTCATTTGAAGGTCCAGGAACGTAGCTTGGTACAACGTCACTGAGTCGCGCTGAAAATAATAAATAAAACAACTTCATTTATATACAGTATGTCTAATTTCTCATCCCAAGAGACTGCCGTGAGCGTACACACACGCAGCTGTTCCATTTCCCTCGTCTTGCACTCTCTGGGTTGCCTCATTTTAGACATGTATACATACATTCACATATACGAAACACACGCTTGCTAACTGGACGACCAGAACTTTTGTTCTCTCGAATCTCAATCAATCGCTGTTGTAATGAAGAATTTTCAAGATCAGAATCTAGCTCGCTGTTTGAATCTTCATTCTTGTAATCTTCATCTGATTGACTTGACAAATGATCCATTTCTTCTTCAGCAGGATTTCCGTCAAAAGCGTCATCCTCAGAATCATTATTTGTCTTGAGCAATTCATCTCTAATTGATCGACGTAAATTATATCGTGACTGAAAATGTTAGAAATATCAAATTTTAGGTTAGGAAAAAAATTCGTATATATATATATGTTCGGTTTAGTTACACTTACCATGATTATTTGAGTACAAAAAAACACAAAACTAAATTATCTTTGATTTTTATGGATCTCGAACACTAAACTTATATGGGGTCAGAATGACCCCAACAAATTATTAACAATTTGTTTATTTAACTACACATGCAGCAGATGCACTTAGGCTCAGCGGTAGTATATTGAACGTATAGTAGAGACCTCAAACTCTTATAAGATGGCAGCACAGGTCATAATTTAAACGCGCTCCTATTCAAATTTTAGTCTGAAGTTGATGTTGGGGTCATTCTGACCCCATGTAAGTGATGAGGGTTAAATAAGTCGATTTAACAAAAAAAATCGAGATAGAGTCGGAAGAATATTATTATAAGTACTTGGGAATTTTTTGACATATTTTAATTCATTCTACCATGGGTTATGCCGTTTTTCTTTTTTTTTTCTTTTTTCGAAGGTATGTAGAAAATGCCATCTAAGGCACATCCGACTGGGTCCACATAGCCGAATAGTATGGGGCTGGTTGGGGATGCATCCGTCGTGTGTATAATATAGGACGAAAAATAAAATAAACAAAAACCCGAAAAAAAAACTACACAGCCGTTGCATCGCAAACCGACCCACTAAAACCTACCATCCATTCCTCTTCTGGCAGAACCGACCCTAGTATCGTTTATTACATTACCTCAGGGTGGTGCCATTCTATTATCGTCCCGAAAATCGTTGCTGCCTTGACCTGAATCAAATTAAAAAATTTATAATTTCAAATCCCGCGAGGGGACTTCAGATATAACCCGACCCATTTATACGCGTATTCCAAACGCACATTCATCTCCGTACGGAACGAAGAAGTATCCTTGTCCCTCCCCGCGACATTCACAAAATGAGAGAAAATGAGCGTCTCCCGGTTAAGAAAGCGTCACATTTTCTCCCTCCACGTCTATTTCCATGGAGTCGTCCGATGTCCCTGAGTTATGTTGGAGTGTCAAAGCGTCTCCCAGCGCTTCATTCATACCTTCATCGGTTGTCCTGTGTAGGTACCGCTTCTTTTGTCGTAGGACCGTCTCGGCAAATTTAGCTGTGGCAGCCCACTTATTCTCTGCGGACAGCATTTCGTTCACGATGTTCTACGGCGTGAATTGTCCGACCGAACCGAGAAGAGCTGTTCTTTCTTCGTTCCACTTTTCGTAGACGAAAAACGTGTGAAACGCATCGTCGCAATCAGCGAAACAGAAGATGCAACTCGGGCTCTGAACTTTCCCCATACGATTGAGGTATGTGCAGAAGTACCTATGGGCACTCAGGAATTGGGTCAGGTAGTAATTTACCTCCTCATGATCTATGTTAATCCAAGGGGCCAGCTAGTCTATCAGCCTTGCTGTCCATTTACATTTGGTTGTCGTTATCCAGGATCGTTGCCACGTCTCCATGGTGCGTTCCCGTTCCTCTCTATGGACTGTTGTTCTGTCCTCTCCTTTTTTCTTCCGTTCGTAGTTTCGCTTGCGCTCCGTCGCGGGTAGGTCGATCGGGATAATTCCCGCAATAACGAGAACTGCGGGTCCCGAAACCGTGCGACAGACGCTGGTGACTCTGAGAGCTCCTCTACGCTGAACGGAAGTGAGTCGAATCCGGTATGAGTCCTCCATTGCATCGACCCATATTTCAGAACCGTACAATAAGATGGATGTAATGACTGACATGAAGAGTCGACGCTTGCTCGCTTTTGGTCCACTCGTCTTTGCCATACGACGGCACAACCGTGCCGTCTTTTTCGCCGCTATTTCCGCTGCATACGTAAAATTTTTATACAGTTTTCGACTTATCCTACTATCGGTTATTCTGGAAGGAACGTCATATTATTAATATTGCAAATAATAACAAATATCTGTCTTTATTTTTCATTTGTGCTAATCAAGTCTCTTTGGCAAAAACTAGAGGAAGGACCGGGAAAATGTTATAGCAAGTATTTGTGAATTTTTTGGAGGTATTCTACTTACCCTACCATAGGTTATGCAGGAAGGATCGGCACTTTATTAATATTTCAATAATTAACAAATATCAGTCCTTTATTTTTCGTTTGTGCTAATCAAGTCGATTTGGCAAAAACTAGAGGATGGATCGGGAGAATGTTATAACAACTGTTTGAAAAATTTTAGCCATATTTCGACATGTATTGCCTTATCCTACCATCGGTTATGCTTGAAGAAACTGCATTTTATTAATACTTCATAATGCCACAATAACGTAATTTTATTAATATTTTCAATTTGATCAAAAATCAGAGTTTGATTATTCATTTGCGCTAATCAAATCGACTTGGCAATAATCAAGTCGATTTGGAAAAGAACTTGAGGGAGGGTCTGGAGAATGTTATGATACGTACTTGTGCATGTTGGGACATGTTTTGACTAATTGCACCATGATTTATGCCAGAAAGAACAGACTTTTGTCGGTATCTGCTTGATTTTTACTACCGTGCACGGACGGACTTTGGAAGGGTAGCGTCTAAGTGTGTCTAACTTGTGTAGAAATGTGTTTTGAGTGATTCGCCTTAGCGAAGGTAGCACTAGCGCCAAAAGCAATGTTAAATTTCCATAAAGTGGCGAAAGTTGCAAGTACAATAATGATGGTACGATTGGAGAGTGTTCGCGTCATTTCTACCCGATTATAAGTGGTGCGAAAATATACGAATTTCGAATCTCGCGCCGTTACATGGTCGCCGCGGCGACGCTATTATCCCGACTGACGCATGCGCCGCTCTGGCTTGACTATTTCGCGCGCGCTCGTGCAAATGATCATTCCGACAGTTCCTGAGGAGGAATTCCTTGAGGTGACAGGTCGCTCGAGCTTCTTTTAAGGAGATCGAGATTTCTTGCTTCACTGCAAAGGAATTGGACGTTACATATCTGCATTTAGAAGATACACTCTAAACCCAAAGAGCGAATTTTACTGTTTAGAAAAAGAGTAAACTGCTGATTTTACACTTTTGGAAAGAGTAAAATCTCCAAGAGTAAACTTTTTCCAAAATTGTAAAATCAGCAGTTTACTCTTTTCCTACAGTCTAAAATTCGCTTTTTATACTCTTTAACGACAGATTTTACTCTTTAGGTTTACAGTGTAAACGCGTTCTTTTCAGAACTAGTCAACTTGTCTCCCATTCGGGTAAAAGAACTCTGCCTCGTCTCGGCGTTTAGGCGAGTGTGAAGGCGATCTTCTCAGAACGAATCCACTCGTCTCGTGTCCGTGTATAAGGCGATCGTACCTCGAAATCTATCCGCGATTGCGTGCGTTTATGTGTGAGTGAGTGCGTGAAATCCTCGAGGTGTTTTGGTTTCGGGAACGGTGTGCACATGAGCAAGCTTCGACGTGACCGGTCCAGGGCGAGCATATCACACGGCAACTTCAGGTTGAGTTGCCCGGCACCACAGCGTTGGGTTTCTCGAGACGTTGCATCGGGGCGCGCAGTGTGCAGGTCGTGGGCTATCTTCTATGCTCTCCATGCTTGGCTTCGTAACAAGAATTACAAAGGGCTTAAAAATACATTATTTATCATATCCTGTCATAAGCAGTGAATACATTATTAATATTGGAGATCAATCGAATGTCTGGGAACTATTTAGAGCCGAAAATCACTAAGAAAATCATAAAAATTTCTTTTCTTAGCCATTTTAATGAAGAAATTAATTTGAAAAAGCGGATTTTTTCGTAATAAAAATTAAAAAGCGCTTGAGAATGCATTGATTATGATATATTTTATAAAAACTGAATAAATTATTCATTTTGAAGACCAATCGAATGTCTGCGAATTACTTATATGCCGAAAATCGATAAAATATCATAAAAATTTAGGTGTTTAGCCGTTTTAATGAATAAATTACTTAAAAATACCTTTTTGTCGTAATAAAAATTACAAAGCACTTCAGAATACATTGCTTGTAATATCTTTTGGTAAGCAGCATTTAAATTATTCATTTTGGTTAATAATCGAATGTTTGGGAACTGCCAAAATGCCGATAATCGCTAAAAAATGCATAAAAATTGCGGTCCTTAGCTGTTACAATGAATGAATTAATTAAAAAGAGCGGTTTTTCGTAATAAATATTATATTATTATTTGATAAGAAGGAAATTAATTATTCACTTTGGAGACGAATCGAATGTCTGGGGACTGCTTGAAGGCCGAAAAACGCTCAAAAAAATAAAAATTACCGGGAAGAATACCGATTATTATTTAACAGTATATTCTTATAGATCATGGTATAGTTGCTTTGTAAACTTTTGAACTTTTTATGATATGAGTCATTATTACGTCTGTCCATGTGTGAGAATCTTTAAGGTGATGAGTCGCACCATGGTCTACAATATGAAAATTAAGGTCATCAGCAAGTCGCCTAACACATCTAGCGTCGTCTAACGCCTTGAGTACATTCACATTCAGATTGCCCATGATTATTTTATGGCTGTAAACTTGGGTGTGCGTGGTGAGTTGGTCAATAACATCAGAGCTCTGGAGAAACGGGACTTGAGGTGGTCTATAAATAAGTGCAACAAAGACAGTCGGTAGACTACCCTGCTGCACACTGCACATGATATATTCTGGGATAAGTGGCTTTCCCTTCTGAGTAGTCTACAGCCCAGAAGGTTGGCTTTAGAGGTGTTGTGAATATATAGGACTAACCCGCCTCCGAGTTTGTTACGATCGAGTCTAATGCAAGAATAGCCACTGATCTGAATACGATCACTCTCAACGTCAGGGCTGAGGTGGGACTCAGAAACTCCAAAGTGATGGTAGACAGGACCTGTGGAAAGATGTTGTCTGAGAATCTCGATCTGTCCTAAAAGAGAGGTCACATTGACAAAACCTGCTCTCAATCCCCTACCGTGCACACCACCCCCTCCCTCCAATAGTGCCTCTGGCTAGTCATTCCGCAGCGTCAGCCTCGATTTGTTTAGAACCTATAGTAACAGTCGCCGAACTTTTATTTGCAGGATTACACGCTTGTATGCACACCATTTCGTTTGAATTTATCTCATAGGATGATAATATTCATTGTAGATTAGCTTCTGAGGAAACTTCATGAGAGACATCGCCATTACGTCTCTTGCCCAGAAACCGGCTCCCGCTAAGCCATACATATTTAAAACTTAGCCTCATCGCAAGGGCCTGTATGCTTCTGAATTTTAAGAAAGAGTGTCTGTCTAGGAGCTCATTAATGAACACTTTAGCATTTATTATTAAGTCATTAGTATCCTGGTCAATAGTCGAGGTGTCTACGTCTCTCGTATGGAAGCTAGTAATAAACTTTTTCAAAAAGCCGACCGAATCTCTAAATTTCACGATGAAAACTACCCAAAAATGTACCTAAATGTATCGCTATCAGCTAGATAACCTCAAAGACCAGATAGCCGACAAATATAAAAATTATTCTCACGAAAAAAAATCAGACGTGCAGGATGGAAGAAAGAAAAATCCTTAATTTGCCTGAATAGCTTCCAGTCACGGTGTCCTCTCCCTCTCTTGTTACACGGACGTAAATTTGTAGGCCGTCAAAATAAAAAATATAACTGACACATTCGCAACCCAAGACTCTGGCTAGATAATTAATGTATAGGTTGAAAAGCAGATGCCCTTGAACCAAGCCCTGAGGAACTCCAAGATTGGTTGTGAGACAATCTTACTGATCGCTGGACTCTGTACTTACTCTTTGTGCCCACCATGTAATATAAGATTTAACACACAAGGCCTATGCTGCAAGAGAAACCTATGATAATCGGCCTTTTATGAAGTCCACTTGGAGAGATGATATCAAAAGCTTTACTAAAGTCGAATAATAACAAGATAGTTAAAAGTTTATTCTTGCTATCAATTTCACATTTTATGCCTTCCATCAGTTTTCGTAAGGAAACCAATCCACATGAACAAAACCCTCTCTCAATCCTCAAAATTCACCTTTCTAGCCGCTCTCGTGTCTAGTCAGTCTTTTTGAGCCAGACCTGTGCTTGATGCTTGTTCCCAAGCTTGCTGCCGGATTGGAATTGCAGTTATGCTATACCAGGACTAACGATTGGGGCAAGAGCATCAGGCGGGTGCATACAATAAATTCTCGTTTTATCGAAGGAAGAACTGTGGCAAGAACGGCAAACGAAATGATAAAATATATGAGGCATTTCACGTCAAGTGTCCTGAGCCTAAAATAAACGGCAAAATCAGCGACTTCTCCGTTCGGTATAAATAATATAAGACTTATTTTTACAAAATTTATCAATAATGGTTTTTATAGTTTTTTTCACGAGCTTTTTGATGGTGATAACCATTTTTCAAAATTTTTCAAAATTTATCAAAAAGAAAACGAAATTTGCATTTTTCTCAAGAAACGTCATTTTCTTTATACTTTTAAATGAAAGGTCAGGTATTTTTACATAAAAATCATCTTTCTTTCAAAAAGGTTTTCTTGGTATTTTCGAGTAACTGAGCTTCGAAGATCGCGTGACCTCCGCCGCGCCGGCAATACCGCAAGCGTAACCACAAAGTCGCAAGTTGATTTATTTTTCGTCGATAGGTGGCGAAATCTACTTTGTTTTATATGCACAAATGAATACTGCAAGGAAATGTATAAGTAAGAGTGAACAAAGTTGATATTTTTAGTTTGTTTATTAAATTAAATATTGAACCATCAGTATTTAAAGTAAACGTATTCTAATTGATTCAATCTTTCTGTATAGTTCAGTAATTAGAATATTGTATGTATAATAAATTTGTGCATTATAAATTAAATACATTGTATTTTATTACAGATTTGATTCATATTCATTTTATTTAAATTTCTCTATCCATTTATATTCTTTTAATTTAGTTTAAAAAATTATTTTACATAATGCTACCGAAAGAAAATTATGTATCGTGGAAAGTTTAATGTTTTAATCCTTTTCAAAAGGATAATCATAATGAAAGAAATAATTTATTTAATTTAACTGGTAAATTAAAAAATAAGTATTCTTTACTCCCAGCAGAGACTAAAATTTGTATAAAATGTACAGCTAATTTTTATAAATCTCTTCAAGATTCTGATATAACCCCTCCAGTAGATAATAATTATTTTGTTCAATGTGATAATGAATATCATGAAGCTGGTGTTGCTACCCTTGATCAAATCAAAGAAAAGTTCAAACAATCTAATGATAAAAACGAAAAAATATTATTGCTTACTCTCGCTCCAAAACATTGGTCGCGCGCAGAAATAATGTTAGAATTTAAATCGACTGAGCGAGAAGCAAGAATTGCGAAAGAATTGGTCTCAAAACATGGTATATTAGCAACTCCAATTCCAAAAAAAGCGAAGTTACTATCTACTAAAACAAGTACTTTAGTACGTAAATTTTATGAACGAGATGATATAAGTCGATTAATGCCTGGAATAAAGGATTTTGTATCAGTGAAACAAGATGATGGAACTTGAGTTCACATGCAAACACGACTATTACTTTATAACCTTAACGAATTATATGCTTAATTCAAAATTGAGCATGAAAACGTAAAGATAGGTTTCACAAAATTTACACAATTTAGACCCCCTCACTGTGTTTTAGCAGGATCCAGCGGAACTCATACAGTTTGCGTTTGTACACATCATGAAAATGTAAAATGAATATTTAATGCTATTGATTTAAAGAATGCGACAATAACTTTAAAAAAAACCTTTGGAAAACTATCGTGATTGCATAAATGTAATTGTGTATTCAAATCCTAACGATACTTATGTTCTAGGGGAGTGTAAAAATTGTCCTGCTATAGCAGAAATTAAATTAAAAATTATTTAACAAAAGTTTTCGATGATAAAGATATTGAAGAAATTAGGTTTGATACATGGACACAAACTGATAGATGCACATTATAGACTCATGTAATGAAAGTTGACGAATTCGTAGACGAATTTTATGAACGATTATCTAAATTAAAATTACATCATTTCATTGCTAACCAGCAAGCGCTATTGTTAAAAGATCTTAAAGAAAATTTAAACGAAGGGAAGTTTATGGTTTTCTTTGATTTTGCTGAAAACTACGCGTTTATCGTTCAAAATTCAGTGCAATCTTTTCATTGGAATAATAATCAAGCTACTGAATTTACATTAGTTGTTTACTATATAGAAGCTAGTAAACTTAAACATAAAAGTATGGTTATTTTATCTTATAATTTAAATCATGACGCTATTGCTGTTTATGAATATTAAAAAATAATGATTGATTATTTAAACTCAAACTTTATGGTTACAAAAATTTATTACGTCACAGATGGAGCGGGTCAGCATTTTAAGAACAAAAGTAGTTTCGCCAATCTTCTTTCATGCTACAGTTCACGGTGAAGGTGCATGTGACGGTATAGGGGCTAATTTAAAAAGAGGTGCGTAACGAGCTAGCTTACAATGTTCTGCAGGAAATTATATTTTTGATGCCTTACAGCCTTATATTCATGGACAAAAAATTACTATAAAGAAACAGAGCTACTTTTTAACCGACTTCGAAAAAGGAGGAGGTTCTCAATTCGACATGGCTTTTTTTTCATGTTTGTCTAGCGATTACTCCGAAACTATTCGACCGATTCGGATGAAATTTTTTTATATGGAAGGTAATTATCCTCCGGTGATCCTATTTAAATTTTGTGATTATTGGTCCAGTATCTCGCCAGTAATTTAGTTTTTTATGAATATTTTTTCTGTACATTTCGGCCTATGCCGACTCTGTCCGCCGATTATTCGGAAACTATTGAACCGATTTGGATAATAATTTTTCTTAATGAAACCGAATGATCTCATGTTGGTCCCATTGTATTACTGGGCCAGAATTGAGCCAGTACTTCGTCAGTACTGGTAAGTTATTATGTTTTTCCGCCGATTATTCGGAAACTACTGAACCGATTTTGATAATATTTTTTAAATAAAAGAGAATGATCCCATTGTGGTCCCATTATATTACTGGCCCAGTGTGGAGTCAGTACTACGTGAGTACTGGCGATTTGTTATGTTTTTCTGCCGATTATTCGGAAACTACTGAACCGATTTGGATAAACTATTTATTGAATAAAAGAGAATTGAAGGCATCGATTCTAAAACGTCCTTAGCGCTCGGCCCGGCTGCCGTTATATCAAAATTGACGTCATGGTGACCAAAATTTGCAATTTTACGGAAATGAATTTTAAAAAATAGTATCGTGCAGAGAATCAAAAATGGCAACTTTTTACATATATACTTTGTTTGTACAATGTTTAGTATTTGAAAAGAAAAATAAAAACGGCAAAATTTTAAATCTTATTTGCACCACGTTTTTTAAACTTAGCTCGCTGCAGCTCCGACAAATATGAACGGATCTTGCTTATTTTTTGCATAGACTCGTAAAATAGTCTAGCGCTGCTAATAAACTGATAGATAGTTAAATATTAAATATTTTTCATTCAACAATTTAATTGCAAACCAGTGAGCTACCTTTTATATGGTTAAGTATGTTCAACGAAGAAAAGTATCGAGGGAAGTTTAAGACTCAACTAACTTTCAACGAGACATTTGTTTGTTAACATTTGAAGAAGTTTCTCAGAAAATTTCATATGAATTGGATGAAAAGTGGCAAAGATAGAGCGATTTTGCCAAACTTGCACTATGCGCGCTAACATTAGCGGGTCTGCGCGATACATGACGCTCAGTGTATGTCAGTCATAGAATAAGAAATAATTTAAGAAACATGATAAAAGTTATCCTGAAATAAACAAAACAAAAAAGTTCGAAAAACGGAAGTTGTCTCAACAAAATGAAGAAAAGTAAGCAACGAACAAAAGCAAAAATTAGAATTAAAAATTAATAAAAAAGAAAAGAAAACAAAAACAATAAAAGGAAAAAAAAAGTAATATGTTTTTGAAACGCGTTGTATGTATTGCGACTAAATTGTAAATAAATCTTAATGTAGAAATATAAATAAATATACGTATAAGTTATTTGAAGTTTCTAATTTACTGAACAATGTCAAAAATCTGTGAAATTTATGTTTCCCAGAAATTTATATTTTTAAAGATTGTAATTTACTATTCAATTCATTTACGCTGCAATATTCTTTTTAATGTGTGTGAATATCATTTGAACGCTTTATTATAACCATTTATTATCTAGTGTATATAATATTTAGAATTAACAATAATTTCTAAAACTTTCGTACAAAGCATTAAAAATTCAACAACTTTATGAATAACTGCCGTTTGATTTTGCCTTTGCTTTGTTTATTTAATTTCTTATTGTTTCATCAGATACTTATTTTTCTTAACTTCTACACTATAAATCGACAGTATTAAATAGTATGATTTGATTAAGTATGTATTTTTTTAAAAAAAGGACAGCAAATCTTCAAGTAAACGGCATTATATGACTGACATACGCTGCGAGCGTCATGTATCGCGCAGACCCGCTAATGTTCGCGCGGAGCGTGCAAGTTTGGCAAAATCGCTCTATCTTTGCCACTTTTCATCCAATTGATCTGTAATTTTCTGAGAAACTTCTTCAAATGTTAAACAAATGTCTCGTTGAAAGGTCACTGAGTGTTAAACTTCCCTCGATACTTTTTTTCGTTGAATATAGTTAACCATATAAAAGGTAACTCACTGGTTTGCAATTAAATTGTTGAAAGAAAAATATTTAATATTTAACTATCTATGAGTTTATCAGCAGCGCTAGACTATTTTACGAGATTATTCAAAAAATGAGCAAGATCCGTTCATATTTGTCGGAGCTGCAGCGAGTTAAGTTTAAAAAACGTGGTGCAAATAAGATTTAAAATTTTGCCGTTTTTATTTTTTTTTTTTCAAATACTAAACATTGTACAAACAAAGTATATATATAAAATGTTGCCATTTTTTATCATCTATATGATGCTATTTTTAAAAATTCATTTCCGCAAATTTAAAAATTGGTCACCATGACGTCAATTTGTATATAGCGGCAACCCGAGCCGAGCGCTAAGGACGTTTTAGAATCGATGCCTTCAATTATCCCATGGTGGTTCCGTTATATTACTGGGCCAGTATTGAGCCTTTACTACGTCAGTATTGGCATTTTTATTTTATGTTTGTCCTGCCATTATTCCAAAAAATACTTGACCAATTCGGTTGAAAATAATTATTTCAAACTTGCAGCTCTTTGCTTATTTTATCTTCTTTATCATTAATTATATTGCATATAATTATATTGATAATATAATTATATTGAAAATAAAATAACCTAGAACTCACCACGTGGAGGTGGCTGCAATTCGAGTTCCACCCAGCTCCTACCCAACCACCCAGCCAAACGTAGGAACAGGAATGACAATATGACAATAATATAAAATGTTGTTTTTATATTTCATACAGAGGAACTAGGAAAAATGTATGCCATCTCTGCGTGGAAGATTTCGCAAACTTTGCATTTCTTCCTCGCATATGGGGCAGTCTTTCAACGCATTTGCTAGGAGATTCCTCGCGACGAATGTCTGTCATTTTCTTTTTTTCATAGTTTCACATAGTTGCATATCTTCAAAATATGTTCGTCAGGTACAAATTATCACAGATTAAAGTACATAATTGCGTCGTATAAAATACATATCGCGTCATTTTAGTTAAAACATCATTTTATCATCATTATTCACATGAGCGCGCGTTCCTGTCTCTCACACAGACCTATACATAATAAAATAAAATAAGATACTTAAAAAAAAAACTTACACTTATAGAATATTGCAAATATCACGTAATTTCAAGAGAAACTTGCTTGTCAGGTACTTAGTATCACAGTAATAGAATGTTCATTATGTCAGTTTTTTAAAAGTTTGAACTCTCACATGTACATTGTGACGCACACACACTAATAAATAAAAATGAATAAAAATAAATAAATAAAAATGAATAAAAATAAATAAATAAAAATGAATAAAAATAAATAAATAAAAATGAATAAAAATAAATAAATAAAAATGAATAAAAATAAATAAATAAAAATGAATAAAAATAAATAAATAAAAATGAATAAAAATAAATAAATAAAAATGAATAAAAATAAATAAATAAAAATGAATAAAAATAAATAAATAAAAATGAATAAAAATAAATAAATAAAAATGAATAAAAATAAATAAATAAAAATGAATAAAAATAAATAAATAAAAATGAATAAAAATAAATAAATAAAAATGAATAAAAATAAATAAATAAAAATGAATAAAAATAAATAAATAAAAATGAATAAAAATAAATAAATAAAAATGAATAAAAATAAATAAATAAAAATGAATAAAAATAAATAAATAAAAATGAATAAAAATAAATAAATAAAAATGAATAAAAATAAATAAATAAAAATGAATAAAAATAAATAAATAAAAATGAATAAAAATAAATAAATAAAAATGAATAAAAATAAATAAATAAAAATGAATAAAAATAAATAAATAAAAATGAATAAAAATAAATAAATAAAAATGAATAAAAATAAATAAATAAAAATGAATAAAAATAAATAAATAAAAATGAATAAAAATAAATAAATAAAAATGAATAAAAATAAATAAATAAAAATGAATAAAAATAAATAAATAAAAATAAAAATAAATTAATGAATAAATAAAAATGAATAAAAATAAATAAATAAAAATGAATAAAAATAAATAAATAAAAATGAATAAAAATAAATAAATAAAAATAAAAATAAATTAATGAATAAATAAAAATCAGTTAATGAATGAATAAAAATAAATAGATAAATAAATAAATAAATAAATAAATAAGTAAATTAAAATAAATAAATAAATAAATAAATAAATAAATAAATAAGTAAATTAAAATAAATAAATGAATAAATAAATAAATTAACACGAGACAGTACACAATTAACCTAAATTTAAAACGCCAGTAGATTGTGCGTGCAAGTACCTGCACATTGCTGTCTTAAATTTGCACAGCGATTTGGCAGGTACTTAATACTGCGGGGGATAGAGTTGGAACCGAGATATCTCTAATTGTTTCACCCCTACAGGAGGTCCTGGCCTGGCATGGCTTAAAAAGCTCAGTTAGGTAGGATGATTGACCGATCCTAATTATTTTGTATAGTAGCAAGGAAGTAAAATAAGTTCTACGTTGTTCAATATTTAACCATTCCAGTTTCATCCTGTAAGGGGTTATGTGTTCATTCCTCTTGATGCCGCAAATGTATCTGACACAGGAGTTCTGTAGTCTCTGTAATTTAGTTTGCAGTTCGTTAGATACGTCAAGGCAGACAACCGTGCAGTAGTCAAGGTGCGGGATAACCAGAGCGCTTGCGAGCTGCTTGCGTAGGGACTCAGTGGTACAAGATCTAAAAAATTTTAGCCCATAGAGTGCACAATTTACGCAGAGAGAGAGAGAGAGAGAGAGAGAGAGAGGGAGAGAGAGAGAGAGAGAGAGAGAGTACAGAGAGAGAGCTATTTTTATGAAAATTTTTAATGTGAAAGAACAGTTTTCGCATATAAACCCGCCCATTTTAACTAGCCTTGTACTAGCCTTTACTTTATCATTCTTATCCAGTAATAAAAAATGAAGGGGTTAGGCTACTTTGAGATTTTCAAAAAATCGAATTATCTTTTAGTCCTGATATGAAAAAAAATTGTAGCATGCTCTATAGGGCTATTCCGCCGATCACCTTGCAGCGCAAAATATTGCAAAAGATAACTTTGAACGCGTTTTTCTTGAATTTTGCGATTTTGTGAGTTGTCTGGCAGCAGAATCCGAGTTTTTTAACTAATAAACTTCAAATCTTAATAGTTACTTTAAAACTACATTATCTAAAGAAGTACACATGGATTTAATGATTCAATAACTCTGTTTTCATTTATTAAGCATCTTATATGCGAATGCCCACTATTTAAAAAAAAAAATATTTTTTAATATGCATGTGTACTTCTGTAGTAAATTTCATGTAGATAATGAAGATTATTTATTTTCCTCCAGGAGTAATTGGTGCCCACTTCTACTGATAGCCGCGAAACCGCTCAGAAAAAAGATGCGTTGCAGTCCGCGGCGCCACAACCATAATTTAAAATACAATAAGTCTTTTAAAATCTTTTTATATGCTTGAAGACATGTACAATAAAGTCTATTAATTGGATTTTCTATTAACTTTATTATTCTACATTAAAAAAAATCATGAAAATCATGTCATTTTCGAGGTTTTAAAGTGGCCTGACTGATTCGGGTCTGACTTATAGCTTATTAAATTCTAGATCTAGCGGAAAACTCCATCAGAATTTCTACGATCATCAATTTCTATTCACAAGGAGAGTCCACAACCTCTAGGAAACGACTTTAGACCAAACATTAGGAGGTGGTTTCTGGTACCTAAAAATGAATCCTAGCACTCGTAATATTGACCAATGGGCCCTCGTTCTCGAGATATGAGGCATTTTACTTCAAATATGCGTTATTTTAATGAAAAAATGTACCTCTTCTTCGTGCAAAAACTCTGCAAGTTTTTATGCTAAAAAAATTGACGCAAAAGATAAACGAAAGTAGGTAAATAAGCTATAATTTAAGCTTTGTTTTGTATAAAAATATTATTCTGGCGTAAAATTATTAACAATTGAAGATGAAGACTGAAAATGCATGAAAAATCATGTAATTTAAAAGAGTTACATTTCATAGAATATTCATACTTTTTCGGTCCCTATCTTCATTTGTTAATAACTTGACGTCAGAATAATATTTTGATACGGAACAAACCTTAAATTATGGCTCTTTTTACCTACTTTCGTTATCTTTTACGTCAATTTTTCTAGCATAAAAACTTACAGAGTTGCTGTAAGAAGAAGAGGTACATATTTTCTTCAATATAACATATATTTGAAGTAAAATACTTATAAAACACTCTGGTAGGCTGATTTTCGAAAATAATCCCTAAGAGAGTTTAGGCTCCCCTAAACATGGCGTTCCACCCGGATGATACCACATGTTTAGGTGAGCCTAAACACTCTAGTAAGCTGATTTTATAGTCTAATAAGCGTGGGTTGGCACCGTGTCGAAGAACAGCCAAATTTAGTTCCGCTTCACAGGTATAAAAAGAACACGTTTTCAATACATATTTGACAAAACATACGGTATGCTCCATGGAAGAGAGGTCTCTTTCGCTCTTATATTTCTTGCCCGTGGTACACAATATACTATTACACAGGCCGACAAGATTTTTAACCCAGAGACCAGACCATACTTTTCCGAAGGTTTTTGGCACGCTGAATCCAAATCCGGCCTCAGAATTGCTCTATCACCTCAGGTTTTCGAGATATCCTAACCTAAAAGTGCAAAAATCACCGTTTTTGGCTGTTTTTGAGGTTATGTTATGCCGCCAACTTATTTTTTAATACAAAACGACCAGCGGCATCTGAAAGTACTAGACTTGCCCTTCAAAATTCATTTTTGCTTGTTTCGATTCGACTTTTCCTTCTCGAGATATATCGATTTCAATCTGTAATGTATCAGTGTTTCTTATGTACTAGAAATCCTATCCCATAGCCCCGTTTATACTCGGATAAACAAACTCTTCCTGATATTGCTGTCAAACCGCTTGCAAATGCATACCAGGTAGTTTTTGGGGTCACTGATCACAAATCTGGAGTTAGAATCTCCGAATTCAAAATGGCGGATCCAATATGGCGGCTATGATTACCACGATCCGTAGTAAGTCACAAAAAATCCCGGAAAAGCTATGGAGATCGGTTACTCGGGGGTTTTCGGGGTCGCTGATCTCAAATCTGGAGTCAGAATTTCTGAATTCAAAATGCCGGATCCAAAATGGCGGTTATGATTACCACGATCCATAGTAAGTCACCAAAAACACTGGAAAAGCTCTGGAGATCGGTTACGCGGGGGTTTTCGGGGTCGCTGATCTCAAATCTGGAGTCAGAATTTCCAAATTCAAAATGGAGGATCAAATATCGCGACTATCGTTGCCAAGGGCCATAGCCATAGTTGACCAAAATCTTGGAAATGGTCTTTTAAGTCGTCACTTGGAAGTTTCCCGATTCTCCGAGCTCGAATCTGCAGTCAAATATTCCAAGTACAGAATACCTACTGACCCATCCAATATGTTACAAAATGACGGATGTAATATAGCAGCTAGTCTTACATAAAGAACCTCACTTTGACTTCTTATGAAAACGTTGTCGTTGCTCCTGAAACGATCGTTTATATGACTTGCGCCTATAGACAGTCGATACGTTATGTCTATGCAGAGACCAGCAATAGTCCGCCATCATCCGCTCATCCCACCTACCTTGAAAATGCCGCTCCTTTTGTTTGAAATCTGAATCAATACGGTATTAGATACATGATCGTCGTAGTGTGCATGTATGAATCTGATGTACAGCCAGTGTAGATCAGCCAGTGCTTTCAAGAAAAACAAGACTTTCCGTGTTAGAGATCGCGTTTGAGCGACAGGCTACCGGATTAGTCATCAACCCATAAATAAATTAATACGGTATTATATACATTAACGTCGTAGTGTGCATGTATGAATCTGATGTACATCCAGTGTAGATCAGCCAGTGCTTTCAAGAAAAACAAGACTTTCCGTGTTAGAGATCGCGTTTGAGCGACAGGCTAACGGATTAGTCATCAACCCATAAATAAATCAATACGGTATTAGATACATTAACGTCGTAGTGTGCATGTATGAATCTGATGTACATCCAGTGTAGATCAGCCAGTGCTTTCAAGAAAAACAAGACTTTCCGTGTTAGAGATCGCGTTTGAGCGACAGGCTAACGGATTAGTCATCAACCCATAAATAAATCAATACGGTATTAGATACATTAACGTCGTAGTGTGCATGTATGGATCTGATGTACATCCAGTGTAGATCACTCAGTGCTTTCAAGAAACATAAGACTTTCCGTGTTAGAGATCGTGTTTGAGCGACAGGCTAACGGATTAGTCATCTACAATGTCGAGAATCCCGTGCGCAAATAAAGTTAATAAATTTTGCAATGTTTGCGGAAAGTTTGAGGCAGAAACTTACCGTAGAAACATCAGTGATACAATAAGAGCACAGTTCGAAGAATGTTATCAAACGCCTATGAGAAATCTAAATAAACCCTGGGTTCCTAATTCTATTTGTGAAGATTGTCGCCGAACTTTGAAAAACTGGAATAGTATAAAAAAGGATGTTGTAATTGAAACAGTAGTGTGGCGTGAACCTAGAAATCATGATGATGACTGCTACTTTTGTGGATGTGATATAACTGGTAGAAACCATACAAATAAACATTTGCTTGTGTATCCTAAGGTGCTTAGTGTAACACCACCAAAAATTGGAAAAATAGAACGGAATACAAATACTGTTCCTCAGCCACAAGCGGAGCAAGAAAAGCAAACGATTGAAAGTGACGAGGCCGAAAGCAGTGACGATGAATTTTCTTTTAACGACGGAAAACCGCAACTTTTTGATCAAAATGCTCTGGATGATTTTGTGCGGGAATTGAATTTGAGTAAAGATTTGGCAGAGCTATGCGCTTCCAGACTCAAAGAAAGAAATCTTCTATCCCCTGGGATAAAAATTTCCGTCTACAGGAAAAGAGATAATAAGTTCGTGAAGTATTTTACTAAAGAGAATTCCCTTGTATATTGCAACGATATTAAAGGTTTGATTAGTTTATATGAGATAGAAGAAGTTTATAAGCCGGAGAACTGGCGACTCTTTATAGATTCTTCAACAGATAGTCTTAAAGCAGTACTGCTTCATAATGGAAATAAATATGCGGCAATTCCCATTGGCCATTCCACCGTATTGAAAGAATCGTACGAAAGCTTTCAATTTCTTCTTGAAAAAGTCAATTATTATAATGAGCACAAATGGTTGATTTGTGGTGACTTCAAAATGATAAATATTTTAGTAGGTTTACAGTCGGGAAACACGAGACATCCGTGTTTTCTCTGCCTTTGGAACAGTCGTTCCCGACAGGAGCACTGGGTAAAGAAAAATTAGCCACAAAGAATCCAGATGAAGGTTGGTGAACACAATGTCATTCATGAGAGTCTTGTCGACACCCGTCGAATCCTATTGCCTCCATTGCATCTCAAGCTTGGCTTTATGAAGCAATTTACTAAAGCTTTAGACAAAGAAGGCGAATGTTTCCAGTACATTGCATCCAAGTTTAAGCATTTGTCGGATGCTAAACTTAAAGAAGGCATATTTGTTGGGCCTGATATTAGAAAACTTATGAAAGGCGATGATTTTGTAAAAACCATGACACCCGTACAAAAAGATGCTTGGATGAGCTTCAAAAGTGTCACAGACAATTTTTTAGGAAACTATCGAGATCCAAAGTACAAATCTATTGTATGTACGATGCTAACGAATTTCCAAAAATTAGGGTGCCTGATGAGTATGAAATTGCACTTTTTGTTTTCTCATTTAGACTACTTTCCTGAGAATAATGGCGCATTCAGCGAAGAAATGGGTGAACGCTTTCATCAGGATTTCAAACAAAAGGAGCGGCATTTTCAAGGTAGGTGGGATGAGCGGATGATGGCGGACTACTGCTGGTCTCTGCATAGACATAACGTATCGACTGTCTATAGGCGCAAGTCATATAAACGATCGTTTCAGGAGCAACGACAACGTTTTCATAAGAAGTCAAAGTGAGGTTCTTTATGTAAGACTAGCTGCTATATTACATCCGTCATTTTGTAACATATTGGATGGGTCAGTAGGTATTCTGTACTTGGAATATTTGACTGCAGATTCGAGCTCGGAGAATCGGGAAACTTCCAAGTGACGACTTAAAAGACCATTTCCAAGATTTTGGTCAACTATGGCTATGGCCCTTGGCAACGATAGTCGCGATATTTGATCCTCCATTTTGAATTTGGAAATTCTGACTCCAGATTTGAGATCAGCGACCCCGAAAACCCGCGCGTAACCGATCTCCAGAGCTTTTCCAGTGTTTTTGGTGACTTACTATGGATCGTGGTAATCATAACCGCCATTTTGGATCCGCCATTTTGAATTCGGAAATTCTGACTCCAGATTTGAGATCAGCGACCCCGAATACCCCCGCGGAACCGATCTCCAGAGCTTTTCCAGTGTTTTTGGTGACTTACTATGGATCGTGGTAATCATAACCGCCATTTTGGATCCGGCATTTTGAATTCGGAAATTCTGACTCCAGATTTGAGATCAGCGACCCTGAAAACCCCCGAGTAACCGATCTCCAGAGCTTTTCCGGGATTTTTTGTGACTTACTACGGATCGTGGTAATCATAGCCGCCATATTGGATCCGCCATTTTGAATTCGGAGATTCTGACTCCAGATTGGAGATCAGCGACCCTGAAAACCCCCGAGTAACCGATCTCCAGAGCTTTTCCGGGATTTTTTGTGACTTACTACGGATCGTGGTAATCATAGCCGCCATATTGGATCCGCCATTTTGAATTCGGAGATTCTGACTCCAGCTTTGTGATCAGTGACCCCAAAAACTACCAGGTATGCATTTGCAAGCGGTTTGACAGCAATATCAGGAAGAGTTTGTTTATCCGAGTATAAACGGAACTATGGGATAGGATGTCTAGTAGATAAGAAACACTGATACATTACAGATTGAAAGCGATATATCTCGAGAAGGAAAAGTCGAATCGAAACAAGCAAAAATGAATTTTGAAGGGCAAGACTAGTACTTTCAGATGCCGCTGATCGTTTTGTATTAAAAAATCAGTTAGCGGCATAACATAACCTCAAAAACAGCCAAAAACGGTGATTTTTGCACTTTTAGGTTAGGATATCTCGAAAACCTAAGGTGATAGAGCAATTCTGAGGCCGGATTTGGATTCAAAGCCAAAAACCTTCGGAAAAGTATGGTCTGGTCTCTGGGTTATTGGTTCAGGAAAATTTTGTCGGCCTGTGTTATAATTCAGAAAAGTCTAGAAAACTTATCTGATTTCATTTTCAATATCGGCAATAATTTGCGTTCACGGATTTGATTCCTAAATCTTTTTAAAATGTTGATTCGGACATAACTTTTGGTAGGATGAACTTAAAGAAGTTCTACAAGCATCTACATAAAAGATCTTGATGCCAACTTTCATTTCATTGCTATATATAACGTAATATGCACGGAATATTTCACATTCCAGTAGAGCCTCGGGCAGTTATACGAGTTGGGACCCAAAGTTTCGAGCAGCAATAATAAGTATATAACAGAGGAGCAGTACATCAATGTAGAAGGCCAATTATATGGCGCAGGTATCGCTGATTAGAGGTATATAAAATTTATCTATCACTGTTTACTACTTTAAACTTTAAACGCGTTTTTCAAGTCGGGCAGACTTATAACTCGAACAAATCTTCACCGATTGACTTCAAATTTTAACTGTACATTCGAAATTACATTTTCCAGAGAAAATCGTAGGATATTTTTGATATATTGCATTGTTAATTTGTTATAAACAAATTTCCAACGATTTTTTGACGGAATTTTGAAATTCGTTTTGAGAAATACCCATATCAGCATATAAGCACATCCTTGACGTCCTGGTATGTCTTAACACATAAGATCTTTCATTGCGTCTGACTACATTACTTTCTAATCAAAATATTCTGTTTACGCGATCAACAATCAGAACTCATGCGAACGCTTCGTATTGTAAAATACCCTATTGATTTTTATCACTGCCCAAATCTAAAAGCGTATCCCTGCCCGATATTTATTACTGCCCAAATTATCACTGCCCGAGGTTCGATTGTAAAATAAAACTACTTTATAGAAACTTTACTAATTTCGAAAAATTAGCCAACTTCAAACGCATATGTCTAGAACTAGAAACAATGAATTTGAACGATTAAAAAATGAAATTAAAGTTTTTTGTAAACTGAACAAAGCTAGATATAATAGACCCTAGAATTCAAAACCCTATAACTGAACAAACTAAACAAAGCTACATATGATAGACCCTAGAATTCAAAACCCTGTACAAATCACCACTTAAAGAAGTAAAAAAAGACCAAAATTCGTGCTTTTCTTATTTAACCCTTTCAGTCACGCAATTCAATTCATTTGGTTATGGAAGTGCAAATATATGTTTCCAATGTATTTTTGAACGAAGAATCCAAATCAAGTGTCAAAAATTGAAAAAAAAATTATAAAAAAAAAAAGAAAAAAAAACGAAAAAAAAAATAAAAAAGAAAAAAAGAAAAAAAGAGAAAAAGAAAAAAAAAAGAAAAAAAGAAAAAAAGAAAAACAAAAAAAAAAGAAAAAAACATAACTCTGCCACAGACGGTCCCAAGCCCGTGTTCTAATGAGGAGGGGTTTTTTTTACTTTCATAACCAAACGAATTCAATTTCATGACTAAAAGGGTGGTTTTCACCCCATTTGAAGGGTTGTTTTTATATTTATAAAATTATTGATATCAGATTCGTATTCTACGATCAAAAATACATAGAAAACGTATATTTGTACTGCGATAACAATAGAAATCAAATTTTGTGACTAAAAACAATAGGGAGCCGATATATCGGCTTCTGTGACTGAAAGGGTTAAATAACATATTCTTATTTAAATAACACGTGAAAAATGTAGATGACTTGCGGCACGTAGATTTTAAATAAGAAAGCTGTTGCCAATTCATTAGCACTTATCTTCCTCTAACTAAATTAATTGTTCTAATATAAAATTATTTGTTCTAATAAATTATTTTTAAATTGCTATATCTCTTTTTAATTAGAATGTCAAAAAATGTGTGCTGATTTATCATTGATTGTTTCTCAAAAGATATATTTTTATTAAAAGTACATATTTAGTTTAAATTACATTTTTCTTCGTCTCCTTAGAGATACTGTTGTAGGTGTGTTGGGTTTATAAGTATTAAAAATTGCCTTTTTTTAAAGAGGAAGTTTTGTGTTCTGTTTTTCCTTATGATTTAAATTTACTTTTTCTTTTAATTTAAAAATTCCTTTTATTTTCCACTTTTCATAAAAATACGAAAATTAAAAAAAAATTATATAAACTGAAATATCTTGAAAATTAAAGTACCTCATGGTCTAAAAACAGAAATCAGTTAAGCGATATAAAAAGGTTACCTTTTCGGAAAGTTTTAGATATAATGCTTCTGTTTTGCTACATTTCCGAGGTTTAACTGTTTAAACTAAATATGACGTTTTCGTTTATAGTATTACGTGGGGGAAAGAGGAGAAAGGGTGCTGTGTATTGGGCCGATGTGAGAGAAAGAATGTGTGCGCGCGATTGCCCTGCTCTCAGTACAGCCTCAGCGTTTTGGCTTTCTCACGCCTCGCTATCTCGTGGACGCAGGCCACCTATGTCCGCGATCACGGACGCTAGAATACGTCCGTAACACGTTCGTGGATCGCCCGTCGGCACCACGGTACGCAAAATGTTTTCATAGTTACGTGGAATTATATGAAAACGTGTGATGATGAAAAGCTCGAAATTTCGAGGTTAAAATTTAAGTAAACAAATTTGTTGAATTTATTTATTTTAATAAATAAATTCCAGTGGATTTTGAATAAAATACAAATTGCTAAATTATTAAAATTAAAATAAATAAATTAAAATTAAAATTTGAATGATAAATTTGTTGAATCTATTTATTTTGAAAAATAAATTTCGAATATAATATAACTTGTTAAATTATAAAGTCAAAATAAATAAATTAAAATTACAATTTAAATAATAAATTTGTTGAATTTTATTTATTTTGATAAATAAATTCAAGTAAATTTCGAATAAAATACAACTTTCTAAATTATAAAAATAAACCTTGATAATTTCCGCGCTAGAAGTTGAAAAAACCCATGAAAATGTCGAGAAGAAAAGAGCGGTCAATGATATGCATGACCCACTTAATATAATTAATACTACCGCCAGTGTGAATCAGACTTAACGCGAAGTTTAAATGCACGCGATAACACGATGCAAAGTCAAGTACACGACGTGACGTCACCACCCGAGAACTCGGCGTTGCTCGCAGCAGCGCGCACTCGCATCCTACGGCAGAGGTATGCGGGATGTACGCGACGCTGTTATCTCTCGTAATAGGGTGCCTAGGCTAGCCGACTAGGCGCCGGTCGTATAATGCGTCGTATAGAGAACTTATTAAACGTCTGGTTCACCTAAGCGCTTTCGTTCTAGGGCATGCATGATTCATATTTTCTTCTTTTTTTTAGGACAGCCGCACGGCGCACGGGGTACCGAGCCAAGAGCTGTACTTTGCTTAACTAACATGTTCTTATTACTACGTGCGGATGAACATCGCATCATCCGGTATATGCGATTTGGGCTAGGCGTGCATTGGCGTGGTGGAAAATCGGAGACAAAAATTTACTTTTATGTAGTAAGCATTATTATATTTTCTTCGTCACGTTCCGATTGATTTCATGCTTCATGATTAGTTGACTGACTTAACTTGTTTTCTGAAACTCCGTTACAGCGTAAGTCACAATATATATTCTTCTAAAACTACTTCTTGTGCTTGACAATTTTGACTTGATTCCATTTGTATTTTTTTTTTGCGTAAAATTTGTACTGTTTTTAAAACTGATTAATTATAATTGATTTTCTTTTGTTGCGAAAATTGTAAATTGATTTGCCTGTAGAGATTAAATTTCACTTACTTCTTTTTTCGTAAAATCTATACTGTTTTAAAATTCTGATTGATCATAATTAATTTTCTTTTGTATCGAAAATTATTAAATTGTTCGCCTGGATAGGAGCGGAATGAGTTACGATGAATATTCTTCTAAAACTGTATCTCGTATTTGACAATTTTGATTTGTTTAAGTAAAATTGAATTTGCTGGGCCAAATGGTTAATTTACATTTACTTTCTTTTGCGTACAATTTATACTGTTTTGAAATTCTGATTGAAAATAATTAATTTTCTTTTGTATCGATAATTAATAAATTGTTTGCCTGGAGAGGAGCCGAATGAGTTACGAAAGCTAATTTCAGCTGGATTGTTAGATTACTCAACAGTACTGTCCTTGTAGTGTTTTATAACCATCTCACGCGATGCCCGACGTATCAAAAATTGAAACGTTCGTGGGATCGCCAAAAGAAAAATTATAACAAGAAGAAAAGGGCTAACCTCGCTCTCTGCCACGCTCCTAGATTTGCATGTTTAAATGTAGGGGTTGGTCCTTCGCGGCTGAGGCCCTTTTCAACTTGTCAAGGTTGACAATTTTAATTATGACGCCATTTCTTATTTTGGCCTTCTTAAGTTCATGGTTTATTTTAATTATCTTATAAGGGCCCTCACAATCATTATCATATTTGCCCTTTTGAGGCTCCTTTAATCTATGGACAATTTCTCCCTCCTTGAAATGCAGAACATTGAGTTTCTGATCGTAGTAGTACTTCGATCTATATTTTACCTGCACCAGGTTTAACGCTGCTTGTGTTTGCATTGTAGAGAGGTTGTGCATTAGGTCTGAGATGTATTCGCCGTAAGTTACAAGTTGTTCTTTTGGGAGAAAGCTAGAAGGAGTTCTCGCTTTTTGGCTGAATACCAGCTCATACGGCGTAAAGTCCGAGGAGTCGTGTTTCGTGCAGTTGTATGCGTGCTGACATATGGGCACCCATTCACTCCACTTGTCAAACTTTTCTATGTATTTCTTTAAGTACTCAGTTAAAGTGTGGTGCATGCGTTCAATTACGCCATTTGACTGAGGGTGATACGCTGTAGTGCAATACTTGTCTATTCTGAAAATGTGGGCAAATGCATTTAGCATTCTGTTTAAAAAATGCGTACCCTGATCTGACAATAGGGTCATTGGAGGGCCGAAATAGCATATCACCTTGTCCGTGAATGCTCGCGCCACCTCCAGTGCCGTGGCATTCTTGACCGGGATAAAGACGCAAAATTTGGTTAATCAGTCCTGGACCATTAGTATATACTTAAAACCTTCGAGAGAGTCCTTGAGAGGACCATAAAAATCTATGCTCATCTTCTGAAACGGTCTGGAAGGCTTGTCCGTGATAACAAAAGGCAACCGCGTTTTTACACGCACCAGCTTGTTTGTTCGACAGGCTACACAGCCCAGAACAAATTGCCGCACATCTGGCCGCATGTTGCGCCAGTAATAATCTGCTGCGATTTTACTGTATGTCTTATTTATCCCCCTATGCGCTCCTATGGCCGCTTTATGATACTCCTTGAGTAATTTATAGCGATCCTGTACTGGGGGAATTAGCAAATTGTTTAAGTATAAAAAGGCTGTTATGCGTAGTTCCTCAAATACGATGTCAAATAGATCAACAAAAGATGCCCATTCCGATAAGGTGCGAATGGCCAGGTCTCTTGCTATGCCAAAGGAGGAAATATTATTTAAGCATATATTATTTAAATCCTCTGTTATTGTCTCTACCCGGTCAGCATTGCGGGGTTCATAATTAAAGTGGTCAGAAACCCCTGAACATACGAGCCTTCACCAGGAAAAACAGATTTATCCTGACTATCCCCCTTAGTTAGATCAATCAAGGACCCATTGAGATTACCAACGCCCCTTGCTGCACCTATTGCGATTGAAACTTGCCATTGCCAATTTTGTTTAATTGTACATTCGACAACATGCACGCGAGATACGTGTCGTCCTCGTAGTCAAGGAAATAAATGCTGTTGTCATTTATAAGTTGCGTAAGCCACCGAATGCTCACTCGCGCATCATCCTCGTAAACATCATATTTTTCTTGACATAAGAAAAAGTCATCGATTGCGTTGCGCACAACTAGGAACTCACCTTTAGAGTAAAAAGGGTCCTCGTCAGGATGCCTCTTCTTGCGTGCATGCTCGTTTTCGGAGTTTTCGGAGTCCGTTTGGGATATTTTGATATTCTTATCCCGATCGATACCCTTCTTTCTGATTGCTCGAGTAATAAAGACTCTGGCCGGTGGTAGATCCAGCCCAGCATCGCTGTCGTCTTTCTTTTGCTCGTTTGCAATCTCGTAAAGCTCTGCTCTGGGCCTCTCCGGGTTCTCTTCGCCATCTGGAATGACCGGATTACGTGAGAGTGAATCTGCGTTTACGTTTATCGGGCCTTTCCTGTAGACTATGTCGAACTCATAGCCCCTCAGCGCCGCCTTTAATCTGTTGAATCTGAAGTCAGGTTTTTTGGATGTATGGAAATGTTTTAAAGCAATATGGTCCGTCACTACTGTGAATTTTTACCATATAGATAATGCCTAAATTGTTATTTTCCAAATACGATCGCAAGCAGCTCCTTATCATACGTAATGTAACGGAGCTCGCTTCCTTTGAGCGGCCTGGGCGCATATGCGTATACGGCATCTGAGCCGATGGTTCCCTGTGATAACACTACCCCGAGGGCAAAGTCCGAACTATCACACGTGAGAATAAATGGCTCAGTCAGGTTAGGAGCAGCTAAAACTGGCTCGCTGCAAGGTATCTTTTCAATTTCTCAAAAGCCATACGCTGTCGTCACCGCACTCGAACTTGACTCCTTGCGAAGCAGCTTGGACAATGGCAGTACAATATCTGCAAACTTGGGTATGAATTTCCTATAGAAGCCTACAAACCCGAGCCATTGCTTCACTTTCTTGGCGTTGGTTGGCTCTGGGTACTTTTCCACAGCCTCGAGTTTCTTGGGGTCCGTGCGAATTTTACCTCCCCCGACTATGTACCCGCGGACAGACGTCTCGCGTTCCAGAAACTGACACTACTTGGGCTCTATAGTGAGGTTCACATTCATCAGCCTTATTGATACTCGTCTGAATCGCACGCCGTACTCCTCAAGATTTTTCGTAAAAATCATAAAGTCGTCGAGATATATCTCGACTTCTTCGCCCTGCAGCCCGGCCATGGCCATCGACATGCATTTAGCGAAAGTATTCGTCGAAGACTGCGCCGAGCAACTTACGAGTTTAAAGGCCCATTATGCGCCTATTCCGCCTGCGTCTGAGGGGCGTAGTCCTGCCTCGCGTCGCGATTTCTATTGAAATAATTACCATTGTTACCCAGCTGATCGTGGTTCTGATTCCCCTTATTGTTTTTATTAGAGCGATAATTATTATCCTGTCTATTATTGAAATTGTTTTGATCGTCCTCCTCCGGTCTGATTCGTCCTGTTTTTAAGTCGACCTCTAATTGAAAACAGTATCTATGTATATGGTCGCTCCGTTTACAATAGTCACATGTTTTCGTCTGAAAATTCTTTTTCCTACAAAACTGTTCAGTATGTCTGTTATCTCCACAGTAATTGCACGGCGCTGCGGTCGCTTGCGATCGCCTGCATATAACTTTGCTTCTGCCGAGGACGGGAATTCATGAGCGGCTAGCTCGGTACGCTCTGCGACGCTGCAAAATTTATCTGTGCGTGAGACAAGGGAGGCTGCGCTGCTAAATACCCGCACACGAGACGAGTACTCTGCTTATATTCAAAATTTACAGCAACTCTGATCGCCTCGTACTGGTCGCGTGGGTGCTCGCTGCGCACTTGATGATCTAATGGGGGTGTTAATCCAAACATAAAATATTGGAGCGCGTCCGCGTTGGTCCCCCTCTTGCGAGATTATCTATCGCTATCGTGAATATCCGGGGCTGAATCATAAATGGTCAAAAGCTGATTTAAAAGTTTCTGCGCCCGCAACCCATAGTCGCCCGCCTTCTCGCCCGGCAGCTGATTCATAAGTTTTAGTTGCATGGAAATGTCGTCCGCCAAACCCACATTACTATACTATAATAGAAAATCCGCGAGCAATTTCTCAACCGGGCCATAGCTCATTACCCTCGCCGCGTAGCCGTCGGCTGCCCTGCCTGTCGATTTACTCGCGAGCGATAATAAGATAATTTGTTCCTGCTGTGAGACAAACATTGCCTTGACCTCGCGCACCGCAATGTAAAACAAATTTAGCCTATCGGGATTTCCGTCAAATTGAGGGATTAGGTTTAGCACTTTCGAAAAAGATAAGCATTGATCCGCGCATTTGATCTGTTACTGCCTAACATACTCGAATTCGGAGCTACAATTTGCGTGTCCGGCACCGAGAAGTTATGAGACGCGAGCGCGTCCGTATCGGGTTTCTATACTTCAATATTAATATTAAATAATATTAAAAAAATATTAATCCGGGTGACCGGAGTTTGCGTGGCCGTAGTCGCGTTTTCTATTCTACCTAGATATGCATCGAGACTGTGTGCTTCGGCGATCTGCTGCTGAGCCATACCGCGATCAAATTGGTATTGCCTGCCTCTTTCTAAGAAATCAATGAAGAGCGTCGATTCGGCTTGCGAAAATTATTAGCCGTATAATTTGTTTCCGGAGCCGAGTTAAGAGAAAATGCCTGTGCTTTTGCTGCTACGTACCTATTATTTGAAATTTCTGTAGCTGCCGTGGGTACGTTGGGGGAACTGAGTAGATATTGGCAGTATTAGCGACATTTTTCACGCGTGCATCGTGACGACCGGCCGCCGCGTCTGTATCTCGCGTCGCATATGATTCTATATCCGCCGGCGCGGTATGCCGCTGCGACGGCTGTTTTCTCAAATGGGGTCTATCTGGGGTTAGATGCGCAAAGACCTTTTGTAATAGAGGGACAGATACCTCTAACAAGCTTGTATCACCGTGCAAGCTCGAGTTGCTAGCGTGAAGTTGACGCCTGCTTTTGACACTGCTTAAGCTGAATAAATTTCTCAACAACATTTTGATATAAAGGCTAAAATTTAAACAAAAGAAAAATGATTTGATGCTTCCGATTAGTAGAAAATGATTACCACAAAGCAATTAAACTTTTAGCCTTTACTTATGAGAATTTCAAAAATTGAGACGCAGAATAGGTTATCTGCCGCACCAATAATATTGTGTGTATGCAAGTTTCCGGGCGCGATTTACCCCTCAGAGGACAAAAATTTATTATTAAACAACCGCTTACAGGAGAAGAATTCCAAAAATGACGACGAGAGTACACGCAGCCATCTTCTTCTTGAAGCTCGAGAAGTACGGCGACCGGTCCTTGAACTTCCTTCCTGTCGAAAATCGAAAGGTCTCAGCGTGCCCCTCGCTTCCTGCCTCAGCGTCTCAGCAAAGTGGGCATCTCGTTCTTTCGCCTCTGCACCACAGCCGATGCGGCTTTTCGAAAAAATTTCTCGACGGTCGAATTGCCGTTTCTTTAATCGTATACGAGCTTGCTCATCACGTCCTCTCTTTTTAACTTAATCACTTAAAGTCACTGAGTCAATGTCCAAAGTACACCCGTGTGCCACACGCGTGAACACACAATGGATCGTAGACACAGAACACCTGTGTCCGCGAGCACGGACGTTGGAATACGTCCGTGACAATAGCAAAAGACAATAAATTGTCGATTCAAAATTTGCGGTTATAAAATATAGGCAATTTTATGCTTTTTTAAATGTAATAATACTAAATTTATCATAATATTTATAAGATATCCAAAAACTTGAAAAACTATAATCCAAAAATCGAAATATCGTTGTAAAATAAAAATAATTAGATAAATCTTAAAACTTCTGTTTAATTTTAATTTTTATTTAAAAACGTTAGTCTTTCATCAATGTCCATGGGAAAAATATGTATGCTAAAGTAGTGTAAGATTTCACTCTACTTAAATGTCAAAGATTTTCATACTATTTTTAGAGTTAAAAATTCACTCTAATTATAGTGATTTATTTCACTCCAACGGGTTTAGCGTGTAATTAAATCGTTCATACGTATCATTTTTACCCAGATTTATAAGAAATAAAACATAAAAAATACTGATATTAAAATAACAAAATGATGTAAATCCCTACAGAGGTAAACTAGTTACCTGTTCGCAGGTCTGGCACATAAAACTAGAATAACATAAAATACTTAAAACTTAACTTACTTACTTAAAACTAACTTAAAAACTAAACTAGTATAGTGTAAACTGTAAACTAAACTAGTATAATATAAACTGTAAACTAAACTAGTATCGTTGTAACATGTAGTTTACTTATCTAATAACAAAAATAGTGTTTGTATACACACATGTTTACCGTAATTGCACTTCAGATAATTCAGATATCTTTTATCCAGATTTTTAGTTTGTTTTTTATGACTTTTTATCTAGTTCTAGTGTATTTAGATCATTTGGTAATTTATTGAAAGTTGTTATTGCTTTTGTGTAACTATTTTTATTGCTGACCTTTTTTTTTGTTTCTGGGAATCACTAAGTTTTTTTTCCTAGTGATACTGCTTGACTTAATAAATTTACTTTTTAGATTAGAGTAATGATATATTAGTGTTACAATAGCAAATAGTTGTTACAAGTTCAGTTGATTATCATGGATGGTCAAATTATTTTTATTAATAATTTTGAGTATACTTTTCTGCAGATGTTGCATGATTTTGCATGATGATATACATTATTTCATTAATCTTCAAATACCTTTTCAATCAATATTTCAAAATATCAATGGAAAAGTCATAGAAAGAAAAACAGAAATATCACCGTTTATAAGTAATTTTATAATTTTTCAAATGCAAAATGAATTGATCATATAGCCTCCTTTGGCTCAGTAGGTAAGACGCTTGCCTACAGATACAAGACGCTCAAGTAAAAGTTGAGGTTTGATTCCCGGTGAAAATTCTCAGGAACTTTTGCTTCCTCTTAAAGGAATCTTTGTAATAGTAAAAAAAAGTTTTCCTAAAAACATGTTAGAAATATGTTTTGAGCCATTTGGAATCAAAATATACTATTTTTAAAAAATGTCCGTATGGATGTGTGTGTGAGTGTGTGTGTGAGTATGTTTGTGTGTGCGTGTGCGTGTGTGTGTGTGTGTGCGTGTGTGCGTGCGTGAATGCATGCGTGTGTTTGTGTGCGTGTGTGTGTATGTGTGTGTGTATATGTGTATGTGTGTGCGTATGGATGTGTACCACCATACGTCGAGTAATCGACGGTAAAAATTAATGTTTTAGGACTCACCTTTTTTTGTTTTTCTTAAAGGAAGGCGGCTCAACATTATTTTGTTTTCCGATGCGCTTTTGTCTTTTAGCGGGTTTTCGATTTTTAAGTTTTAGTATTTCGGGTTTTATAATACCTTATAAAAAATATCATCAGACCAGCGAAAAGGCATTTGAAAGAGCATAAAATTACCTAATTTTTTCGACCTGAAAGTTCGAATAAGGTCATTCCCTTCTTTTGTTATACATGAAAACGCCATTTTTTGTTTAAATGGTAATATCTCGGAAACATCTGTAGAAATTTTTTTAACAAAATTTGAGATAATTAGGAATATGGAGAAGAATGTTTAGTAAAATTTTTGAGCCATTTTATTTTTCTTTTGGCGTGAAAAAAATTATTTTGTAAAAAATTCGATTTTGTATATTCAACGATATCTTAAGTAAAAAGGCATTATTCTTTTTGATAATTTCCAGAAAGGTAGTTTTTAACTATCTCTTGGGTAAGTTATTTGCCCAGATCATGAGGACTTTTATTTTTCAAGATATTTGTGGTTATGATTTTTTTCTTTTGATTGTTTATATCTCGAGAACGGCGCGGATTTTTAAGATTCATCGACTCGTTTTTGCTTTACAACGATTTTTTTATTTTACGTTATTTTGAAATCAATGAGGTATATTATTTTGGTATGTAGAAATAATATGATCACTTCAGTGTAAATCCATTTGAAAGAGAAAAAAATAATCTATCTTCCACGATGCAAAATTTTCTATAAGCTATCTTTCTTTTTTTGTTATACATGAGAACATCATTCTGTGTTTAATTTGCGATATCTCGGAAACATATGATGGAAAATGTTTAAAGTAAATTGAGCTAATAAAGGTAGCTTTCCAGTATCTCTTAACTGAGCTATTCGCCAAGACTGTAAGGTCTCTTATCTTTCAAGATATTTGAGGAGATTTGTTTTTGTTTTAAAGCGATTTTTCTATTTTAATATTTTGAAATCGATAATGCAATCTATGATCATAAGCTTATAATTTTTTGTAATTTATCTTTTCACAACAATCGATGATAAAAAAAACACCTTTTTCGGTTATTAATAAGAATGAAATATAGCAATTTAAAATAATATATTATAGTAAAGAAATTCATATCGGAACAATTTACTTAGTTTGAAGAAGCTGAGTGCCAATGAATTGGCAGCGATTTCTCTTCTAGTTTTTCGTCTGGTAAAGATCTCTGACTACGTATTGTGCTTTGATGCAGGACGTATGCCCTCATATAGCCTCCTCAAAAATGTATGGGACGCTAGTAAGCAGGAGATGGGTTTCGCTCATAATAATTACATACAAAAAGAATTTTCCTTATCGATTTCAGAATCTCGTAAAATAAAGAAATCATTGTAAAACAAACACTGATTGATGAATCGCAAAATTTCTTTTGAATTCAGAATCTTCATTAATAAACGAAAGAAATGAGACCTGGTTCACAAAAAATTAACGCCGCTCTCGAGATTACTCGAGGTACTTAGAATGTAAAGGTCGATATAATGTAGGCTTCTAACAGTCTCAAGAGATTGTAAAGAGCTACCTTTTTTGAAATTTTTAGAAGGATTAATAACATTTTAGTCAAGTTATCCTTCGCCAAAAAACGATTTTCTTTACAAAATTATTCTTTTCTCGAAAAAGGAAAAGGATATGGAGAGAAGGCTTGGTTGGCGCATCGCCTTCGATGGCAAACCTCATTATCTACAATATTTGTTTCGCTTTGCATATTGAAAGTTCGATTTAGTAGTACAAAGATAGGGAGCATACCAAAAATGATTGAAATCCAAAAATGTTTAATAAAGTTATTAAGAAAAACAAAGAAAAGTACGTTTAAACCATCTTTGATGTAAGAAAAGTATACGAAACAGATATTAATAACTACCTTCATATATATATATATATATATATATATATATATATATATATATATGAAGGTAGTTATTAATATCTGTTTCGTATACTATTGTATACGAAATATACTATCGTATATATATATATATATATATATATATATATATATATATATATATATATATATATATACTCGTATATAATTAAAATATACATACTAAAAGATAGTTTATATTATACATTTTTAGACAGTATAATTTGTTTTTACATTTTTTTACTTTATATTTAGTAGTTAAGTACAATTAAAAAAATGTCCCAAGCGGGTTCGTTGGTGCACGAGCGAGTTCGCTCTGAATCTTCAATATTTTTGTATGAAACTGTCCATAAGGAAAAGAAGATATGGCGTATAAGTTACACATTAAACATTATGTAAATAATATGTTTATTTACTTTCCTACCTTGTATGTAGGTACTTATGTAATTTTGGAGGTTGGAAGAACATAATATTTCTTATTTTCTTTGCACATGAGTTGCTATACTTGTAAAATATTTATAATCTATCGCATAAAGTCTTTATAAACTATTATATTTAATTCAAACCTATTTTTACTAAAAGATTTATATAAAGGTTTATATAAAAAAATATGATACTATAAAATTCATGCGCAAACTAACCCGCCATCGTCGGGTTGGATGGCGCAACATTTTTTTTATATCTGTTAATATCAATAATTTACGAATGTCATATAAATAAAAATAGTTTATTTTTAAAGAAAACAGGTTAAACCAGCATTTCGCATAGTTTCTTTCAAGTTATGACTTTCTTTTCATTTAAATAATAAACCTTGAATCTTATGTGTCAATCATGCTTCATCTCCCCTAAAGGCTCGAAAATTTTACAAAATATTCTTTTCCATATTTATAATCACCTCAAATTTTTTCAATAATTATACAAAAAAAAATTTTTTTTAGAGAACAACTGAATATAAGAAAACATGTTATTGATAATTTTTTTAAATTGGTTTGTACTCTGAATATTAATAATCTTTTTAACAAAAATATGCACCATTTAAGGAGGTTTAAGTGTCGTGGTCTGATAAACAATAACTTTTTGGTAAATACGTAGCTGATTTTTCTTTCTTTTGTTAAAATAGAGAGAAAAATTACATCATTTTTTGCTATATAAATAAATGATTTTTAAAATTACTGTAAAAATTACTAGAAAGATTTTCATAAAGATAAGAAAATAAAGAAAGAAAGTATATTTATATGGAGAGAATGAAAGAATTGACGATTCTTTACAATATAAACAATCGTTATCTAAAGTGACCGTACAAATTTCGAACAATGAAAATATTTTTTCGAAAAGATATGGTAGTTTATAGGAAATTCAGACTTTTAACTTTAAGTACACGTCAATTAATATTTAAAGCAAAAGCGTTTTCGCATACTCGCATTGTGTTTATGTAACCTTCATATTTATACACATCAGATTTATAAACTATTATTGAAATACGTAATATAAATATATAATAAATATATAGATTCTTCAAGTAAACTGTATTTTGAAATACAGTCGGATTTGCGACGAAGAATTTTTGTCGCTAATAACGCTACTGATTTTGAAATACCATCGTGGTGTAGTGAACGGTGACAGCAACTATTGATCAAGGAAGTTAAGCAGCGTTGGCCACGGTTAGTACTTGGATGGGTTGAGCGCTTAGACAAAATTGCAAAAGAAAGTTCATTACATTTTTCTTTTTTTAATCCCAAATTATTAATAATAATACTCATAGTATGACTAATAAACATTAATATTTTTTTTTATATTTTTTAAAAAATAATGAACTGATTTATTTTTAGGTACACCCAGCGTACACCCAAACTTTGGTGTAAATTTAAATTGGGTGTTCTTTGGGCGTACGAAATCACACTCTATTTTAGATGTTGATGATTTTAGTTGTTGTAACCGAAAACTAGTCGGCGCATAATAGATCCCTGAATTATCGGCATTACCCACGCTGAATATTAATTCTTGGACTGTGCTCGCAGCCAGTGCGATGCTAGCCGGGTTGGCTAGGTGCTTGCCTCTCTTCCGGACAAGAGCGAGTTTGATTCCCGATAACATCGCTTTTTTCTAATATTCTTCAGTAACCAGAACCGTTATATTGCGCCCAACTATATTATGGCCCACGTACATACTCGTCCGTTAATTTGTTCTTTCATACCCGCCTTACCCGTTTTTCCACCGAAGATCTTCCTGTGAGTTTGTGTGGTGAATTAAACGGTCATAGGAAAAGCACTGTGCGATTTAGCCAGTGTGGATACATACGTGGTACGGCCTCAACACATTTTTATAGAGGTTTTCGCATCTTAGTCTGTATACGCATTATGACCATAAGGAATATTTGGTGTCCTGGTCTCGGTATGCGCCTCCTTAGGAAGTTGCGCTCCCAATCGGCTTAGGTCGATAGTTCGCATTTCGGGTGGGGGGTATGACGGTGTCTGTGACCGAAAGCTAGTCGGCGCATAATAGATACCTGAATTATCGGCATTACCCACGCCGAATATTTGTTCTTGAACGATGCTCGCAGCCAGTGCGATGCTATCCCGGTTGGCTAGGTGCTTGTCCCTCGTCCGGACGGGCGCAAGTTCGATTCCCGACAACATCGCTTTATTTTTCTAATATTTTTGGTAACCAGAGCCGTTATATGTGATAAAAACCAAAGATGATATACATTATACAATATGTTACGTGTGTACATAATTACACATACATTTTTTAATTCAAATATTATATTAAACTTATTTTTAAAGATTTTCGTCTACATAGGTGTCGCTAGATCAATTACAAACATAAAGTAGCTTATATTATTATTTTGAAAAAAAATTTACGAATTTTTTTTTTATTTAAGGTGGAGAAACGTTGTGCTGAAGAAAAAAGTCGCCGTGATGAACTTAGTCATCAACTGGTTACTTTGATGGAACAACAGCGAAAATATGTTGTTGCTGTCAGGCAGCTTACTATAGAATGCCGCAGAAATGAAACTCTTTTAGTACGATTACGCGGACATCAATAACTTTTGTAATTAAAGTTATAATTTCTTATAAAATGTAAAAAGGTTAAATAGAATGTATTTAAATCATTAAAAATTTTATGTAGAAAAGTATTTTTGTATAAAATTAATCATATTTTTCAAGAAAAGCTTAATATATTTAACTTAAAATGTAAAGTTTAGCTATGTTACACTTTATAGTATAAACATTTTTCGCAGTTTTGTCAACAGGTCCTTCTTAGCTTTTCGAAAATCTCTCTATTTCCAATTTTAACTTAATTATGTTATTTTTTTGTAACTCAACAATCTAAAAACCGCTGCCAATACATTGGCACTTAGCTTCCTCAAACTTGCTTAACCCTGTAGCATCTAGCTTTTGATAGAGCTACGAGAACATTTGTTTTGCACTTAGTTAACTCGAAAATGATCCTAAACTTTGCACCAAATAGTTTATAAGTATCCATCAAAAGAATAACGAAACCAACGGTACTAACAGTTTACTCTTTATCCAAATAATCGAGCCACATGTTGCAGAAGCATTTTTAATCAATAATCAAACCTACACGCATGCTTGAAAGTGAATTGACGTATACGTCACACAGAGAAATAGAGGGTTAATGATTCCAATTCACCCAATATATATATATATATATATATATGGGGATAAAATTTCCAATTTCTGCTATCTCGTGCACTGCGATCGTTTCTTATATATATATAAATCGAAGCAGATCCTCATAGCGAATATGTAATGATTAGTTCTAATATACAAATTAGAACCACTAAACTCTTCTCTCCATTACCTTTTTTTTTGCTTATTTCTTTTGGTGGATATAGTTGGGTAGCAAGGATGGTAATGGTAAGCCAATATGTAATGATTAGTTCTAATATACAAATTAGAACCACTAAACTCTTCTCTCCATTACCTTTTATTTTTTACTTATTTCTTTTGGTGGATATAGTTGGGTAGCAAGGATGGTGTAGGCTAGGACTGGGCAAAGAGCGTGATTATGCGAGAGCGCGCGCGCGTCGAGTTTCGCCTTCTTCATCCTCATCCTATAAAAAGTTCTTACAATCTGGGCAAATAATCCAGCTAAGAGATACCAAAAAGCTACCTTTCTGAAAATTTTCAGCAGAATATTTTCTAAAATTAGTGTATTTTAATTACAAATGTCCAAATATATGGGGAAATCTCCCAAACTTTTAACCTATATGACTCGAGGTTTCAATCAGTTTTTTCTTATATTTTAACTGTATTAAACTGTTTCACATAAGCTTGTGTTATTGTTTAAACCTTAAGCTTATTGTTTATTACATTTTTATGTTTACTTTCCACCATAAATTAATTAAATTTGTCAATCAAATGTCTAAACAGTCACATTTCTCGTATGTCGTATTCCCGATTTCAATTATAGTTTCTCTAATAGTGTTTAAAATTGACCTGATAAAAATATAAAAAAAATAATTTCTCACTAAGAAATAATCAAAGAATAAGATAATATTGATAATATTTTCATTTTATTCATAAAATCGGAGTTAAATATATTTGAAAATTGTCATAGGTTTCTGGTGTCGCATCCATAACACGAAGAATAACTCAATAAATAGTAATTTAATTACTTTAAAAAGTATTTAATCTGGGTGAAATACATCATCAGTATTATGTTGTATTATAATCCCTTTCTTTTATTTTAGTAAACATAATGCCCAAAATTTAAATAACACCTAAGTGAGACGATTAAAAATCGAACAAAAAAAAAGTCGCATCTACAACGCACTACATAGCGTTTGTGCTATAAATATTAATTAAAATCGATGAAATAAATTATCAAAATATAGTATTTGATAAATTATTGAGAAATAGCTTTGCATTATACCTAAAAAACTAATATGTATTAATAAAATAGCAAATTTACATCGATTTGTCGCATCCACAACGCGCCGTCCGCAACGCGCGTTTGTTTAAACATCATAACCTCTTATTGCAAATAGCAAAACTGAATAATACACATACGAGAAGAAGTTTCTTTGCATTTTACAATCATGAGACCTGTTTTGGGTGAAGTTAAAGTGAGAAAGAAGAAAGAGTACTTAAAGCACAAACGAATTGAAGAGTTAAAAGAGCGGGAAAAATGGAGTGAACAGAGAAAGAAATATAATGAAAATAAAAGTTAAATTTAAACAATGCATAAAAAGTTGAATTTGTATTAAAATAATATTATACTTCCAGTCTTTTTATTCTATAAACGAACTATAATAAAATCCGTCAATTGAAGTATACAATTTTTGTTGTCCTTTAAGGGAATGTAATTCTATGTGAGTAGTCACGCATCCTTATCTTTCGTTGTACCTTCTACCGAACCATTACAATTACTTTAAGTGAATCATTAAGATCAACGTAATTTGTAAAATAAAATTAACTCAATACAAATGTTTGATTTAAGTATCAAAAATTAAAATTAAAATAGCTGCACAAATAGTTTAGAACTGTTTTCAAGAAAAAATATATACATGTAAATTCTAACTTGCCGTATTTGATAAATCATTTTAGATTCGGTAGGCATTTGTTTTGGACTTGTTCGTGGGCAAATATTAATTGTTTATGGTCTCGAGAAGTTGTGTGAAAAAAACTAGAGCTGTGCTCCTAAGTTAAGTTGACCTCATTTTCAACATTTGAAAGTTAAAAGTTCTGGAGATTTCCCCATATGTTTCTAACATATTTGTTTAATTTTTTTTCTTATTATAAAGCTTCCAGTTTGAGGAAGCAAACTCGAACTCAAAATATAGTAAATTAGAAAAGTTCTTATAAAACAACTAGATCCAGCGCTTCAGGGCTTGCTCTCTCCGCACATGCATCGCAAGCTATGCAAGAAAGCTAAGCTTTTTGCATGTTAAGGATACCGCCTACCCAAAATTTTTTTTTAATTTGATATATATATTTTTCAAACCTTTCTTATCCTATTCTATATTTGAATAAGAGTAAAAAAGTCACAATTGAATTTTTTTAGCCATTTTATTCAGGTACGACAGTAAAATACTCTTAAAATCGCTGTAAAATCATACCGCATCCAAACTATCCTGGGCGATAAACTAAGCGAAGAACAGAATCCAATATGAACATATTTGTGTAGGGAATTTATTTTATATTCTCAAATAATTAAAATATAGAGTTTCTATTATTATATTTAGAAAAAAAGCTTATTTTTAGTGTAATTTTCTAAATAAACATTACAACATACTTTCTCAATCAAAAAATCCCTACATCATTTTATTTATAATACAGTTAAGATATACTGTAAAAAATATTTCTTGGAAGTGTATGACAATGTGGTGTGCGCGAGGGCTATTTTGAATATAGCCCATTTTTACTCAAGAATAACACATTATGCTCAATAATTTTGGATATATAGGCTAAAAAAATCTGAAAATTGGTGTGTGACTTCATATAATCATAACAAATATTCCAAGCCCCAGAGTTGGACGTTTGCGTCGCAGTCGGTAAGTAAATGACTGCAGGTTTGTACGACTTGTACCAACAGATTTATAATAATTAAGCGGACAATTTAAAACTTTGCAAAGTAACAGTTTAAGTATTAGCTTGTACTTAAATGTGTATATTCACAATAACTCGAAAACATAGCATGAAATAAGAAAAATAAAAAGTATCAAAATTATCGATTTTCTACGATTTGTTTTATAATCTATAAAGTATCGTATGACTTCGAAAAGTATTATTTAGGGCTGCATAGGAGCATTTTCTGATAGATATTTATATGTAGAATGTTCAGAACTTAAGGTTCTTAACAGAACAAATTCTATTTATGCCGTTGGAGGAGAATTGGTCTCGGCAATCCTGTACAGGATTGTACGTCGCAGCGCGCGATGCAAACAACCCGTATTTCAATCTTTATTAAATAGTTATATGATAATTTAATATTAATAGTTATTTAGATATGTGAATTATTGCCTTTTCCCTGGTGATGAGGATGATCAAGAATGAATTAATAAAAAGTAATCCAAATTGACTATTTTTATTATTTTTAATTCTTATATTCCTTGGTCCAATCTTACAAGCAAATGAGATTTTTCTATCCAAATTTTCTATGAATTAGATTACTATATGTGATAAACTGGTCCGAAATGTTTTAATTAAATTGCCGCTATGCTTAATGAGTCAGACGCGAGGCTACTCCGATTTTGGCCTAAGCACCACTGTAAAGCAAAGGGAAGCAATGCGGTTTACTCGGATATTGGGCCTCAACATTACAGAGAAAGAACGTGGAGTTGCTTGATCGACAGCGTCGCCTTGTGTTCCCCGCCTTGCTTTCCTTACTCTCCTTCGTGACGTCGCGGTGATCGTCGCCTCGTGTCGCTCCTGTAGTTCATTAATGAGCATGGCAACTGGTGGAGAGCCACGAGGCGCATGTGCACACCGATCGCGCGATAAGGAAAGTAAGCTAGGAAACAGCACCTTCGCGTAAAATGATATTCTTCTGACCTCGAGCTCTGAGGCTGAAATTAAGTGTCGTAAAGTCACTGAATAAGTTGATTAAAATTCACTAATCTATATATAAAAACAAAACGATGTAAGTGTGGTTACGTATGTTATCCTACGCTTTCTCTGTATTCATAATTAATGTTATCCTTACTAATATATAAATCCTTACTTCCTTACTAATATACTTAAATGTGAAAGTTTGTTTGTTTGTTTGTTTGTTTGTTTTTTATTTCATCACGCACAAACTACTGACTTATCTTAATAAAACTTTAACATAACATCAAAAAAGATCCACTGCGACGTTATTTAAACTTTAAAAAATCCTATTTAGCGCCTTGAATGATCTCTCAAAAATTCAAATTGACGCCGTCAACGTCAAACCAGATGTAAAAAAATACGAGGTCTTCAAATGTTGTTGAAACTTTGTTTTTATACATTCGAATACATAAAAAAATTATATGGGTAATAAAGTTTCAGCCCTACTGAAAATAATCGCGCGATTAATCACGCAACATTATCGAACCATTGATTGCGGAATCAATCGCGCGATAAGTCGCGCGATTATCTGGAAAATTTCATATTCAACGACAAGGTAATTCTGACGGTGCTTTCTTTCTTATTATTATTTTTTTATTAATAAATCAAAGTATCAAAGCTAGTAAACAATGATTGGATATAGATTCGATGATTCATGGTTTATTATATTAATAGAAGAAATTATATATAACAAAATGCGAAAACACAGAAATATGCAGGAGGGCACGAGGAACAATATTAATAAAAAAAAATTTACAACTTTACTATTAGTCGTAAATTTTTTTTTATTTATATTGTTCCTCGTGCCCTCCTGCATATTTCTGTGTTATATATATATATATATATATATATATATATATATATATATATATATATATATATATATATATATATATATATATATATATATATATATTCGAAAAATAGCCACATTTTATTTCGATTTGTGTACCGTGGACGATAAACCTTTTTTAGCCCTTGTGTGATTGCAGTACTTGTCTTAGGTTCGCAATACGCACTATCCTGTGGTTTCGTGCTTGCTCGTCTCGACTTGTAATACGAATCTCACGTGAGCAAAGAAAGTCTACTTTTCACCCTGCAGGGTACACAATATACTATTATGGTATTATGGTTTTTATTGTTTTATGGTTGTTATGATTGTATGGTTCAATGAGCTTTATTGGGTCAAACGATGTTTATGGGATTTATTGAGTTTATGGTGTTTATAATTTGTATAGGTTGTTGTACATCTGGTGATGGTATGGTGAAAGAGCGGGAAGATGACGTATACAGCCATGTCCGATAGCTCTGGTGAAGTCCCTAAGCAGAGAGCGACGTGTCGGCAGGGCTGTGGTTGTCGACAGAGGCGATGATCCACCGATGAGTGCGTTGTTCTTTCCTCGAAGATGGCGGTGCTAGAACACCCGTAGGAGCGCTTGGAGCGTTGGCGGCGCTCGTCGTCCTCCGGAGGTTGAGTCCCGCGTCGTTGTTGTCTGGCTTCCTCGTTGGCTAGATGGAGGACACAGCACTGACCCCTCTACATAGCTCTCTACGAGCCTAGAGCTGCTCCTAAGGAGCAGCCCGGCAACATTCATCGCCGATGAGACAAGCTCATTGTATAGGTAGATAATTCGAGAAGAGCGGCTTAGAGGGAGCCGTGAAGCTCGGCGAGGGTACCTCAGCCGTTCCGTCGTTTGATGAGCAGCAAATGCTCGGGCTGCTTGGCGGAGAGAGCGTTCGTGGCTACGTCCAGCGGCGGCTGGAGTACTGTAAATGGATGAACGAGGGCCAGAACTTCCTCGTCGATCTGCCGCTTCTCCGCTTGGTTAGTCTGGACGCCGCTATCCTTCTTCCACGTCGACGAACCCGTCTGGGTGGCTGCGTCGATCCGGGCGGCTCGTCGGGATAGGCGAATGTTGGCCTAGGACAAGTAGAGTCGATGCAGTCCAAGCTCCGTCTGCAGTTCCTCGATGCTCTGCATTCAAGATGTAAGGAAGAGAAAGGAGGAAGGTGAAAACAAAATAATTAAACAAGTAGTTTAATTAAACAAAAGCGTGATTTATTCTCGAACTCGAGTAATTAACCCTGTAGTCGTCTCTAGGCGTTCCTGGGTAGGTTTCTTGAGTGAGATTCATGAGGGGGGAGGAACCGGTCGAGTGCCCTCCTGGCCGGCCCTATATGCGCCTCACTGCGCTACTCCTACTGCGGGAGAGGCGACACCACTTAGCGGCGGCGGGTGAACTAAGCTGCCGGGGGCTCCGCGCAACGGAGCGAAAATCTAAATACAAATATTCTAAGCTGCGCGAAAGAGCCTAGTATTGGGCCTATAGCAAGGTTTTATGGGGTATACGAATGTTATTGTTTTTATGGGATTTATGATTTTTTTAAGGTTTATGATGTTTATGGATTTTATGTGTTCACGATTTATGTATTTTATGAAGTTTCCAATATCAATTAGTTTTATGGAATGTATGATTTTATTGCTATTATAAGGGTTTATAGGGCTTATGATTTATGCGGGATTTATATGGTTTATAATTTTATGCGGTTTCAAATTTCAGTTGGTTTTATGGAATGTACGTTTTTTTCTATTATGAGGATTCATAGGGCTTATGATTTCTGTGGGATTTATATATGATTCATAATTTTTATGGTTTTATGAGGTATATGTCTTTTATAGTATTACGATGTTTGGCACTTACGGTATTATGAAGTTTATGATTTTTATGGGTTTTATTGTGTTTGTGATTTCTATGGATTATATTTAATTTATGGTTTTTATGGTTTGATGGGGTATATGATTTTTTATGGATTTTAAAAGGTTTGTGATTCTGATGGGAATTATGGGGTATATGATTCTTATGTGTAAGTGATTTATGTATTTTATGGGGTTTCCAATTTTAATGGGTTTTATAGAATATATGATTGGTGGAGCTTTATGGGGTTTATAGGGCTTAGTATTTCTATGTATTATGACGATTTTTACGCTTTTATTGGGTTTATGACTTTTATGGTGTTATGATGTATGTAAAATTTACGGTATTATGGGGTTAGTGTTTTTATTGGGTTTTATATTTTATATGTGTCTATGGAGTTTATCAATTTGTTGGTTTTATCGAATTTATGATTTTTATGGGTATTTTTTAGTTCATAACTTTTATGATTTGATAGGGTCTATGATTTTTAAAGTTTTTGTTTTTGATTTGTATACATATTATCTTAGTTAGCACGAAGATATCTTCAATACACAATAACGGTAGCTTGTATAAGATACAAGTTACTTAAAAGATATCTTCAAATGTATCTCAGAGCTGCCTGAAAGATGTCTTAATATTGCTATATAGATACCTGCATGTTAGTCATAATCGAATCTTTCAGATAACTTGAAGACAAGAAAAGTCAAGATACGGTTTAGATAAACGTGAACGTTAAGATAATTTTAAGATACCTTTAGGCAAAGGTAAAATAAGATCTATTTACGATCTCGTAAAGATAACCTATTGAGTACTTATAGAGAGATTTACGAGAGATACATAATTACTTTTCAAAAATAAAAAAATATTTTAAATTATTTTGTCATTTAAACTAGGTTCTATTCAATATTTTAATATTTATTATTAATTAACAAATTAATTAATGTTAAATCTTAAAATTATTTAATAATGAAAAAACTCCGGATGCTGGACTTTTTTTGTAAATTATTGAATAAGTCAATATGATCAGGTCTTAATTATTAGTAATTATTTCATCGAATTGCATTAAACATATCAATTATACTTAAAATATAGCTGTACCGTATTTTATCATAAAATTTTCTCTTTATAGGTAAATAGAGTTTATCTGTGCAGTTTTAAATTAAAGAATATTTTTTTTATTGAATCGATTAAGAACCCCATTATTATTGCACGTACCTACATCTTAATTTATTTAAATAAAAGGTATCTTAATTATTGAACATTTAGCTTACGACTATATGTTATAAGGCATATTTCCTGTACCTATTTCAAGATACCCCTAGATTTCCTATAAAAAATAAATAACTTACAAGTCTATATTTTAAGACGTCTTATGACTGTTAATGGAGAACTTACAGATACCTTATTTCAGGATATGCTGTACGTGTCTAGAAGAAAACAACTTATAGGTATTTATTTAAAGATATCTTACTATTGTCTGTAAAATGGTGGTATAATGGTAACTATTTCAGGATGCCTTACGGTTACTTATAAAAAGGCACCTTATAGGACTCTATTTTAAGATGCCGTACAACTATCTGTAAAATGGCAACTTATTGGTACCTATTTCAATACACTTTACAATTGCTCGTAAAAGGGGCAACTTACAGGTATCTATTTCAAGGTACCTTTCAATTGCCTGTAAAACGGTAACTTCTCGATGCCTTTTTCAAGATATCTTAATTTGATCTATAAAAAGGTATCATGAAGGCATCATCTTATGTTTGTCTACTGTCATGAATCCTATAGTCATAGTTTAGATATCTTTTGGACAAGTTTTAAAGATACCTTGTAAATGTCAGGATATATATATATATATATATATATATATATATGTGTGTGTTAAAAGTTATCTGTGCTAACTGGGATGCGGTATATGAGGTTTATTATTTTTGTAGGGTTTATGGATTGACTATTTATGGATTTTATGTGGTTTCCAATTTTAATGGGTTTTATTGAGTTTATGATTTGTATGGTTTCTATAGAGTTTAAAGGGCTTGATATTTATATAGGTTGTATAGGGTCAATGATTTTTCGGTTTTACGGGTTTTATGTTCTCTATAGTGTTATGATGTTTGTGACTTTTACGGTGTTATGGAATTAATGACTTTAATTGTTTTTTTGTGGTTTATGATTTTAATGATTTTTATGTGTCTATCGCACGGGTGTCCTGAAGCAAGATTAAGTGGACCCAAAATGGATCCAAAATCGGCTAACACAGAAAGTTTCTATATTGTTTGGAGATTAAAAAAACGTATAATTAAAAATCCTAGCTGATCGGTTTCGCAAGTTATGGACATTTTTGTATTTATATTGTGCACCCGTATGAAACGCCGAGTAGAGCACTGAAGTACACGTACGTGTAATTTATTTATTGATGGAATATGAGTAAATTAAGTTATATTTATGATTCACTATTTAATATCTTGTATTTTTCAGCAATTTATTGTTATTATGGTCTATTGGCTTTCTGAATAATGCCACTTTTTCAGTTTTTCGATTTTTACAACATATCTCAAAACGCCTCAGCTAATTTTTATAAAGTTATTGTTTAATCAATTATATTTATAGTATATTACACTAACGAAATGTGTTCCATTATTTTAACGAGAGACCAACAGTCAGCTTCTCTACTCTGCCGCTAGGGGGCGACCGGCAAGAATTGCTAACCCTCTAGAAAGTTCAGTTGCATGAGGTGATAAATACTGGCTGATCACAGTGGATTTTCGGCGTACATTGTATGTTGAAAATTCCCTGGCCTGTCGATACGTTCCAGTAGGGTTATCGTGGTAAACAGCCACCGCAAACTTGTTATTTTAACTTTGCAACCTTGCAAAAATAAATAAATCTCCGTTCGAATTGAATTTTATAAACTATACTTTTAAAATGACTTCTCTATGTTCTCATGAGGATAATAGAAAGAAAGTATATGGTCCATGTGGTAGAAAAATCATTTTTGGTAAAATAAAGCCAGAAAAATGTTTAATGTAGTTTATTAAAAGATGTTTACAAAACAGATATCTTTGAATTTGATTGTGAAAATGCAACCAAAAAACAACAAGACCTGTTGTTTATGCTAATACTGAAGAGCTTCTTAACAGAATTATTGAACATAGAAATTTAATAGGAAACGTTGTTATCAAAGCCATGGCTAGCGGAGACCAAAGTTTTTTTAAAATTAGTTTAACTATTATACCTGAAGATTATTCGCCTAAAACGAGTGATGAAAATAATTCTATGCAGCATGATTATAACGATGAGAATGATGTTAATACGGAAAACACAGAGAATTCAAATGAATTTAAAAAAAAGGTGGAAGTCTGAGTAAAAAAGTAAGATATCTAGTGTAAATAAGTTGATGCTACTATGTGTAGTTCCAGCAATAAAAGAAACGCATGCAAATACCAAACTTTTATTTGATCTGACTGAAATAAATAGTATCCCCTTTAAATTTGTTGCAGACTTCAAGCTTTTGCTAATTACAAATGGACAGCAAACAGCAATGTTTCCTTGTCCATATTGTTTTATTTTCTTAACTGATTTAAGAGCTGTATCAACGAGTTAAAATGATAATGCTACTTCAAGTACGTCTAATAATACAGAAATTCAAAATTATATAGAATTAAAAACATATGGCGATTTGAGAAAAGATTATGAGAAAAAATTGTAGCACATGGAAAAATAAGAAATTTAGCAGAGAATGTAACAGCACCATTAATTCGCCCCTTTTCGATGAAGATGATGATGTCTACGTTTTGCAAAAATGCGTTGTTCCTGAGCTGCATGTCTTATAAGGCTTTATTAAGCATTTGTTTTGGCAAGGTTTAGTTCCTTTGGTAGGTCAAGAAAAAGCTTTGCTTTGGCCAAAAAACTGAATTTGATTTCAAAGAATTACCATAGCGATGCCTTTGAAGGCAATGCGTGCAGGAAACTACTCAAGGAGGCAGATAGACTTAATGATCCCGATTTATATAAATATGTGGGAATTTTTAAAATCGTACCTTATATTGGAGTATTCAAAGCGATGAACAAAATCGTAGATTGTTGTTTCATCTCTGGTAAAGTAGGACATTCACTAGATAATTATATTAAAGAATTAAAGAAAGCTTTAAGAAGTATTGAAAAGCTTTCTGAAACGTTAAAGATTCACGTTATTCTTTCGGACGTGAAAGAAAGTTTACAATACATTGAAGGAAATAACGGCTTAGGTTTTTGATCAGAACAGAGTGGTGAATCAATACACTATGATTTCTTAAAGTTTTGGCAGCATTACAAAGTAAACGGTTATCATCGCGATACTTACCTACCAAATTTATTGAAAGCTGTCGCTGAATTTTCATCGCTACATCTTTAATTTTACCATACATAAATTTTTTATAATATAAAAATAAATAAAAACTAAAAAAAATATAAAAGCAAACAACACAATTAAAAAAAAACGAAAAAAAAAAAGAAAAAAACAAAACAAAAGAGGGATCAGTTAATCACTACGTCCTCGTCGTTGATCCTGGGTTAAGCTAAAAGTGGTTTACATATCAATAAATTTCTGAAAAAATACAAGATATTGAATAGTAAATCATAAATATAACTTAATTTACTCATGTTTTGTCAAAAAATAGATTACGCGTCAGTGCTCTACCCGGCTTTTTATACGGGTGCGCAATATAAATACAAAAACGTCCATAACTTGCGAAACCGAGCTAGGATTTTGAATTTTACGTTTTTTTAATCTCCAAACAATATAGAAACTTTCTGCGTTAGCCGATTTTGGATCCATTTTGGATCCACTTAACCTTGCTTCAGGATACCCGTGATGGGGTTTATGAGTTTTATGGCTTTTATGGGGCTTATGAGTTTTACGGGTTTTATGGGTTTTATTTGCTTTAAGTTTTATATAGGTATATGGAGTTTAAGATTTTTTGAAGTTTATTATATTTAAGTGTTTTATCGGCTTTTCGATTTTTATGGATCTATCAGGTTTTTGATTTATATGGGTTTCACGAGGTTTACGATTTGTATGGGTTTTAATGGAGTTTACGTTTTTTATCAGTTTTAGGGGGTTTATAATATTTTGAGGTTTTATTGGGTTAACAATTGTTATGTGTTTTGTGAGGTTTATGATCTTTATGAGGGTTGTGATAATTATGGGCTTTTCGAGACTTGTTACTTGTATGGTTTTATAGAGTTCGTGATTTTAATCTGTTTTATGAAGTTTATGAGGTTTATGACTTTTATGATTTTATGGGGTATATGACTGTTATGGTGTTAGAATTCTTGTGGGTATTATAGAGTTTATAACGTTTATGATTTTTATGGGTTTTATGGGGCTTATGATTTCAATGATTTCTATAGGGTGCACGTTTCTTATAACTTGTATGGGTTTTATTGGGATCATATGTTTATAGTTTTATGTGGTATATGACTTTTATCATGTTAGAATGTTTTTAATTTACTGTATTATGAAGTTTATTAAAATAAATAAAGTATTATAAAGTTTATTAGAAGTTTATAAGGATTTTTAAAAAATCAGTGGAGATTCCCCTTAACATACTAATCCATTAACGATTAGTGAGCCGATATTTGAAATATTAGTATTTCCGGTTAAAATGACAAACTTGTCTCTTATATCATGGCTTATCGACCCTTTCAAGGTTAACCCTTTCAGGGGCAGTAGTACGTATACGTACCACCTTTTTGCTTTCAGTTTTTTCTGTATTTCGGACGTATTTTTCAGTGCTCCTATAAAAGTATGCACATTTATTTATTTATAAATAGTTATAAACAATTGAATCACAAAAAACTCGTTTTTCTTCGTAAAAAATCGTTTATTCTTGAACGAAAAACTCTAGAGCTCTGAAATTTTTTTTATCTATAGTCCGTGTCCAGCTCTATAATATATATTTTTTTCAAATTTTTTCGGACGCTAGTTTTTTTATTAAATTTTTGAAAATTACAAATATGACCAAATATAGTCACCATAGGGGCCTGCGGCGGCTCAGTCGGTAGAGTGTCGGATTCCCACGCCGGTGACCCGGGTTCGAATCCTAGTCTCTGCCGATTGATACAAGCACCTCTGTACAAATTACATGTGATTTGTTTACAAACACACCGCAGACCCCCGTCGTCGATTAGCACCACATGGGAGCACAAACATGGCGACGTTAATTAAAAAAAAAAAAATAGTCACCATATTGAATCCGCCATTTTGAATTTTAAAAATTTGACGTCAGAATCGTTATCTGCGACCCCGAAAACCCCTATATACAAAGTTTTATCCTAACCGGCAATAAAACCACGAATTTAACCTAAAATAGTCGCCATATTGGATCCGCCATCTTGAATTTTGTAATTCTGACGTCAGATTCGTATTCAGCGACCCCGAAAACCCTTATACCACTAATGACTTTAAATGTATGTACAGAAGAAAAATGTGCCCCTGAAAGGGTTAAGGGGACCTGACCACCTTAAAATTTTAATTAAATTGGTTATATATGATTGGTTATATTGGTTATAGTGTTGAACTTTTCCAACGGTTATGTTGTTCAAAATACAACTAATTCTGACATGAGCGAAGGAATTTGTATTATAAATGTACAGACATAAGAGCCTTTCAAATCCAAATTTTATGATAAAAACTTAAAAAATTTAAGAAAATGTGACTTTGAGATACTATAACTTATGTCTGTGAACTTTTAATAAATATGTCTTCGCTCATGACAGAATTAGTTGTATTTTGAACAAAATAACCATTAGAAAAGTACAATCCAATGCTTAGAATTTTCGAAATCATGTTTATGACGAAAAACGAGTAGTTTAGAAATTTAAAATGACCTAATAACCAATAAAAAATTTACAATATATTTCAAAAAAATATTTAATATTACCAAAAATCGAAATGTAACATATGATGAATAAATCATTTTCACCTAAAAGTTATGACAATAATTTTACCTATATTAGCCAAGATTATTGCGCCGCACATGCAGACTTTAACATTATTTTTATGCGAAACTTTAAATAAATTACACACAGGAATTTAGGATAAAAGTATGAACACTTGAGGTTTATTCAATTTATGTACAAGATGTCGAGCGCCAGCTGCGCGAATTCGCAGCACGATTTTACAAGTGTTCTATCGACACATAGAATTATTTACGAGCCTAAACTAACTATCGAGAGCACGGCGGTACGGTGGGAAACGGTATATAATCGAAAAGGGAAGAAGTTAATACTCAGGGGTGCGAATTCTACAGAATATACGGCGGTGAAATACACGTGGAAAGACGGCGCGCGACGCGATGCTCGACACGCACGCGGCGCTAGATATATATATATATATATATATATATATATATATATATATATATATATATATATATAAGATACATAGAATTTAATAATTTATTTGATTCTATATTTCTAATTAGCTATTCGAATTAAATAATTAATTAATCACCGCCAACTAATACCTTCCCCCGGACTATTAACATTAATATCACCCGACTTTAATAATACTAATAATTCTCGCCCGCGTGCTTAATGGCCGCTCGCTGCCTCTACTCGCACGCACCGTTGGCCGACCGCGTTGCCCGAATTACCAATAACCTGTAATAAAAATCACGCTGCCTCTGGAACCCTTAATCTGAAACAAATAAAATTAACCTAACGTCGAACACACACAGCTTCACTCTCCATCAGATCTCGGCCTAAAATACAGCTACAACTGAAACAGAAATAATTTATGGAAAGCTCTCACCAAGTAATTTTTAAGTAAAAATTGTACAAAACTCTCTTGATAATTATCTGGACCGAGCGCTTTGTGAGAAATGACTCACTGGCCAGACTAATCCACTCACGTTTTATGATACTTCAAATAATACAACTCGAGTTCAATGGTTACCGGCTTCTCCAACTTTTCACGCGATGCTGTTAACCTCGAAAATAATGCTGTACTCGGCGAGAGCTCCGGACAGAATGAACAAGACGGAAACTCTCGTCCTGCTCCTCCGGCTTCCCCGAGTCCTAGCTCCCTGTATTTTCTTTACCGCGATTTTCTCTCTCCTTCTAACACACCTGTTGCTGTATACCCGCAACTCGATTTTTATTCAAGTACTAACCCGAGGTTAACTACTGCTTTAGTTTTATCACCCGCCATGCCCACATGGGACGCGCTTAATTTGAATAACACATCAGCGCCCTCTATATTGGGTACATTTTCCCGATCTTGTATCCTATACTCGATAATACCATGTATAATAACCAATAGAGCGGAGCGCGTTCGTTATATTCGTCTGCTGCGACTGCTGCGGCCTCGCGGCTCCTGTCCGCTTATCTTCTCTCGTTCTGTCTCTCTTTCTTGATACATCTACCTAGAAAGAAAGAAAGACTCGACCTCTTCTTCGTCGGCGCTGCCTCCTGAGCTGCTCAGCTTTCCCTGGACTGCTGACGAGATATCTCGGCTCTGTCTTTACGAGAGTTAAAAGAAAATAATATACAAAAAATTCTTAAACTGAATATTCCAAGGACAAATATTTCAAATAAATAGTACATTGTACAACTAGGGGGAAAATTGGCTTTCTATAATAAGCCCTTCCTCACCCCCCCCCCCCCCGCCTGTTCCACACCGTATTTTTTTAATTAGTGCAAGAATAGGCCCTTTATGTATGCAAAACGGATCGGGACTTCCCGCTGCAGCGGGATGAAATCATTTCCACCCGCTACAACGGGAGGGAATCATTTCCTCCCTAGGATGGAAATCATTCCCATCCGCTGCAGCGCGAGGGAATGACCATTGCCTCCCTAGGGAAACCTTGCTTCTCAAAAAACATTTCTGCATTCAAAATTTTTTAAGAACCTAAATTATCAAATTTTTAAATTTCGAAAAATGGTTATAAAATCATGAAACTGAAATTTTAAAGCCGGTCCTACACATGGATAACAAATATGCATGCAAAGTTTGGTCAGGTTTTACCGCAAGAATATTCGAACACGGATGAGGGACACACATACACATACACATACACACATACACACCGCACGCACGCACACTCACACCCACACACACGCAGACACACACAGACACACATACATATACACACACACACACGCACATACAAACACAGACATACACACGCAAACGTAGTGAGAGAGAAAAAGAGAGAGAGAGAGAGAGAGAGAGAGAGAGAGAGAGAGAGAGAGAGAGATACTATTTATTCATCAATGACGAAATTCTTACAATTCCATGTACATATATAGTTAAAATAATTAAAATATCAGTCAGTTTGTACATTCGTTATATTACATTTAACACTCATTATTGTGTTTCTTATATAAAAAATAACATTATTCGCTTTAACAGTTCGTCAATTTATAAAATCTAAATATAATGATCTAGTCATAGTCAAATGGTACATCACTGAATAACGTCGTCAATACATAATAAAATAAATATAATAAAGATAACAATGTACAATAAATATAAAAAGAATACATACGCACACTCCTCCAAAATTGCACGTAGATCTATCACGTCAAAAAATAAAAACACACTCATTCATCTGACATTCTTACAATTCACGTTAATAAAATAATTTATTTATCAATATCCGAAAGGTTCACTTCTGTGTAAAACACAAAAATATGGCAGGCACCTCACCCTGCTTGGGAGCGAGTTCCAGAGGTGCGCACCTTGAACTCTAAACGAGAAAAGGCCCTTATCGGTGCGCGACCCCGGAACCGAGAGCTCCTTCGTACCACCCCTACCTGAAGTCCTGGCCTGGTTTTTTTTTAAAAAGGGCAGTAAGATATGGTGGCTGCAGCATGACAATTGCTTTGTAAAGCAACAGCCCCATAAAATACTCCCTTCTCGCCTTTAGATCCAGCCAGTCCAATCTTTCCCTGTAGGAGGTGATGTGTTCCTCACGCCTAACACCACATATGTATCTCACACATGAATTCTGTAAACGTTGTAGTCGTGTCTGAAGCTCCCCTGACACGTCAAGAAGAACCACTGAGCAGTAATCTAAGTGAGGCAGTACTACCACTCCGTGGTGCAAGAATGGAATAATTTGAGACTATACACAGCTCTATTTACTTTCTTACTGACCGCATTTAATTGCGGCTTTCATGTTAACCTTCTGTCCATCACGATACCGAGGTTAGTAACTGTATCGACAAAGGGCACGTGTACGCCTGTCTGTATCTCAATGCCTTGCAAGTCATGGCTCTAAACCAGTTTGATGTTATGATCAGATCCAAAGATAATCGCCTTTGTCTTGCCGACATTGAGGCGCAGGCCAGCTGACGACGCCCAATTCGACACTGCTCGTGCTACAGCCGACATGCGACCGATACCATCACGAAGACCTTCCAGGGTCACTTGAGTGTAGGCTTGCAAGTCGTCAGCGTATAGTATGTGTTTTACACCATCTAAGTCGAGTGCGTCTTGTAAGTCATTTATGTAAAGGCTGAAAAGCAAGGGTCCCAGGACTGGCACGCCAAGATTGGTGGTTAACCAACCATATTCCCCTTTTGTATTTGTGATGACTTTCTGTCGTTTCCCCCTTATATATGACTTAAGCCACAGGAGATCACTCCTGGAGAAACCCATGCACATGAACTTACGCAGCAGTTTTGTGTGTGAGATGGTGTCGAATGCTTTACTAAAATCGAACATTAACAAAATGGTCAAAATGTTGTTGTTGTTGTTAATGCCTGTTCTTATGTCTTCTGTGAGTTTTAGTAGTGCTGTCTGTGTACTGTGATGCTGTCGGAAACCAGTCTGATTCGGGTCCAAAGTGTTGTTTTCCCTTAAAAAGTCAGTTAGTTGGTCGTGTACTATTTTTTCCAGGACTTTGGAAAGGAAACTCAGCAGAGCAATTGGTCGTAAGTCTGACACCGTGGATGGGACAGGCATCTTCTTCAAAGGCATCAACTGAGCTCCCTTCCAAGTTCCCGGAAAAATGCCACCGGACAAGGAGGAGTTGAAGATTTTAACAATGTGATCTCCCACAAACAGAAGAGCCTTAGCCACTATACTTTGGGGGATTCAGTCTTCTCCTCTAGCCTGTGACGAGAAAAGGGCAACAGCCAGGACCACGTCTGAGAAGCTAACTTCTCGAAAAACAAAGCCGTCATCACTGGCAGCGGTCAAGACGATGTCAAGTTCTTCATCACTTTCGCTTTGTGAAATCGACACCCCTGCAAAGTGGGCATTGAGCTCTTCCGGTGAGAAACCATAAAGCTCCTCTCTTGTTTTTGGCAGAAGGCCCAGAGCCTTCAGCTCTTTTCAGATGTCTTTCTTGTTATCCATAGCTTCAAATATTCTATTTCGCAGATAAATTTCTCGCGTATTCTTAGTTCGTAATTCAGCTTCTGCTGCAAGGCTCTGATACTCCCGTCACAGTCTGTCGTCTTTGGTCCGAGCGTAACGACTTCGTACAGAGTCACGTTTTTTGTATAAATGTGTCAGTTCAGCATCAACCCATGGGGGATTCATTTTATTTTTCGGTGTAAATTCTTTTAAGGGTGCAATTTTATCTATCACAGCCATGAGGTTGACGCTGAAGCACTCTAATTGACTGTCAACACCCGCCGCAGAACCATCAAGCGGCGACTAATCACAGTTAGCTGGGTGAGACAGGAGGTCGACTTGCTGGATCGATTTAAAATCCCTGTAGCTAAAATATTCAGCCACAGGGGATGCAGCAGTTTCGACCCCAATCTTGACCTCTATGATGTTATGATGACTGGGAAAGGGCGCCGGCTGATTACAGCTGCTCAATACAACGTCATTGTTATCTGTCAGGATCACATCAATCCATGAGTGAGAATCTGTGAGATGATAAGTCGCACCATGATCAACTATTTGAAGGTTGAGATCATCAGCCAACCGCCTGACTAATCTTGCATCGACTGATGTTCCGAGTAGGTTCGCATTCAGATCTCCCATTATAATTTTATGACAAAAATCTTGCGTATGAGTAGTAAGCTTATCTGGTAAGCCAGAGTCTAGTAGAAACGGTACGTCTGGTGGTCTATATATCAAAGCAACAAAGACAGGGGAAAGGCTGTCCTGCTGAACACTGCACATTATGTATTAGGTATAAATGGCCTGTCCGCCTGCATAGTCGGAGAACTGCATATTCAATTGGCCTTAAATGAGTTATGAATGTACAAGATCAGCCCGCCCCGAGTTTGTTGCGATCTAGTCTTATAAGTGAGTAGTCGTCAATCTGAATGCGATCACTCCCAACAGCAGGGTCAAGGTGCGCGACTCAGCAACTCCAAACAGATAGTAGGTAGGACCAGCTGAAAGATGTTGTTTAATTATGCCAAGGTGCCCCATAAGAGAGGTAACATTGACAAAATCTGCTCTCAGTCCCCTATAGCGACCCCCCCCCCCCCCCAGCAGTGTCTGTGGATAGTCAATTTTTTGCGACAGTCTCCTTTTGAACTGTTGTCGGAATAACAGTCTTGTTAATTTCATTTACATTTTTAACATCTTTTGTTGTCTGTTCGATAGTTGGTACAGGTTGAATAGTAGCATATGATGCTACTATTGCTTGGAGATCTGTCGCTGACGAAAATTCATGGGAGACGTCGCCATGACGCCTCTTCACCGGGAAACGGCCCCCTTTATGCCAAACGTATTTAAAATTAAGTCTCATCGCAAGGGCCTTGAGACTTCTATATTTAATGAATGAGTCCTTTGTTAAAAGTTCATTAATAAAAATTTTCCCATTGATAATCCCATCTCTTGTGTCCTGGTCAAGAACCGTAGTATCGACGTCTCTCGCATGAAAACCTGTAATAAGATTTTTTACTCGCATAATTTTGTCACCCAACATACTGCTGGACAGGGTAACAACCCACGGTGACCGTCTGCGTTCGCTATTTACATCTGCTGATGCCGCAGAAATCGGCTCCTCTGACCGAAGCAGGCGGTGCTTATTATTTCAGATTTCTGTGTTGATGGGAGGACACGGAACATTATTGCGTGTGCCACGTCTACACGCTTGGAGACATTACCGTCAAATATGTTAGAAATTATTAACTCCGTGTTAGTGCTTTTAATGTTGTTACTGTGCATTGCCCTTCCACCAACCGTTTTCACCCGCGTGCTTCGTGCTTGTTTATACTATTGTTACTATCTTTACATTTTTGTCAATACTAATTGGTAAAAGGGAAGTGTTTTCTATACTGGAGAGCACAGCAATTCGATGATTTTCAATTTTATTTAATATTAGTTTTTTATTTTGTTGAATATTCTCTACGTTATTCTCAATTTTATTAATAGCAGTTTCATATTCAGTATTAATGATTTATTTTGCAATTATTTTTTCGAAATTTTTTATTATTACTATATTATCGCTTTCAATGCTATTAATTTTTCCGGTTATAGTGTTAAGTTCATTTTCAAATGTATTTGTTGTTAAATTTTCAATTATGGTTTGCGTCTCTATGTTATTCCGCTCTAAATTCTCTGTTTTGTCTAATAGCACATTGTAGTCTACCTCTATCTTATTCAACAAATTATTAGTTGTGACTTTACTTTCATGTAATAATTTATTTTTAATTTGTAAATTATTAATTTCTTAACAAAGCACTTGCTTTTCTTTTCTATCTCCTCCAGCTGGGAGTGTTGTTTTAACAGCTTTTTCTCAACTTTTTGCACATTGGATTCAATTGAGAGTGCCAAAGTGTGTATTGCTGGTAACCAATTTAGCCTATTAACAATTGCTTCCAATCTGCCTTCAAGAGAGGTGCAATGTCTAGCAAATGCATTGTCAATATTCTTTTATGTAGAATTGGCGTACTTCACCAGGCAGGAGACCGTTGTCCCCTTTTTAATCGTAGTACTGTCTAACATTCGTATAAGTGACGCATTCAAATCATTAACGCTGTTGTTGTTCCTCGAAAGAAATGACTGCGATGTGTCGTTTGCATGGATTGTTTCCGTACTGTTGGCAATGACGTCGCTCGGGGATTCCCCCCTGTGCTCAGCTTCCATGTTGGAAGTAGACGGGCTTAGTGACGTCACGGGAGACTGTGCGGCCACTCGGAGCTGGCTGCTGGTGGGGGCGCGGCGTAGCCCTTGCAACGGAGAGAGTGAGGAGTTAGTGGGCGCGGCCTTGCTCGCCTGATTGGCTCGCGCAGCTGTTGCTGGCTTTTTATTGGCCAGAGTGGACGCGGCTATCTCTTTCTCTTTTCCACTCGTGTTAATGGTATTCGTCGCGCGCGTGGCTGCCGACTCGAACAACGACCTCTTTGCTTCTATGCATACCTGGCACGCTACAGCTTTAGTTTGAACCTGTAGCGCACCTCGCTGCACGCAGGTAAGTACTGCAAAAGACTTGCACGCCGGATTACAGGTGATATTACATATGCAGCACTTACGCAGGGAATTGCTGCTCCTAGGGACCTCCCCGCAGATGGCGCAGCTGTCAACTTTGCTAATGGTGGTGACGAAAATGAGTCATTCTGCGACGGAAAGGTAACGCTGTTGTGGCTAGGATGCAGCACCTCGGTAGCCACGTAGTTGCAGTTCAAGTCGGCAGGTGGTGCCCTGTTAGTAGTGCACTATTATGCAAGTACTACAGCAGACCAGCTCACAGACACAGGAGGCGGCAGAGTGGGGCGTAAATGCAGGAGCCAAAACACTAGCAGGTGGACCTAGCAGGACAGCAGACGACGAGAGAGAGAGAGAGAGAGAGAGAGAGAGGTGTAATGTTGTCTAAGCACTCACATTAACTCCTTGTCGTCAGGTCGCACTGGCTCGCAATGGTAATTAATTAATATATAATTGTTGTCCTGTTTTTAGATATACAGACATATAAAATGCACATATGGCAATCAAGTATTGGGGCCAATGGCTATATCGTATCTGTGTGCTACTCGCCTTTGCTTGTCGACGCACCAAAATTTTGGAGTATTGGACTTGTTTTGGGGATGACCAAGTGGTTCAATACTCTCCAATGTTCTACAATATGTGTTGTGGCTGTATGTAATGTGTTAAATTATCTATGTGTGTGTTGGAAACTAAAACATAAAGTTTTATTTAATTTAGACTTATTTTAGGAAAGAAACGGTTAAATTTTTTGTGCGAGACCATATAAATTTCTTGATTTTTAAAGGAAGAATTTGTCAAGAAAATGATATTTGGGTTTAGAATCTTTTAAAATGATTAAGATAACAGAATGCAAATGTTTATGTTTAAATTTTCAATTTCTAATAAGTTTATGTAGTAAAAAATGTTAAAGTTAAAGTTTATATGTAGTGTTAAATGTGGTAAATATTGTGATGTGTAGCAAATTAATAGTAGATTAAGTGCATTTAAATATTCTATTGTGTATAATTTGAATGTTTTAAATGTTTAGTATTATAATAGATTTATGTAAAGAAAGAGTGTAAGTTATGATGTATAGGCTTGCTTTACGTCAGGTGTGAAATCATTTTGTATATTTAGTCCGAATAGATAAAAGTATATATAAAATCAAATTTTCTGGTAGAGCGTAAAGAATAAAATAAATGTAATCAAGAGTGTCAGTTGATTGTAAATTTGTATATTTGGTAAATAATATTAAATCTGTGTGGGATATTCAAATTTCCAGATGTAAATATTTAAATTTTAAATAAATATAAGTTATGTCTTAATAAGCGACACAGTGGTCTTGGATGAAATTGAACTCAAAAGTGTCAGCCCGTCTCGGATCATTACGTATATTATTTCTATGAACTCTTACAAGTATTTTTCGGCCAAAATGAAAATCATCGCTTTGTGGCATCCAGAATATACTCGATTATTTATTATTTTTCAGAGGTTATCTGCGATATTCTTGTTAATAAATTATTAAACTATGAATTTTTTAGTTTAAGTTTTACTTTTCAGTAATAAAAACTATTCTGAATAGCTTTTGTATCTTTTATATTGATATAATTCATACAAATTTATTCATGAATATAAAAAAATCGATTCGATTAGTTTTTTCTCTATATTTTCCAGTCAGAAGTTTCACTAAGTAGAATATTCACATTTTTATTTTTATATTTTTTAATTTTGAAAATATATATAGTAAATTTTAGTGAATATCTAAATAGTCCCGGTCTGGCACCCAGTTTTCAGTACCTGACTTATACTCTACCTCGAAGTAATGGGCAATCATTTCATGAACTGAGCGTGCCAAGCGTCCTGTGGGGTTCTGAATATTTTGTAACCATTTCACACTACAGTGGTATGTAATGACTTTGAAGTGATAACCTTCTACATAAAATAAGAACTTTCTTACTCCTTGCCTGGCAATGGACTACATCGTTCCGTCTGACAAGGGCATCTTTACCATATTTGTGTTTTCAAGCGCATTCGCGAATTGCCTTTTACAAATAGAAAATACCGTACTTTGGTTACTCCTTCTACTTGTACCTCCTGAACCGGTAGCTGTCGCAGTTATTGTTGTAGTTGTAGAACTCATTACTGCTGCCATATTTGGTGGTACTGTGGTACTAGGCAATTAGATTCCACAAAATGACATTCACGGTAGTGCTGGTGGTGGCGGTGGTGTGAGAGGTCGTAAAGGTGGTTCATATACCAGCGGTATAGGTACTTCTGTAGGTGGTGTATGTATCGTTGCTATCGTAACAACCACTACAGCTGCCGCTCCTTCTGCACGTGCACCGTTTTGTATATTGCCAGGATTTATTTGCCTATTCTCTTGGCATGGTGTGATAGACATATTCACAAAACTCATCTGTGTGGAGCTGGTTGCAATTGGAGATAAATCATTTGGTAAGCCCGTTTCTGCTCGGTGGCTTGCCAAATATTGCTGCCTACCTAGAATTTCGGTCTGTGCCCTATTGCTGAATTTTGCATCCGCTAATACTTCGTCGAGCTCCTCTTCTCGACGAGTTTTCTGCTCTTCACTGTTTGTGCAATCTAACTTATCTATGAAATCGGTTTGTGTGTAGTCGCCCCGCAAGCGTCAATATATCCTATCGCTCTCCGCAAATTGCGTGGCATCGCCGTTTAATTCCAGCCTATTTAGAAAAATATGCAGATCTTGTCCGTCTAAATGTAAAATCCACGCTTGGATCTCGGTTCCTACAGTTTTATCAAAGGAGATGTCGCATCGATTCGCCATTTTCTTGTGTTATAATTAAATTTTAACTTTACGCAGGATAAAAAAGTGTTAAATTTCAAGTATGATTAAGTTTTGAATTATAAATACAAGTGAATCGCGCGTTAACCGGCTGAACTTTTATTTTGTTAGTCGAGCGTGGTGTTAACGTCGAGCGAGTGCAGCGAGACACCGATTGCCGTGGTAAACTTGCGCCCGTAAGGAGTTAGGAGTGTGTGAGGCGAGTGAATGTTGAAATACACTTATTTATATAACAATAACAATAATAACATTTATTACCCGTCGTTAATTCAACTTTAAATAATTAATTATAATAAGGCTTGACTAGGTGTGTATGTGTGTATAAAAGGAATAGAATAATTGAATTTGAAAAAGGTCGACACAAAAGGTCGACGTGGTGACAATTTGAAGGTGCTCTGGATAGAGCCGCGAGTAGAGCGGAAGAGGCCGAAAACCGGACGAGCAAGGATTTTTGCGCTCCTTGGGCCTCCTCAAAATTAGAGGAAAAAATTACGTTGAAGGGAGACGTCGGGGTCGACGCTATACACCCTGCGAATAGGCCTCCTGCAGATATGTCACGGCCGGTCACGCGACGGACAAGTGACCCGCGGCGCGTTCCAACAGCCGCTTGGCGCAAGGATTTAAGGGGTAACACCACTCTAAAATTTAAAAAAAATCGATTTTTTTTTGGCTTAAACGATACTTTGGACCCTTAAAACTCATATCCAATTGGTTTTATACAGAAATAAAATTTGTAAGAGGTCCAATTCTCGATTTTGCTGCAGCGCCTCGGAGTGCGCCGTGACGGCTGAATCAGCCACCATGGCGCGCTCTGATTTATCGACTATGTAGTGCTCCTACCTGTCCAAATTCTATTGCTTATGGTCATTGTGGTTCCTCAGAAGTCCACCATGGTGTACTAACACTGAATAGAAGTGTGTGTGTGTGTGTGTGAACTAGTACAGCTGCCAAGCGACGCCGTGCAGACGCTTTATTTTCTTTCTGTACATTTTCGTTCAAATATTAATAACGTGTTTTGTTATTGTAAAAGTTTTCGAATAAACAATATCAGATCGAGAAAAGTCGTGTATTGTGACAAAAAACCGACCAAGGAGGAAGGAGTAGTGCAAAAAGACCGAGAATATCAAACCGACGGCCGAAAAACCGTTACGAGCTGGAGAAGCCAAGCCTGGATAACGTTAGTACATCGGCTAAAAAATTATCAGATGTAAACTTCGATGATTTTGAAGTAAATGAAGGTTTCGGTTACCGAATTCTGAATTTTGTAGCAGTGTTCTCCGCGATATCGCAAGCTCTTGTATGTAAAAAATGCAAATCCGATGTAACGTGCACCGAAACTGGAAAGCGAGCCTTGGATTTCAAAATTGTGATTTCCTGTGAAAACTGTGATCAGATTACTATTCCTAGTTGTCCATTTATTGAGAAAGGATATGATATTAATCGCAGAATTGTTCTTGCCATTGCAATTTTTCAATCGTTTTACGATACAGTTGTTAAGAAAATTGCCATTGAAGCAGAAGCTGTTTGTAAGCTCAGTATGAAAATTCAGCTAAAAAAGAATGAGAAAAAACTGACGATCAAAATATGGAATATATCTAGATAACATTTAATTAAGAATATTTGATAAAACAACAAAAGAAAATTACATAACCGGAAATTATGAAAAACCAAACTGGTTAATAGATTTCAACGTCCGGAGTACTATAAATACAGAGGATGAATACGACACATACACCGTCACGGCAAACCTAGTGTCATTAGAAGATTTCCTGACACAATCTCAAATGGATGTAGATACGTTTACGAGTCGTAGCGAGAAACCGTCAGAGATTGGGAGGGAGAAAGAACAGGAAATCTCTGGAGAACACGCAGAAAATGAAGAGAATAATAGAACACAGTATGGTATTAATCAAGAGGAATTAAATAGAAAAATTTTAGATCTAAATAAAATACCACAAGAATCTGAAATAGAAAAACTTCAAGAGAACAATCAGAAAAATAGTTCAGAGACAAGAGTGCACAAACCAATTGAAGGGATGTTGTGGCATATAAGACTAGGACACACATCTCTAGAATACTTGAAATAGATGCAAAAATATGAAGAGAAACTTAAAAATGTCAAATTTGACAAAGACATTCTCGATTGTGAAATCTGTATCTTAGCAAAAATGGAAAATTTCCTATTTAAAAATACAAGAGGCAGGTCAGACAGACCATTACACACAATACACACAGATACAATGGGAAAGATTTCACCAGCATCTTTTCCAGGAGAAAGCAGATTTATAATCTCATTTGTGGATGACCACTCAAGATATGCCAGAGCTTACAGCGGAAAACATAAGAGTGAATCAGGAGAATGCCTACAGAGATACTTAACACACACAAGAAATATAATAGGCAAACAAGAAAAAGTGTATTATATCAGAGCAGATAACGGTACAGAGTTCACAGGAGGAGAATTTTCTGAAATCATGAAAAGAGAAGATATCAGTAGTGATTTTGCTCCACCTCATACGCCACAATTAAATGGCACAGATGAGAGATTCAACAAAACAATTCAGAATAAAATCAGAACGCTGATGTTCGATTCTGGTTTGCCACCGACCATGTGGGTACTGGCAACAGAAGCAGCCATTCACATATACAATCGAACACCTCATAAGGGGATTGATTTCAAAACACCTTTACCAGTGATTAATCCAGAGAAAAATAATCATTTAGAGGAACTAAAGAGATTTGGATGTGTATCCTATGTAAAAATACCAATGTCAGAAAACAAATTTTCAGAAAGAGCAATAAAGGCTATTCTCGTGGGATATATACCCACAGGCTACTTGCTGTGGCATCCACAAACATTGAAGTTCCTAAATTCAAGACATGTAAAATGTAATGAAAAATTAACATACAAGGACATTTACCCAGATTCAGAATTAAAACAGGTACACTTTGAAGAAACTGAAAGAAAGGGGACAAAACAAATACAGAGACCAACAAAATTGAAGAGTCGGAAACACCCAAGCTCAAAAGAGGCAGGCCGACTAAGAGAAAGAGCACAGAACAGGAAGTAACAGAACCAAAAGTTAGAAAAATACCAGAAAGAAAAGCGAAAACAGATCCTAAGAAAGATCCCAACTTTATATACAGAGTAAATAAAATTAATGAAGAGAAAAGGGATGATAAAGAGGAAGCTGAAGAAATGTGTGCAGTATTGTCAGTCATAAATAATGATCCGACGAATTACAAAGAAGCAGTAAATTCGTTCGACAGAGATAAATGGAAAGAGGCAATAAATGAAGAGTTACAATCCTTAACAGAAAATAATGGCTGGGAAATAATGGGTAGACCAAAAACCCACTCCAGATGGATTTTTAAGAGAAAAATAGATGAAAAAGGACAAGAGAAATTCAAAGCTAGGTTAGTCATCCGAGGCTTCAATGACAAAAATAGCTATGAACTCAGAGAAACATATGCTCTTGTGTCGAGACTTCCAGTGATAAGATCAGCCTTGGCCATAATTAATAAATACGACCTAGAGGCAATTCAACTGGATGTCAAGACAGCCTTTTTAAATGGAGAACTAGAAGAGGATATATACATGGAAATACCGGAGGGAATAAAAGAAAGTATAGACTCAGGTGAAAATAAAATATGCAAATTAAAGAAGACACTGTACGGACTGAAAATTAGTCCTAAAAAGTGGAACGAAAAATTTACAGAGGACGCCAATAAACTAGGCTTGGAAAGAGATATAAGCGATCCTTGCTTGTTCACATGGATAAAAGAAGGAGATATAGCACTGCTGGTATTATATGTAGATGACATAATACTAGCCAGCAATAGTCCAACAAAGCTACAGACTATTCAGTCAAGTCTGTGCAAAGTCTTTAAGATGAAAAATTTAGGAGAATCCAGAGTAAACCTTGGACTGAAAATTTTAAGGGACAGAGAAAACAAAATATTGACATTAGATCAATCCAATTATACAGAGAAAATACTGGAAAGATTCAAAATGGAAGACAGCAAAACTCAGGCTACACCTATGGTCAACAGATAGGTGAAAAATAAAGAGTCAAGCAATACAGAGAAACAAGAAGAAGGGCAAACCCCACGCAAAGCGCCCTCCAGAGAAGTCATAGGAAGCTTACTGTACTTGGCAGGGGCTACAAGACCAGATATAGTCTTTGCTGTAAATTATTTATCCAGAAGGCAAGTATCACCGACAGAGAATGATTGGAAAGAAGTAAAGAGAATTTTTCGTTATTTAAAAGGAACGACACTAATGGGTCTGAAATACAAAGCAGAGGGAAATGAGCTGGAAGTATTCACTGATGCATGTTTCGGAGACTGTGAAGATTCCTCATCCACAGGAAGATACATAGTAAAACTATATGGAGATACAGTGGCCTGGAGAAGCCACAAACAATCATATGTAACCTTGTCCACATGTCAAGCAGAGTACTTGGCTATGAGCGAAGCTTGCCAAGAATTCATATCTCTTGACAAAGCAATAAGAGACATCACGGGAAAAACACTCTACCCAGTAACAGTTTGGTGTGATAATAAATCTGCTGGCAATTGTACACAGATGGACGGGTCACACAAATTGAAAAATTTTGACGATGATGTAACTGAGATTCAGAGAAAATTAACAGAGAGAGAATCCAGAGGAAGCAAAAGTCACATAGCTAACACACACGGAGACTATATTAAGAACTGTGTGTTACAAAATAAAGTACTAGTTAGATGGATAGTTACTAAAGAGAATGAAGCCGATATTATGACTAAGCCTCTACCTACACAAAACCATCAATACGTAAGAGATAAAATATTATGCAAAACATAAATCAATTGTTTATTCCAGAGCACTAATTTTTGTTCACACTGTTACAGACTCTCAGACGAGTAAATAGAAGCCACGAAGGGAGGGAGTGTTGGCGAAGCGCCAGACTTCGTGTCAATCGCGCGAAAGCGCAAAACAACATCTTCCCCGCCTTCCCCCTCTCGCCCTTCACTTGCTGAACTCCTGCGCGCGTGCCGCTGCACGTGCGACAGGTCCTCACTCCGTACTCGATCTCTCTCTACTATAAGGACGCCTGGTGCTAATTCTGATTTCCTCGCAGCCGACATCCAGAGAGGCTTCACTGTTCTTCTTGTGCATTATCGTTTCTCTTGTATACAGAGCAGAGAGCGTAGAGTATTTTTCATAATACAGTTTTTACTTAAATAAACTCAGTGTGCAATTTTATTTCTTCCCTGGACCACCTACAATTCCAGCGACTCTAACACAAACATTATAACGTTCTATAATATTTTGAATTATAGCTATGGAACCATTTCGAAGAACAATCGTGCTATCCTGTCGAAGTATTGATAAATAAATCGATCCCGTAAAGACTTTACTATATTGAGAATAATTGTAATCATCGATTGGCGGGGTAGGGCCTATTACATGTTTTGCAATGAATTGCAGTCTCGATGGATCGACAGGTATTTTAGTTTGTGTGTGGCAATTTTCTTCATTCCTATTAGTAATCTGTTGTAAATGCTTACTTGGTTTCCTGCACATTTTGCGATAACAAGTCATATTATTCTCGTAAGAAAATGCCGAAAACGAATCTAACGGACCAAAGGATCTAACATCATCCGAAAGATGTAAAAGAGCATGAACATTGTACGATAGATACTCTACGCATTAAGGTCAGAAGAAGTCTCGTTAAAGAGTTTGATGCATTTCTCTGCGAAATCAACAGATTGTGTCGTGTTCTGAGGATCTACTAGAATTTTGATCGCGACGGACTGGTGTGAAGTAGAAGAAACTGATTATACACAGCATCGTTTACTAATCCATTAAAAATAATCGGACCACTGTATATAAGTAACTGTCCTTGCTCGGTGGCTTTAAACTTGCCATGCTTCTGAATATTGGTAGGCTTGCGAGCAAAATCTCTTGGACAGTACATTTTCACTAGTTCGAGTCGGCTATTCAGAGTTTGTAGATAAATCTTCTTGGATATCTGGGATGATTTAACGAACCGACCATCTATTATGCCTTGCAGGATTTTTTCCATAACGCCGAGATGCACTAAGTGCATGTAATCGAATACCGTGCTGGAAACTAAATTTACATGATGCGAAGCAAGAGGGCATTCAACGCAATTGTGATGATCTGTATCTACCGTTGACGAATATTCATCCTCTGTACTACGCCTATGATTCGTTCCTTTGTACACCATAACTTCTGTGCAAATATACTTCCCTTTGACCCAGATTCTTGAACAAGGAGCTCCAGAATTGTGCCCGCGATGGCCTAAGGAAAAAGCACGAGCAGGTGCATCTGCAATAAAGCACCTTAAACGAACGAGAATATTTGTAGCCTCAAAGTCAAAACCACTCTGAAGTAATTCCTGCATCTCCTTTGCAAATGGTTAGAAGAAAAGTAATGCGCTGGATGGTTTTATCGAGCCTTTAAATACGCCAAGAATATATGGACCACTGCTCGGAATATTAGCTACTCTAATTTGAATAGGCCACATCAAGATTTTACTGGCTTTGTCTAGAGAAGCCTCATCAGTGCTGAAATCGATTTCAAGAGTACCGGGATGCATGCACAGAGGAATCGATGGAAGAGATTTGACAAGAGCATGTTGTATACCCAAATGAAGATACTCGCCTCCGTCAATTTCTGTTATGGGAGCAGTAGAGTAAACGGGTGTTTTCATGATTGTCCTCGGATTAACATGCATGCTCGAGAAACAGCCGCGAGTTTTGATGACTTGTAAAACAGCTTTTATTCGCTTGTGAGTCATGTTTTCTTCCGCGAAAACCGTACGTAATTTCTCTTCAAATATTTCTACGTTTTCCGATGAACCAATAGAATCATGAAGTTGAAGTTTGCACTGTTGCATTGCAACAAATTTCGCAAATTCGTAAGTCGTTCCAAAGTCCATTCAAAACGCTTTTTATGTATTAAATATCGTTGGAAAACATAGCCGCCGTAAGTTTGTTGCACCTATCATTTATTCTTTCTTGATTTTTTAGGAGTGTGCTTATGAGAGTCACGAACTTTTCTCTACGGATTATTGTTAAACGACCCAAAATAAAATCCCATGAATTTTTTTGGAAAGTTCGGAGGAAAGGAACACTTTCAAAATGGCCGCCGTAAGTTTGTTGCACCTAACATTTATTCTTTCTTGATTTTTTAGGAGTGTGCTTATGAGAGTCACGAACTTTTCTCTAAGGATTATTGTTAAATAACCCAAAATGCACTCCCATGAATTTTTTTGGAAAGTTCGAAGGAAAGGAACACTTTCAAAATGGCCGCCGAAAATTCGTTGCACGTGTCATTTATTCTTTCTTGATTTTTTAGGCGTATGCTTATGGGAGTCACGAACTTTTTCTCTGCGGATTATTGTTAAACAACCCAAAATACAATCCCATGAATTTTTTTGGAAAGTTCGGAGGAAAGGAACACTTTCAAAATGGCCGCCGTAAGTTTGTTGCACCTATCATTTATTCTTTCTTGATTTTTTAGGAGTGTGCTTATGAGAGTCACGAACTTTTCTCTAAGGATTATTGTTAAATAACCCAAAATGAACTCCCATGCATTTTTTTGTAAATATTGGAGGAGAGGAACACTTTCAAAATGGCCGCCGTAAGTTTGTTGCACCTATCATTTATAATTTCTTGATTTTTTAGGAGTGTGCTTATGAGAGTCACGAACTTTTCTCTACGGATTATTGTTAATCAACCCAAAAAAAATCCCATGAATGTTTTTGGAAAGTTCGGAGGAAAGGAACACTTTCAAAATGGCCGCCGTAAGTTTGTTGCACCTATCATTTACACTTTCTTGATTTTTTAGGAGTGTGCTTATGAGAGTCACGAACTTTTCTCTACGGATTATTGTTAAATAACCCAAAATGAACTCCCATGCATTTTTTTGTAAATATTGGAGTAGAGGAACACTTTCAAAATGGCCGCCGTAAGTTTGTTGCACCTATCATTTATACTTTCTTGATTTTTTAGGAGTGTGCTTAGGAGAGTCACGAACTTTTCTCTACGGATTATTGTTAAATAATCCAAAATGAACTCCCATGCATTTTTTTGTAAATATTGGAGTAGAGGAACACTTTCAAAATGGCCGCCGTAAGTTTGTTGCACCTATCATTTATACTTTCTTGATTTTTTAGGAGTGTGCTTATGAGAGTCACGAAATTTTCTCTACGGATTATTGTTAAACAACCCAAAATGCACTCCCATGAATTTTTTTGTAAAGATTGGAGGAGAGGAACACTTTCAAAATGGCGGTAGTGAGTTTGTTGCACTTGTTCTATAGCCTTCCTCGATTTTTTACGCGTATGCGTATGCGAGGTACGAACTTTTCTCTGCGGATTATTATTAAATAACCCAAAATGCACTCCCATGAATTTTTTTGGACAGTTCGGAGTAAAGGAAAACTTTCAAAATGGCCGCCGTAAGTTTGTTGCACCTATAATTTATACTTTCTTGATTTTTTAGGAGTGTGCTTATGAGAGTCATGAACTTTTCTCTACGGATTATTGTTAAACGACCCAAAATGCACTCCCATGAATTTTTTTGTAAAGATTGGAGGAGAGGAACACTTTCAAAATGGCCGTCGTAAGTTTGTTGCACCTATCATTTATACTTTCTTGATTTTTTAGGAGTGTGCTTAGGAGAGTCACGAACTTTTCTCTACGGATTATTGTTAATCAACCCAAAATACTATCCCATGAATTTTTTTGGAAAGTTCGAAGGAAAGGAACACTTTCAAAATGGCCGCCGTAAGTTTGTAGCACCTATCATTTATACTTTCTTGATTTTTTAGGAGTGTGCTTATGAGAGTCACGAATTTTTCTCAACGGATTATTGTTAAATAACCCAAAATGCACTCCCATGAATTTTTTGGAAAGTTCGGAGGAAAGGAACACTTTCAAAATGGCCGCCGTAAGTTTGTTGCATCTATCATTTATACTTTCTTGATTTTTTAGGAGTGTGCTTATGAGAGTCACGAACTTTTCTCTACGGATTATTGTTAAACAACCCAGAATGCACTCCCATGAATTTTTTTGTAAAGATTGGAGGAGAGGAACACTTTCAAAATGGCGGTTGTGAGTTTGTTGCACGTGTTCTATAGCCTTCCTCGATTTTTTACGCGTATGCTTATGAGAGTCACGAACTTTCCTCTACGGATTATTGTTAAATAACCCAAAATGCACTCCCGTGAATTTTTTTAGAAAGTTCGGAGGAAAGGAACACTTTCAAAATGGCCGCCGAAATTTCGTTGCACCTGTCATTTATTCTTTCTTGATTTTTTAGGCGTATGGTTATGGGAGTCACGAACTTTTCTCTGCGGATTATTGTTAATCAACCCAAAATACAATCCCATGAATTTTTTTGGAAAGTTCGGAGGAAAGGAACACTTTCAAAATGGCCGCCGTAAGTTTGGTGCACCTATCATTTATACTTTCTTGATATTTTAGGAGTTTGCTTATGTGAGTCACGAACATTTCTCTACGGATTATTGTTAAACAACCCAAAATGCACTCCCATGACTTTTTTTGGAAAGTTCGGAGGAAAGGAACACTTTCAAAATGGCCGCCGTAAGTTTGTTGCACCTATCATTTATACTTTCTTGATTTTTTAGGAGTGTGCTTATGAGAGTCACGAACTTTTCTCTACGGATTATTCTTAAACAACCCAGAATGCACTCCCATGAATTTTTTTGTAAAGATTGGAGGAGAGGAACACTTTCAAAATGGCGGTTGTGAGTTTGTTGCACGTGTTCTATAGCCTTCCTCGATTTTTTACGCGTATGCTTATGAGAGTCACGAACTTTCCTCTACGGATTATTGTTAAATAACCCAAAATGCACTCCCGTGAATTTTTTTAGAAAGTTCGGAGGAAAGGAACACTTTCAAAATGGCCGCCGAAATTTCGTTGCACCTGTCATTTATTCTTTCTTGATTTTTTAGGCGTATGTTTATGGGAGTCACGAACTTTTCTCTGCGGATTATTGTTAATCAACCCAAAATACAATCCCACGAATTTTTTTGGAAAGTTCGGAGGAAAGGAACACTTTCAAAATGGCCGCCGTAAGTTTGTTGCACCTATCATTTATACTTTCTTGACTTTTTAGGAGTGTGCTTATTAGAGTCACGAACTTTTCTCTACGGATTATTGTTAATCAACCCGAAATACAATCCCATGAATTTTTTTGGAAAGTTCGGAGGTCAGGAACACTTTCAAAATGGCGGTTGTGAGTTTGTTGCACGTGTTCTATAGCCTTCCTCGATTTTTTTCGCGTATGCTTATGAGAGTCACGAACTTTTCTCTGCGGATTATTGTTAATCAACCCAAAATACAGTCCCATGAATTTTTTTGGAAAGTACGGAGGAAAGGAACACTTTCAAAATGGCCGCCGTAAGTTTGGTGCACCTATCATTTATACTTTCTTGATATTTTAGGAGTTTGCTTATGTGAGTCACGAACCTTTCTCTACGGATTATTGTTAAACAACCAAAAATGCACTCCCATGACTTTTTTTGTAAAGATTGGAGTAGAGGAACACTTTCAAAATGGCGGTTGTGAGTTTGTTGCACGTGTTCTATAGCCTTCCTCGATTTTTTACGCGTATGCTTATGCGAGTCACGAATTTTTCTCTACGGATTATTATTAAATAACCCAAAATGCACTCCCATGAATTTTTTTAGAAAGTTCGGAGGAAAGGAACACTTTCAAAATGGCCGCCGAAATTTCGTTGCACGTGTCATTTATTCTTTCTTGATTTTTTAGGCGTATGCTTATGCGAGTCACGAACTTTTCTCTGCGGATTATTGTTAATCAACCCAAAATACAATCCCATGAATTTTTTTGTAAAGATTGGAGGAGAGGAACACTTTCAAAATGGCCGCCGTAAGTTTGTTGCACCTATCATTTATACTTTCTTGATTTTTTAGGAGTGAGCTTATGAGAGTCACGAACTTTTCTCTACGGATTATTGTTAATCAACCCAAAATACAATCCCATGAATTTTTTTGGAAAGTTCGGAGGAAAGGAACACTTTCAAAATGGCCGCCGTAATTTTGTTGCACATATCATTTATACTTTCTTGAATTTTTAGGAGTGTGCTTATGAGAGTCACGAACTTTTCTCTACGGATTATTGTTAAACAACCCAGAATGCACTCCCATGAATTTTTTTGTAAAGATTGGAGGAGAGGAACACTTTCAAAATGGCCGCCGTAAGTTTGGTGCACCTATCATTTATACTTTCTTGATATTTTATGAGTTTGATTATGTGAGTCACGAACCTTTCTCTACGGATTATAGTTATACAACCCAAAATGCACTCCCATGACTTTTTTTGGAAAGTTCGGAGGAAAGGAACACTTTCAAAATGGCCGCCGTAAGTTTGTTGCACCTATCATTTATACTTTCTTGATTTTTTAGGAGTGTGCTTATGAGAGTCACGAACTTTTCTCTACGGATTATTCTTAAACAACCCAGAATGCACTCCCATGAATTTTTTTGTAAAGATTGGAGGAGAGGAACACTTTCAAAATGGCGGTTGTGAGTTTGTTGCACGTGTTCTATAGCCTTCCTCGATTTTTTACGCGTATGCTTATGAGAGTCACGAACTTTCCTCTACGGATTATTGTTAAATAACCCAAAATGCACTCCCGTGAATTTTTTTAGAAAGTTCGGAGGAAAGGAACACTTTCAAAATGGCCGCCGTAAGTTTGGTGCACCTATCATTTATACTTTCTTGATATTTTAGGAGTTTGCTTATGTGAGTCACGAACCTTTCTCTACGGATTATTGTTATACAACCCAAAATGCAGTCCCATGAATTTTTTTGGAAAGTACGGAGGAATGGAACACTTTCAAAATGGCCGCCGTAAGTTTGGTGCACCTATCATTTATACTTTCTTGATATTTTAGGAGTTTGCTTATGTGAGTCACGAACCTTTCTCTACGGATTATTGTTAAACAACCCAAAATGCACTCCCATGACTTTTTTTGTAAAGATTGGAGTAGAGGAACACTTTCAAAATGGCGGTTGTGAGTTTGTTGCACGTCTTCTATAGCCTTCCTCGATTTTTTACGCGTATGCTTATGCGAGTCACGAACTTTTCTCTGCGGATTATTGTTAATCAACCCAAAATACAGTCCCATGAATTTTTTTGGAAAGTACGGAGGAAAGGAACACTTTCAAAATGGCCGCCGTAAGTTTGGTGCACCTATCATTTATACTTTCTTGATATTTTAGGAGTTTGCTTATGTGAGTCATGAACCTTTCTCTACGGATTATTGTTAAACAACCCAAAATGCACTCCCATGACTTTTTTTGTAAAGATTGGAGTAGAGGAACACTTTCAAAATGGCGGTTGTGAGTTTGTTGCACGTCTTCTATAGCCTTCCTCGATTTTTTACGCGTATGCTTATGCGAGTCACGAACTTTTCTCTACGGATTATTATTAAATAACCCAAATTGCACTCCCATGAATTTTTTTAGAAAGTTCGGAGGAAAGGAACACTTTCAAAATGGCCGCCGAAATTTCGTTGCACGTGTCATTTATTCTTTCTTGATTTTTTAGGCGTATGCTTATGCGAGTCACGAACTTTTCTCTGCGGATTATTGTTAATCAACCCAAAATACAATCCCATGAATTTTTTTGTAAAGATTGGAGGAGAGGAACACTTTCAAAATGGCCGCCGTAAGTTTGTTGCACCTATCATTTATACTTTCTTGATTTTTTAGGAGTGATCTTATGAGAGTCACGAACTTTTCTCTACGGATTATTGTTAAACGACCCAAAATGCACTCCCATGAATTTTTTTGTAAAGATTGGAGGAGAGGAACGCTTTAAAAATGGCGGCTGTGTGTTCGTTGCACGTGTTGTTTAGCCTTCTTCGATTTTTTACGCGTATGCTTATGCGAGTCACGAACTTTTCTCTGCGGATTATTGTTAATCAACCCAAAATACAATCCCATGAATTTTTTTGTAAAGATTGGAGGAGAGGAACACTTTCAAAATGGCCGCCGTAAGTTTGTTGCACCTATCATTTATACTTTCTTGATATTTTAGGAGTTTGCTTATGTGAGTCACGAACCTTTCTCTACGGATTATTGTTAAACAACCCAAAATGCACTCCCATGACTTTTTTTGTAAAGATTGGAGTAGAGGAACACTTTCAAAATGGCGGTTGTGAGTTTGTTGCACGTCTTCTATAGCCTTCCTCGATTTTTTACGCGTATGCTTATGCGAGTCACGAACTTTTCTCTGCGGATTATTGTTAATCAACCCAAAATACAGTCCCATGAATTTTTTTGGAAAGTACGGAGGAAAGGAACACTTTCAAAATGGCCGCCGTAAGTTTGGTGCACCTATCATTTATACTTTCTTGATATTTTAGGAGTTTGCTTATGTGAGTCATGAACCTTTCTCTACGGATTATTGTTAAACAACCCAAAATGCACTCCCATGACTTTTTTTGTAAAGATTGGAGTAGAGGAACACTTTCAAAATGGCGGTTGTGAGTTTGTTGCACGTCTTCTATAGCCTTCCTCGATTTTTTACGCGTATGCTTATGCGAGTCACGAACTTTTCTCTACGGATTATTATTAAATAACCCAAATTGCACTCCCATGAATTTTTTTAGAAAGTTCGGAGGAAAGGAACACTTTCAAAATGGCCGCCGAAATTTCGTTGCACGTGTCATTTATTCTTTCTTGATTTTTTAGGCGTATGCTTATGCGAGTCACGAACTTTTCTCTGCGGATTATTGTTAATCAACCCAAAATACAATCCCATGAATTTTTTTGTAAAGATTGGAGGAGAGGAACACTTTCAAAATGGCCGCCGTAAGTTTGTTGCACCTATCATTTATACTTTCTTGATTTTTTAGGAGTGATCTTATGAGAGTCACGAACTTTTCTCTACGGATTATTGTTAAACGACCCAAAATGCACTCCCATGAATTTTTTTGTAAAGATTGGAGGAGAGGAACGCTTTAAAAATGGCGGCTGTGTGTTCGTTGCACGTGTTGTTTAGCCTTCTTCGATTTTTTACGCGTATGCTTATGCGAGTCACGAACAAATTTATAAGTGTACATTCTTTCTCTAAAATGCATACTTACTGAGTTATATGCGATAGTTTCCGTCGTCTGTATACCAAGTTTCATTATTTATGGTTATTAATACATTCATTTACTACATAGCGTCCGGGGTATAGTAAAGTTTGTATTAAAAGTTTTTTAGAAATATTTGTAGATACGGTTTTTTGACTGCAAAAGTTGGATAAAGTTACGCTCCAATACCAACAAAGAATGTGGGTATCTACATGCATTTTTCTTCATCTGTTTTGTTTACCGTCACCGGACCCACTTTTCCAAATCAAAAAGCGTATCTAAAACAGATACGCTTTTCGATTTGTATTCTAGGTGAAGTCGAGGAGAAATACAGAAAATCGTGCAAATACTGTCGTCAGTCTGCAGATACCCATTTTCTACGTTTGCACTTCTCTAAAATCTCTGTAGATAGGATAATGAGGACCTAATTATCTCATTACAATAATTACAATTGGTAATTACTATTAACACAGATGAATGCGATTTTTCATGACGAATCGAACGGTATAAAAAACGCATTTTTCATAAAGAGTACAGATATCCACTTTCTTCATTTGCACGGCAGTAATTACCCGAGGGAATACTCGACTTTATTCCCATGTTGCATATAGAACATTATTTTCGACTTAACAATGACCACTTTATTGACTTAAAGAGAGGGACTTCCGGTAAAAACTAGAATTTATCGAAAAAATATATTAATATACAGAAAAATAATTTAAAAAAATGCATTTACGGGAAAAAGTAAATTTGCGGGAATCATATGCTATTTCTGTTCCGCTTTTCAGGTCAATAAAGTGTCTATTACGGTAGAGTCGGGAATAAACTACTTTATATCGTAATGAATATTAAATGATTTTGTTTTCATGCTAAATTTTGTAATTAATTTTATATAGAACAATTTAGTTTTTCATTTTTTATCTGCGGCGGTATGGATGATTTTGATAGAGAACTTGAGCCGATTCATCAATTTGTTTGAATTTTGCAAAATGAACCAGATTTAGAAAAGTTACAGCTATCGACAATTTCTTTATAACGTCAAGATTCATGCGATTTCAAAGGCGCCGCATATGAACCATGGCGACATGAGGGTTTTCGAAGCACTATATCTTTTTTAATTTTGGTTGTATTGCAAAAATTCGAAAAGTTTACAAAGGAAGTATGCTATAATCTATCAGAATATGATATAATAGTACATTATGCAACGAGGGGCGACAGTAGCAAATTTTTCCCGTGGGTGGGTTTACTGCCAAAGCGAGAAGATTTTTCCCGATGGTGCGTTTAAGGCACGAGTGAAGCAAGGGCAGTAATCACCCTCTGGAAAAATCTTCTCGCGATGGCAGTAACCACCTGAGGGAAAAATATTCTTTGGTCCCGTGTTATATATAGTATTTTATTTCACTCTTGATCGTGGTCACTTTTTGACCCTGAAAAACGGGGCAGACGCCTTTCTTTTTTATATTTTGATAGGTAGATCTAGAAGAATGCGTATGCGCGCGCAGGCACCTTATCCCTTTTCATTCCGCTACGTAATGTTATGTAAATCTAGGTAGAATATATATTCTACTGTATGTATGTACCTTATGTAAATCAAATGAAAAATATGTAAATAAATATTTTGTTTATTTTGTAATTACAATTTCTGTATTTTTTGAAAAAAAAAAACACTAGATGAATTTTAGAAAAAGTTAGCAGGGTACCCCCTTAAAACTACCAAGAAAGCATTCCACGTCATTGGGACAGGGCTTAAAATTTGCCGCTTTTTTGCCGTAAAACAACCCTGCACTCAGATTTAGACGAAAATTTTTTTAAGCGCTCATAAGCGCCAGAATTCTCTAACTCAAGATAAAGTTAGCAGGGTACTCCCGTAAAATCCACTAGACTAGATCCTACACTATTGAGTAGGGGCTCAAAATTTGCCGTAAATAATTCGTAAATTATCCGTCGAAGCGAAGAATTTGCCGCGGATTTATTTTTAAAACTAACCGGGTCCCTGCTAACTTTGGAAAAAGTTAGCAACTTACCCCTCATAAGCTATCAAGGAAGTATTCCACGTTATTGGGACAGGTCTTAAATATTGCCGCTTTTTTGCCGTAAAGACCCCCTGCACTAAGAGTTACTTGAATCGTCTTTTACCGCGCATAAGCGCCAGAATTTTCCAATTCAACATGAATTTGGCAGGGTACTCCCGTACAATCGAATAGACTAGATCCTACGCTGTGTAGGGGCTCAAAATTTGCCGTCAATAATCCTTAAATTATCCGTCGAGACGTGAAATTTAGGACAGGTCTTAAAATTTTCCGCTATTTTGCCGTAAAACAACACTGTTCTCAGATTTACTCGAAACATTTTGTAGCGCTCATAGCGCCAGAATTTTCCACCTTAAGATGAAGTTGGCAGGGCACCCCCATAAAATACACTAAACTGCGTTCTAGACTATTGTGTAGGGGCTCAAAATTTGCCGTAAATTATCCGTAAATTATCCGTCGAGGCGAGAAATTTGCCGCGGATTTATTTTTAAAACTAACTGGGTACCTTGCTAACTTTTTCCAAAGTTAGCAGGGACCCGGTATTTTTTTTAAATAAATCTGCGGCAATTTTTTCGCCTCGACGGATAATTTACGGATTGTTTACGGCAAATTTTGAGCCCTTACCTAACAGTTTAGGATGGATTTTTGTGGATTCTAAGGCGGTACCCTGCCATCTTCATTTTGAGTTGAAAAATTCTGGCGCTCAAGAGCAGTACAAAATTCTTCGAGCAAATCTGAGAGTAAGTTTGTTTTACGACAAAAAAGCGGCAAAATGTAAGCCCTATGTCCAAATGACGTGGTAAACTTCCTTGATAGTTTTAAGGAGGGTACCTTGCTAACTTTTTCCAAAATTAGCAGAGACCCGGTTACTTTAAAAATAAATCCGCGGCAATTTTTTTGCCTCGACGGATAATTTACCGATTATTTACGGCAAATTTTGCGCACTTACCCAATAGTTTAGGATGAAGTTTAGTGGATTTTACGGGGGTACCCTGCCAACTTGTTCTTGAGTTGGAAAATTCTGGCTCTTATGCGCGGTAAAAAATGTTTCAAGTAAATCTGAGTGCAGGCTGGCTTTACGGCAAAAAAGCGGCAAATTTGAAACCCTGTCCCAATGATGTGAAATGCTTCCTTGGTAGTTTTAAGTGGGTACCTTGCCAACTTAACCGTAAGTTAGCAGGGTACCCGGTTATTTTTAAAAATAAATCCACGGCAATTTCGTTGCCTGTACGGATAATTTACGGATAATTTACGGCAAATTGTGAGCCGTAACCCAGTAGTCTAGGATCTAATCTAGTGTATTTTACGTGGGTACCCTGCCAACTTCATGTTGAGTTAGAGTATTCTGGCGCTTATGAGCGCTTAAAAAAATTTTCGTCTAAATCTGAGTGCAGGGTTGTTTTACGGCAAAAAAGCGGCAAATTTTAAGCCCTGTCCCAATGACGTGGAATGCTTTCTTGGTAGTTTTAAGGGGGTACCCTGCTAACTTTTTCTAAAGTTAGCAGGGTACCCGATTATTTTTAAAAATAAATCCGCGGCAAATTTTTCGTCTTCACGGATAATTTACGGATAAATTACGGCAAATTATCTATTAGTTTATATAACCTAAATAGAAAATGTCCATGCCAAGTTTAGGGAGGTGATCTAAGTAAGCACCGGAATAATAGTCCTAGTTTGGACTACCTTACGAAAGTAAATGAGCGCTACCCATGGGACCGATTCATCTCGATCGGTCGAGCTGGTCTGCTGCCGTTCTATATCGTTGTTTACAAGCACAGCTGTGCGTGTAATACGCATGCACGATAAACCCAACCTCTTCGACTCTTCCGACAACTGCTCACGCAAGCGATTACTTTGACTTGAATTGTAACGGATTACAAAATTAATATTATAAAAATGAAATAAAAGGTTATAAAATAAAAACGAATCGATAATCCTTAAAAGTTCTTTTTTATTTTAAACCTTCATAAAAATACCCTAAAAATTAGGTTTGATTGGATAAGATTACCGTGTAATTCCTAAGAAATAAGCGACCCAATTTTTGTTTTTAAAAGTAATCATAAAAAGTAAAAATCGATATAAAACAAACACGAATCCATAAATCACAAAAATTACTTTTATTTCAAACATTCATCAAAAGGCGAAAAAAAGCGTTCGTTGATAAAAAAATTACCCTGTAAAATGCATTGCATTGAAATACATTCTATCCGAATGGATTATATTAATTTTATCCCATAAAAATCTGAGAAGCTAAAACCCAAAAATCGAAAGGTTAAAAAAAACAAAAACATTGATCAATCAAAAATATTATTTATCAGCCGCTTTCGTGCGAAAAAACAAAAAATATGAAAATTAAAATTAACCTCGGATTACTGGAGATGTATAATAGAGGGATACATTGTATGCACGCTCATGCACACGCGCACGCACGCACGCACGCACGCACATACACACACACACACACACACACACACACACACACACACACACACACACACACACACATACACACACTTCACATATACGCACACGTACATTCATACGGTCATTTTCTAAGAGACAGTTGTATTTTGATTTCAATTGGCCCAAAATACGTTTCTAATATGTTATTTGGAAACATTTTTTTTAGTATTACAAAGTTTCCTTTAGGAGAAAGCAAAATGCAAAAATTATTTGTTATAAGTAAGTTAAGGTTGAAACCTTAATTACTACGCTGAAAACGGAAATTGATGTTTTTTAGTGTTTAAATTAAAATTCCCCCTTTTAATGACTTCTTATTCTCAATAATATTATTTTGTAATAACGGTTATCGGACTATTTTCCTCCATTAACCCTTTATGGCCCACATTTTTTTCTTAAAAAAATAGCTTTTTTCGTTACTTATTTTTTATTTTATTTATAACTATTTAACAATAAATAAAATATCAATTTTTGTTAATTAGTATTATAGATAAACCTCTTAGCTAATAAAAGAATGTAAAATCATTTATATACACCTATAAATAAAATGTTTATACATAAAAATCTTAGACGAAAGAGGTGGCTATTATAATCGCCACTAAACCACAAGGGGTTAAGAGGAGTCCGTATATCTACTGTCCTTGTCTATAATAACGTTTTTGTTATTTATTCAAATTGTAGATTATTAATTAAAAAACTAAAAGTTGGCCCCAATTGGTATTTAAATAAGGAATATTTTGATACCGTAAAAAGTATCTAAGATTCTCTCCTTTTCGAGAAAACTTTGGACCGCGAAAATTGAGGTTCGCTTTTCAAGAGACAATAAATGACACGTGCAACAAACTCACAACCGCCGTTTTTAAAGTGTTCCTCTCCTCCAATCTTTACAAAAAAATTCATGGGAGTGCATTTTGGGTTGTTTAACGATAATCCGCAGAGAAAAGTTCGTGACTCGCATAAGCATACGCGTAAAAAATCGAGGAAGGCTAAAGAACACGTGCAACGAAATTTCGGCGGCCATTTTGAAAGTGTTCCTTTCCTCCGAACTTTCCAAAAAAAATTCATGGGAGTGCATTTTGGGTTATTTAACAATAATCCGTAGAGAAAAGTTCGTGACTCTCATAAGCACACTCCTAAAAAATCAAGAAAGAATAAATGACACGTGCAACGAAATTTCGGCGGCCATTTTGAAAGTGTTCCTTTCCTCCGAACTTTCCAAAAAAATTCATGGGATTGTATTTCGGGTTGATTAACAATAATCCGCAGAGAAAAGTTCGTGACTCGCATAAGCATACGCCTAAAAAATCAAGAAAGAATAAATGACACGTGCAACGAAATTTCGGCGGCCATTTTGAAAGTGTTCCTTTCCTCCGAACATTCCAAAAAAAATTCATGGGAGTGCATTTTGGGTTGTTTAACGATAATCCGCAGAGAAAAGTTCGTGACTCGCATAAGCATACGCGTAAAAAATCGAGGAAGGCTAAAGAACAAGTGCAACAAACTCACAACCGCCATTTTGAAAGTGTTCCTCTCCTCCAATCTTTACAAAAAAATTCATGAGAGTGCATTTTGGGTTATTTAACAATAATCCGTAGAGAAAAGTTCGTGACTCTCATAAGCACACTCCTAAAAAATCAAGAAAGAATAAATGATAGGTGCAACAAACTTACGGCGGCCATTTCGAAAGTGTTCCTTTCCTCCGAACTTTCCAAAAAAATTCATGGGATTGTATTTTGGGTTATTTAACAATAATCCGTAGAGAAAAGTTCGTGACTCTCATAAGCACACTCCTAAAAAATCAAGAAAGAATAAATGATAGGTGCAACAAACTTACGGCGGCCATTTTGAAAGTGTTCCTTTCCTCCGAACTTTCCAAAAAAATTCATGGTTTTGTATTTCGGGTTGATTAACAATAATCCGCAGAAAAAAGTTCGTGACTCGCATAAGCATACGCCTAAAAAATCAAGAAAGAATAAATGACACGTGCAACGAAACTTCGGCGGCCATTTAGAAAAAGTTCCTTTCCTCCGAACTTTCCAAAAAAAATTCATGGGAGTGCATTTTGGATTGTTTAACGATAATCCGCAGAGAAAAGTTCGTGACTCCCATAAGCATACGCGTAAAAAATCGAGGAAGGATAAAGAACACGTGCAACAAACTCACAACCGCCATTTTGAAAGTGTTCCTCTCCTCCAATCTTTACAAAAGAATTCATGGGAGTGCATTTTGGGTTGTTTAACGATAATCCGCAGAGAAAAGTTCGTGACTCGCATAAGCATACGCGTAAAAAATCGAGGAAGGCTAAAGAACACGTGCAACGAAATTTCGGCGGCCATTTTGAAAGTGTTCCTTTCCTCCGAACTTTCCAAAAAAATTCATGGGAGTGCATTTTGGGATATTTAACAATAATCCGTAGAGAAAAGTTCGTGACTCTCATAAGTACACTCCTAAAAAATCAAGAAAGAATAAATGATAGGTGCAACAAACTTACGGCGGCCATTTTGAAAGTGTTCCTTTCCTCCGAACTTTCCAAAAAAATTCATGGGATTGTATTTTGGGTTGATTAACAATAATCCGCAGAGAAAAGATCGTGACTCTCATAAGCACACGCCTAAAAAATCGAGGAAGGCTAAAGAACACGTGCAACGAAATTTCGGCGGCCATTTTGAAAGTGTTCCTTTCCTCCGAACTTTCCAAAAAAATTCATGGGAGTGCATTTTGGGATATTTAACAATAATCCGTAGAGAAAAGTTCGTGACTCTCATAAGTACACTCCTAAAAAATCAAGAAAGAATAAATGATAGGTGCAACAAACTTACGGCGGCCATTTTGAAAGTGTTCCTTTCCTCCGAACTTTCCAAAAAAATTCATGGGATTGTATTTTGGGTTGATTAACAATAATCCGCAGAGAAAAGTTCGTGACTCTCATAAGCACACGCCTAAAAAATCAAGAAAGAATAAATGACACGTGCAACGAAATTTCGGCGGCCATTTTGAAAGTGTTCCTTTCCTCCGAACTTTCCAAAAAAATTCATGGGATTGTATTTTGGGTTGATTAACAATAATCCGTAGAGAAAAGTTCGTGACTCTAATAAGCACACTCCTAAAAAATCAAGAAAGTATAAATGACACGTGCAACGAAATTTCGGCGGCCATTTTGAAAGTGTTCCTTTCCTGCGAACTTTCCAAAAAAATTCATGGGAGTGCATTTTGGGTTGTTTAACGATAATCCGCAGAGAAAAGTTCGTGACTCGCATAAGCATACGCGTAAAAAATCGAGGAAGGCTAAAGAACACGTGCAACAAACTCACAACCGCCATTTTGAAAGTGTTCCTCTCCTCCAATCTTTACAAAAAAATTCATGAGAGTGCATTTTGGGTTATTTAACAATAATCCGTAGAGAAAAGTTCGCGACTCTCATAATCACACTCCTAAAAAATCAAGAAAGAATAAATGATAGGTGCAACAAACTTACGACGGCCATTTTGAAAGTGTTCCTTTCCTCCGAACTTTCCAAAAAAATTCATGGGATTGTATTTTGGGTTGATTAACAATAATCCGCAGCGAAAAGTTCGTGACTCTCATAAGCACACGCTTAAAAAATCAAGAAAGAATAAATGACACGTGCAACGAAATTTCGGCGGCCATTTTGAAAGTGTTCCTTTCCTCCGAACTTTCCAAAAAAATTCATGGGATTGTATTTTGGGTTGATTAACAATAATCCGCAGAGAAAAGTTCGTGACTCTCATAAGCACACTCCTAAAAAATCAAGAAAGAATAAATGATAGGTGCAACAAACTTACGGCGGCCATTTTGAAAGTGTTCCTTTCCTCCGAACTTTCCAAAAAAATTCATGGGATTGTATTTTGGGTTGATTAACAATAATCCGCAGAGAAAAGTTCGTGACTCTCATAAGCACACGCCTAAAAAATCAAGAAAGAATAAATGACACGTGCAACGAAATTTCGGCGGCCATTTTGAAAGTGTTCCTTTCCTCCGAACTTTCCAAAAAAATTCATGGGATTGTATTTTGGGTTGATTAACAATAATCCGTAGAGAAAAGTTCGTGACTCTCATAAGCACACTCCTAAAAAATCAAGAAAGTATAAATGATAGGTGCAACAAACTTACGGCGGCCATTTTGAAAGTGTTCCTTTCCTCCGAACTTTCCAAAAAAATTCATGGGATTGTATTTTGGGTTGATTAACAATAATCCGCAGAGAAAGGTTCGTGACTCTCATAAGCACACTCCTAAAAAATCAAGAAAGAATAAATGATAGGTGCAACAAACTTACGGCGGCCATTTTGAAAGTGTTCCTTTCCTCCGAACTTTCCAAAAAAATTCATGGGATTGTATTTCGGGTTGATTAACAATAATCCGCAGAGAAAAGTTCGTGACTCGCATAAGCATACGCCTAAAAAATCAAGAAAAAATAAATGACACGTGCAACGAAACTTTGGCGGCCATTTAGAAATTGTTCCTTTCCTCCGAACTTTCCAAAAAAAATTCATGGGAGTGGACTTTGGGTTGTTTAACGATAATCCGCAGAGAAAAGTTCGTGTCTCGCATAAGCATACGCGTAAAAAATCGAGGAAGGCTAAAGAACACGTGCAACAAACTCACAACCGCCATTTTGAAAGTGTTCCTCTCCTCCAATCTTTACAAAAAAATTCATGGGAGTGCATTTTGGGTTGTTTAACGATAATCTGCAGAGAAAAATTCGTGACTCGCATAAGCATACGCGTAAAAAATCGAGGAAGGCTAAAGAACACGTGCAACGAAATTTCGGCTGCCATTTTGAAAGTGTTCCTTTCCTCCGAACTTTCCAAAAAAAATTCATGGGAGTGCATTTTGGGTTATTTAACAATAATCCGTAGAGAAAAGTTCGTGACTCTCATAAGCACACTCCTAAAAAATCAAGAAAGAATAAATGACACGTGCAACGAAATTTCGGCGGCCATTTTGAAAGTGTTCCTTTCCTCCGAACTTTCCAAAAAAATTCATGGGATTGTATTTCGGGTTGATTAACAATAATCCGCAGAGAAAAGTTCGTGACTCGCATAAGCATACGCCTAAAAAATCAAGAAAGAATAAATGACACGTGCAACGAAATTTCGGCGGCCATTTTGAAAGTGTTCCTTTCCTCCGAACATTCCAAAAAAAATTCATGGGAGTGCATTTTGGGTTGTTTAACGATAATCCGCAGAGAAAAGTTCGTGACTCGCATAAGCATACGCGTAAAAAATCGAGGAAGGCTAAAGAACAAGTGCAACAAACTCACAACCGCCATTTTGAAAGTGTTCCTCTCCTCCAATCTTTACAAAAAAATTCATGAGAGTGCATTTTGGGTTATTTAACAATAATCCGTAGAGAAAAGTTCGTGACTCTCATAAGCACACTCCTAAAAAATCAAGAAAGAATAAATGATAGGTGCAACAAACTTACGGCGGCCATTTCGAAAGTGTTCCTTTCCTCCGAACTTTCCAAAAAAATTCATGGGATTGTATTTTGGGTTATTTAACAATAATCCGTAGAGAAAAGTTCGTGACTCTCATAAGCACACTCCTAAAAAATCAAGAAAGAATAAATGATAGGTGCAACAAACTTACGGCGGCCATTTTGAAAGTGTTCCTTTCCTCCGAACTTTCCAAAAAAATTCATGGTATTGTATTTCGGGTTGATTAACAATAATCCGCAGAAAAAAGTTCGTGACTCGCATAAGCATACGCCTAAAAAATCAAGAAAGAATAAATGACACGTGCAACGAAACTTCGGCGGCCATTTAGAAAAAGTTCCTTTCCTCCGAACTTTCCAAAAAAAATTCATGGGAGTGCATTTTGGATTGTTTAACGATAATCCGCAGAGAAAAGTTCGTGACTCCCATAAGCATACGCGTAAAAAATCGAGGAAGGATAAAGAACACGTGCAACAAACTCACAACCGCCATTTTGAAAGTGTTCCTCTCCTCCAATCTTTACAAAAGAATTCATGGGAGTGCATTTTGGGTTGTTTAACGATAATCCGCAGAGAAAAGTTCGTGACTCGCATAAGCATACGCGTAAAAAATCGAGGAAGGCTAAAGAACACGTGCAACGAAATTTCGGCGGCCATTTTGAAAGTGTTCCTTTCCTCCGAACTTTCCAAAAAAATTCATGGGAGTGCATTTTGGGATATTTAACAATAATCCGTAGAGAAAAGTTCGTGACTCTCATAAGCACACTCCTAAAAAATCAAGAAAGAATAAATGATAGGTGCAACAAACTTACGGCGGCCATTTTGAAAGTGTTCCTTTCCTCCGAACTTTCCAAAAAAATTCATGGGATTGTATTTTGGGTTGATTAACAATAATCCGCAGAGAAAAGTTCGTGACTCTCATAAGCACACGCCTAAAAAATCAAGAAAGAATAAATGACACGTTCAACGAAATTTCGGCGGCCATTTTGAACGTGTTACTTTCCCCCGAACTTTCCAAAAAAATTCATGGGATTGTATTTTGGGTTGATTAACAATAATCCGTAGAGAAAAGTTCGTGACTCTCATAAGCACACTCCTAAAAAATCAAGAAAGTATAAATTATAGGTGCAACAAACTTACGGCGGCCATTTTGAAAGTGTTCCTTTCCTCCGAACTTTCCAAAAAAATTCATGGGATTGTATTTTGGGTTGATTAACAATAATCCGCAGAGAAAAGTTCGTGACTCTCATAAGCACACGCCTAAAAAATCAAGAAAGAATAAATGACACGTGCAACGAAATTTCGGCGGCCATTTTGAAAGTGTTCCTTTCCTCCGAACTTTCCAAAAAAATTCATGGGATTGTATTTTGGGTTGATTAACAATAATCCGCAGAGAAAATTTCGTGACTCTCATAAGCATACGCCTAAAAAATCAAGAAAGAATAAATGACACGTGCAACGAAACTTCGGCGGCCATTTAGAAAAAGTTCCTTTCCTCCGAACTTTCCAAAAAAAATTCATGGGAGTGCATTTTGGATTGTTTAACGATAATCCGCAGAGAAAAGTTCGTGACTCCCATAAGCATACGCGTAAAAAATCGAGGAAGGATAAAGAACACGTGCAACAAACTCACAACCGCCATTTTGAAAGTGTTCCTCTCCTCCAATCTTTACAAAAGAATTCATGGGAGTGCATTTTGGGTTGTTTAACGATAATCCGCAGAGAAAAGTTCGTGACTCGCATAAGCATACGCGTAAAAAATCGAGGAAGGCTAAAGAACACGTGCAACGAAATTTCGGCGGCCATTTTGAAAGTGTTCCTTTCCTCCGAACTTTCCAAAAAAATTCATGGGAGTGCATTTTGGGATATTTAACAATAATCCGTAGAGAAAAGTTCGTGACTCTCATAAGTACACTCCTAAAAAATCAAGAAAGAATAAATGATAGGTGCAACAAACTTACGGCGGCCATTTTGAAAGTGTTCCTTTCCTCCGAACTTTCCAAAAAAATTCATGGGATTGTATTTTGGGTTGATTAACAATAATCCGCAGAGAAAAGATCGTGACTCTCATAAGCACACGCCTAAAAAATCGAGGAAGGCTAAAGAACACGTGCAACGAAATTTCGGCGGCCATTTTGAAAGTGTTCCTTTCCTCCGAACTTTCCAAAAAAATTCATGGGAGTGCATTTTGGGATATTTAACAATAATCCGTAGAGAAAAGTTCGTGACTCTCATAAGTACACTCCTAAAAAATCAAGAAAGAATAAATGATAGGTGCAACAAACTTACGGCGGCCATTTTGAAAGTGTTCCTTTCCTCCGAACTTTCCAAAAAAATTCATGGGAGTGCATTTTGGGTTATTTAACAATAATCCGTAGAGAAAAGTTCGTGACTCGCATAAGCATACGCCTAAAAAATCAAGAAAGAATAAATGACACGTGCAACGAAACTTCGGCGGCCATTTAGAAAAAGTTCCTTTCCTCCGAACTTTCCAAAAAAAATTCATGGGAGTGCATTTTGGGTTATTTAACAATAATCCGTAGAGAAAAGTTCGTGACTCGCATAAGCATACGCCTAAAAAATCAAGAAAGAATAAATGACACGTGCAACGAAACTTCGGCGGCCATTTAGAAAAAGTTCCTTTCCTCCGAACTTTCCAAAAAAAATTCATGGGAGTGCATTTTGGATTGTTTAACGATAATCCGCAGAGAAAAGTTCGTGACTCCCATAAGCATACGCGTAAAAAATCGAGGAAGGATAAAGAACACGTGCAACAAACTCACAACCGCCATTTTGAAAGTGTTCCTCTCCTCCAATCTTTACAAAAGAATTCATGGGAGTGCATTTTGGGTTGTTTAACGATAATCCGCAGAGAAAAGTTCGTGACTCGCATAAGCATACGCGTAAAAAATCGAGGAAGGCTAAAGAACACGTGCAACGAAATTTCGGCGGCCATTTTGAAAGTGTTCCTTTCCTCCGAACTTTCCAAAAAAATTCATGGGAGTGCATTTTGGGATATTTAACAATAATCCGTAGAGAAAAGTTCGTGACTCTCATAAGTACACTCCTAAAAAATCAAGAAAGAATAAATGATAGGTGCAACAAACTTACGGCGGCCATTTTGAAAGTGTTCCTTTCCTCCAAACTTTCCAAAAAAATTCATGGGATTGTATTTTGGGTTGATTAACAATAATCCGCAGAGAAAAGATCGTGACTCTCATAAGCACACGCCTAAAAAATCGAGGAAGGCTAAAGAACACGTGCAACGAAATTTCGGCGGCCATTTTGAAAGTGTTCCTTTCCTCCGAACTTTCCAAAAAAATTCATGGGAGTGCATTTTGGGATATTTAACAATAATCCGTAGAGAAAAGTTCGTGACTCTCATAAGTACACTCCTAAAAAATCAAGAAAGAATAAATGATAGGTGCAACAAACTTACGGCGGCCATTTTGAAAGTGTTCCTTTCCTCCGAACTTTCCAAAAAAATTCATGGGATTGTATTTTGGGTTGATTAACAATAATCCGCAGAGAAAAGTTCGTGACTCTCATAAGCACACGCCTAAAAAATCAAGAAAGAATAAATGACACGTGCAACGAAATTTCGGCGGCCATTTTGAAAGTGTTCCTTTCCTCCGAACTTTCCAAAAAAATTCATGGGATTGTATTTTGGGTTGATTAACAATAATCCGTAGAGAAAAGTTCGTGACTCTAATAAGCACACTCCTAAAAAATCAAGAAAGTATAAATGACACGTGCAACGAAATTTCGGCGGCCATTTTGAAAGTGTTCCTTTCCTGCGAACTTTCCAAAAAAATTCATGGGAGTGCATTTTGGGTTGTTTAACGATAATCCGCAGAGAAAAGTTCGTGACTCGCATAAGCATACGCGTAAAAAATCGAGGAAGGCTAAAGAACACGTGCAACAAACTCACAACCGCCATTTTGAAAGTGTTCCTCTCCTCCAATCTTTACAAAAAAATTCATGAGAGTGCATTTTGGGTTATTTAACAATAATCCGTAGAGAAAAGTTCGCGACTCTCATAATCACACTCCTAAAAAATCAAGAAAGAATAAATGATAGGTGCAACAAACTTACGACGGCCATTTTGAAAGTGTTCCTTTCCTCCGAACTTTCCAAAAAAATTCATGGGATTGTATTTTGGGTTGATTAACAATAATCCGCAGAGAAAAGATCGTGACTCTCATAAGCACACGCCTAAAAAATCGAGGAAGGCTAAAGAACACGTGCAACGAAATTTCGGCGGCCATTTTGAAAGTGTTCCTTTCCTCCGAACTTTCCAAAAAAATTCATGGGAGTGCATTTTGGGATATTTAACAATAATCCGTAGAGAAAAGTTCGTGACTCTCATAAGTACACTCCTAAAAAATCAAGAAAGAATAAATGATAGGTGCAACAAACTTACGGCGGCCATTTTGAAAGTGTTCCTTTCCTCCGAACTTTCCAAAAAAATTCATGGGATTGTATTTTGGGTTGATTAACAATAATCCGCAGAGAAAAGTTCGTGACTCTCATAAGCACACGCCTAAAAAATCAAGAAAGAATAAATGACACGTGCAACGAAATTTCGGCGGCCATTTTGAAAGTGTTCCTTTCCTCCGAACTTTCCAAAAAAATTCATGGGATTGTATTTTGGGTTGATTAACAATAATCCGTAGAGAAAAGTTCGTGACTCTAATAAGCACACTCCTAAAAAATCAAGAAAGTATAAATGACACGTGCAACGAAATTTCGGCGGCCATTTTGAAAGTGTTCCTTTCCTGCGAACTTTCCAAAAAAATTCATGGGAGTGCATTTTGGGTTGTTTAACGATAATCCGCAGAGAAAAGTTCGTGACTCGCATAAGCATACGCGTAAAAAATCGAGGAAGGCTAAAGAACACGTGCAACAAACTCACAACCGCCATTTTGAAAGTGTTCCTCTCCTCCAATCTTTACAAAAAAATTCATGAGAGTGCATTTTGGGTTATTTAACAATAATCCGTAGAGAAAAGTTCGCGACTCTCATAATCACACTCCTAAAAAATCAAGAAAGAATAAATGATAGGTGCAACAAACTTACGACGGCCATTTTGAAAGTGTTCCTTTCCTCCGAACTTTCCAAAAAAATTCATGGGATTGTATTTTGGGTTGATTAACAATAATCCGCAGCGAAAAGTTCGTGACTCTCATAAGCACACGCTTAAAAAATCAAGAAAGAATAAATGACACGTGCAACGAAATTTCGGCGGCCATTTTGAAAGTGTTCCTTTCCTCCGAACTTTCCAAAAAAATTCATGGGATTGTATTTTGGGTTGATTAACAATAATCCGCAGAGAAAAGTTCGTGACTCTCATAAGCACACTCCTAAAAAATCAAGAAAGAATAAATGATAGGTGCAACAAACTTACGGCGGCCATTTTGAAAGTGTTCCTTTCCTCCGAACTTTCCAAAAAAATTCATGGGATTGTATTTTGGGTTGATTAACAATAATCCGCAGAGAAAAGTTCGTGACTCTCATAAGCACACGCCTAAAAAATCAAGAAAGAATAAATGACACGTGCAACGAAATTTCGGCGGCCATTTTGAAAGTGTTCCTTTCCTCCGAACTTTCCAAAAAAATTCATGGGATTGTATTTTGGGTTGATTAACAATAATCCGTAGAGAAAAGTTCGTGACTCTCATAAGCACACTCCTAAAAAATCAAGAAAGTATAAATGATAGGTGCAACAAACTTACGGCGGCCATTTTGAAAGTGTTCCTTTCCTCCGAACTTTCCAAAAAAATTCATGGGATTGTATTTTGGGTTGATTAACAATAATCCGCAGAGAAAGGTTCGTGACTCTCATAAGCACACTCCTAAAAAATCAAGAAAGAATAAATGATAGGTGCAACAAACTTACGGCGGCCATTTTGAAAGTGTTCCTTTCCTCCGAACTTTCCAAAAAAATTCATGGGATTGTATTTCGGGTTGATTAACAATAATCCGCAGAGAAAAGTTCGTGACTCGCATAAGCATACGCCTAAAAAATCAAGAAAAAATAAATGACACGTGCAACGAAACTTTGGCGGCCATTTAGAAATTGTTCCTTTCCTCCGAACTTTCCAAAAAAAATTCATGGGAGTGGACTTTGGGTTGTTTAACGATAATCCGCAGAGAAAAGTTCGTGTCTCGCATAAGCATACGCGTAAAAAATCGAGGAAGGCTAAAGAACACGTGCAACAAACTCACAACCGCCATTTTGAAAGTGTTCCTCTCCTCCAATCTTTACAAAAAAATTCATGGGAGTGCATTTTGGGTTGTTTAACGATAATCTGCAGAGAAAAATTCGTGACTCGCATAAGCATACGCGTAAAAAATCGAGGAAGGCTAAAGAACACGTGCAACGAAATTTCGGCTGCCATTTTGAAAGTGTTCCTTTCCTCCGAACTTTCCAAAAAAAATTCATGGGAGTGCATTTTGGGTTATTTAACAATAATCCGTAGAGAAAAGTTCGTGACTCTCATAAGCACACTCCTAAAAAATCAAGAAAGAATAAATGACACGTGCAACGAAATTTCGGCGGCCATTTTGAAAGTGTTCCTTTCCTCCGAACTTTCCAAAAAAATTCATGGGATTGTATTTCGGGTTGATTAACAATAATCCGCAGAGAAAAGTTCGTGACTCGCATAAGCATACGCCTAAAAAATCAAGAAAGAATAAATGACACGTGCAACGAAATTTCGGCGGCCATTTTGAAAGTGTTCCTTTCCTCCGAACATTCCAAAAAAAATTCATGGGAGTGCATTTTGGGTTGTTTAACGATAATCCGCAGAGAAAAGTTCGTGACTCGCATAAGCATACGCGTAAAAAATCGAGGAAGGCTAAAGAACAAGTGCAACAAACTCACAACCGCCATTTTGAAAGTGTTCCTCTCCTCCAATCTTTACAAAAAAATTCATGAGAGTGCATTTTGGGTTATTTAACAATAATCCGTAGAGAAAAGTTCGTGACTCTCATAAGCACACTCCTAAAAAATCAAGAAAGAATAAATGATAGGTGCAACAAACTTACGGCGGCCATTTCGAAAGTGTTCCTTTCCTCCGAACTTTCCAAAAAAATTCATGGGATTGTATTTTGGGTTATTTAACAATAATCCGTAGAGAAAAGTTCGTGACTCTCATAAGCACACTCCTAAAAAATCAAGAAAGAATAAATGATAGGTGCAACAAACTTACGGCGGCCATTTTGAAAGTGTTCCTTTCCTCCGAACTTTCCAAAAAAATTCATGGTATTGTATTTCGGGTTGATTAACAATAATCCGCAGAAAAAAGTTCGTGACTCGCATAAGCATACGCCTAAAAAATCAAGAAAGAATAAATGACACGTGCAACGAAACTTCGGCGGCCATTTAGAAAAAGTTCCTTTCCTCCGAACTTTCCAAAAAAAATTCATGGGAGTGCATTTTGGATTGTTTAACGATAATCCGCAGAGAAAAGTTCGTGACTCCCATAAGCATACGCGTAAAAAATCGAGGAAGGATAAAGAACACGTGCAACAAACTCACAACCGCCATTTTGAAAGTGTTCCTCTCCTCCAATCTTTACAAAAGAATTCATGGGAGTGCATTTTGGGTTGTTTAACGATAATCCGCAGAGAAAAGTTCGTGACTCGCATAAGCATACGCGTAAAAAATCGAGGAAGGCTAAAGAACACGTGCAACGAAATTTCGGCGGCCATTTTGAAAGTGTTCCTTTCCTCCGAACTTTCCAAAAAAATTCATGGGAGTGCATTTTGGGATATTTAACAATAATCCGTAGAGAAAAGTTCGTGACTCTCATAAGCACACTCCTAAAAAATCAAGAAAGAATAAATGATAGGTGCAACAAACTTACGGCGGCCATTTTGAAAGTGTTCCTTTCCTCCGAACTTTCCAAAAAAATTCATGGGATTGTATTTTGGGTTGATTAACAATAATCCGCAGAGAAAAGTTCGTGACTCTCATAAGCACACGCCTAAAAAATCAAGAAAGAATAAATGACACGTTCAACGAAATTTCGGCGGCCATTTTGAACGTGTTACTTTCCCCCGAACTTTCCAAAAAAATTCATGGGATTGTATTTTGGGTTGATTAACAATAATCCGTAGAGAAAAGTTCGTGACTCTCATAAGCACACTCCTAAAAAATCAAGAAAGTATAAATTATAGGTGCAACAAACTTACGGCGGCCATTTTGAAAGTGTTCCTTTCCTCCGAACTTTCCAAAAAAATTCATGGGATTGTATTTTGGGTTGATTAACAATAATCCGCAGAGAAAAGTTCGTGACTCTCATAAGCACACGCCTAAAAAATCAAGAAAGAATAAATGACACGTGCAACGAAATTTCGGCGGCCATTTTGAAAGTGTTCCTTTCCTCCGAACTTTCCAAAAAAATTCATGGGATTGTATTTTGGGTTGATTAACAATAATCCGCAGAGAAAATTTCGTGACTCTCATAAGCATACGCCTAAAAAATCAAGAAAGAATAAATGACACGTGCAACGAAACTTCGGCGGCCATTTAGAAAAAGTTCCTTTCCTCCGAACTTTCCAAAAAAAATTCATGGGAGTGCATTTTGGATTGTTTAACGATAATCCGCAGAGAAAAGTTCGTGACTCCCATAAGCATACGCGTAAAAAATCGAGGAAGGATAAAGAACACGTGCAACAAACTCACAACCGCCATTTTGAAAGTGTTCCTCTCCTCCAATCTTTACAAAAGAATTCATGGGAGTGCATTTTGGGTTGTTTAACGATAATCCGCAGAGAAAAGTTCGTGACTCGCATAAGCATACGCGTAAAAAATCGAGGAAGGCTAAAGAACACGTGCAACGAAATTTCGGCGGCCATTTTGAAAGTGTTCCTTTCCTCCGAACTTTCCAAAAAAATTCATGGGAGTGCATTTTGGGATATTTAACAATAATCCGTAGAGAAAAGTTCGTGACTCTCATAAGTACACTCCTAAAAAATCAAGAAAGAATAAATGATAGGTGCAACAAACTTACGGCGGCCATTTTGAAAGTGTTCCTTTCCTCCGAACTTTCCAAAAAAATTCATGGGATTGTATTTTGGGTTGATTAACAATAATCCGCAGAGAAAAGATCGTGACTCTCATAAGCACACGCCTAAAAAATCGAGGAAGGCTAAAGAACACGTGCAACGAAATTTCGGCGGCCATTTTGAAAGTGTTCCTTTCCTCCGAACTTTCCAAAAAAATTCATGGGAGTGCATTTTGGGATATTTAACAATAATCCGTTGAGAAAAGTTCGTGACTCTCATAAGTACACTCCTAAAAAATCAAGAAAGAATAAATGATAGGTGCAACAAACTTACGGCGGCCATTTTGAAAGTGTTCCTTTCCTCCGAACTTTCCAAAAAAATTCATGGGAGTGCATTTTGGGTTATTTAACAATAATCCGTAGAGAAAAGTTCGTGACTCGCATAAGCATACGCCTAAAAAATCAAGAAAGAATAAATGACACGTGCAACGAAACTTCGGCGGCCATTTAGAAAAAGTTCCTTTCCTCCGAACTTTCCAAAAAAAATTCATGGGAGTGCATTTTGGGTTATTTAACAATAATCCGTAGAGAAAAGTTCGTGACTCGCATAAGCATACGCCTAAAAAATCAAGAAAGAATAAATGACACGTGCAACGAAACTTCGGCGGCCATTTAGAAAAAGTTCCTTTCCTCCGAACTTTCCAAAAAAAATTCATGGGAGTGCATTTTGGATTGTTTAACGATAATCCGCAGAGAAAAGTTCGTGACTCCCATAAGCATACGCGTAAAAAATCGAGGAAGGATAAAGAACACGTGCAACAAACTCACAACCGCCATTTTGAAAGTGTTCCTCTCCTCCAATCTTTACAAAAGAATTCATGGGAGTGCATTTTGGGTTGTTTAACGATAATCCGCAGAGAAAAGTTCGTGACTCGCATAAGCATACGCGTAAAAAATCGAGGAAGGCTAAAGAACACGTGCAACGAAATTTCGGCGGCCATTTTGAAAGTGTTCCTTTCCTCCGAACTTTCCAAAAAAATTCATGGGAGTGCATTTTGGGATATTTAACAATAATCCGTAGAGAAAAGTTCGTGACTCTCATAAGTACACTCCTAAAAAATCAAGAAAGAATAAATGATAGGTGCAACAAACTTACGGCGGCCATTTTGAAAGTGTTCCTTTCCTCCAAACTTTCCAAAAAAATTCATGGGATTGTATTTTGGGTTGATTAACAATAATCCGCAGAGAAAAGATCGTGACTCTCATAAGCACACGCCTAAAAAATCGAGGAAGGCTAAAGAACACGTGCAACGAAATTTCGGCGGCCATTTTGAAAGTGTTCCTTTCCTCCGAACTTTCCAAAAAAATTCATGGGAGTGCATTTTGGGATATTTAACAATAATCCGTAGAGAAAAGTTCGTGACTCTCATAAGTACACTCCTAAAAAATCAAGAAAGAATAAATGATAGGTGCAACAAACTTACGGCGGCCATTTTGAAAGTGTTCCTTTCCTCCGAACTTTCCAAAAAAATTCATGGGATTGTATTTTGGGTTGATTAACAATAATCCGCAGAGAAAAGTTCGTGACTCTCATAAGCACACGCCTAAAAAATCAAGAAAGAATAAATGACACGTGCAACGAAATTTCGGCGGCCATTTTGAAAGTGTTCCTTTCCTCCGAACTTTCCAAAAAAATTCATGGGATTGTATTTTGGGTTGATTAACAATAATCCGTAGAGAAAAGTTCGTGACTCTAATAAGCACACTCCTAAAAAATCAAGAAAGTATAAATGACACGTGCAACGAAATTTCGGCGGCCATTTTGAAAGTGTTCCTTTCCTGCGAACTTTCCAAAAAAATTCATGGGAGTGCATTTTGGGTTGTTTAACGATAATCCGCAGAGAAAAGTTCGTGACTCGCATAAGCATACGCGTAAAAAATCGAGGAAGGCTAAAGAACACGTGCAACAAACTCACAACCGCCATTTTGAAAGTGTTCCTCTCCTCCAATCTTTACAAAAAAATTCATGAGAGTGCATTTTGGGTTATTTAACAATAATCCGTAGAGAAAAGTTCGCGACTCTCATAATCACACTCCTAAAAAATCAAGAAAGAATAAATGATAGGTGCAACAAACTTACGACGGCCATTTTGAAAGTGTTCCTTTCCTCCGAACTTTCCAAAAAAATTCATGGGATTGTATTTTGGGTTGATTAACAATAATCCGCAGCGAAAAGTTCGTGACTCTCATAAGCACACGCTTAAAAAATCAAGAAAGAATAAATGACACGTGCAACGAAATTTCGGCGGCCATTTTGAAAGTGTTCCTTTCCTCCGAACTTTCCAAAAAAATTCATGGGATTGTATTTTGGGTTGATTAACAATAATCCGCAGAGAAAAGTTCGTGACTCTCATAAGCACACTCCTAAAAAATCAAGAAAGAATAAATGATAGGTGCAACAAACTTACGGCGGCCATTTTGAAAGTGTTCCTTTCCTCCGAACTTTCCAAAAAAATTCATGGGATTGTATTTTGGGTTGATTAACAATAATCCGCAGAGAAAAGTTCGTGACTCTCATAAGCACACGCCTAAAAAATCAAGAAAGAATAAATGACACGTGCAACGAAATTTCGGCGGCCATTTTGAAAGTGTTCCTTTCCTCCGAACTTTCCAAAAAAATTCATGGGATTGTATTTTGGGTTGATTAACAATAATCCGTAGAGAAAAGTTCGTGACTCTCATAAGCACACTCCTAAAAAATCAAGAAAGTATAAATGATAGGTGCAACAAACTTACGGCGGCCATTTTGAAAGTGTTCCCTTTCCTCCGAACTTTCCAAAAAAATTCATGGGATTGTATTTTGGGTTGATTAACAATAATCCGCAGAGAAAGGTTCGTGACTCTCATAAGCACACTCCTAAAAAATCAAGAAAGAATAAATGATAGGTGCAACAAACTTACGGCGGCCATTTTGAAAGTGTTCCTTTCCTCCGAACTTTCCAAAAAAATTCATGGGATTGTATTTCGGGTTGATTAACAATAATCCGCAGAGAAAAGTTCGTGACTCGCATAAGCATACGCCTAAAAAATCAAGAAAAAATAAATGACACGTGCAACGAAACTTTGGCGGCCATTTAGAAATTGTTCCTTTCCTCCGAACTTTCCAAAAAAAATTCATGGGAGTGGACTTTGGGTTGTTTAACGATAATCCGCAGAGAAAAGTTCGTGTCTCGCATAAGCATACGCGTAAAAAATCGAGGAAGGCTAAAGAACACGTGCAACAAACTCACAACCGCCATTTTGAAAGTGTTCCTCTCCTCCAATCTTTACAAAAAAATTCATGGGAGTGCATTTTGGGTTGTTTAACGATAATCTGCAGAGAAAAATTCGTGACTCGCATAAGCATACGCGTAAAAAATCGAGGAAGGCTAAAGAACACGTGCAACGAAATTTCGGCTGCCATTTTGAAAGTGTTCCTTTCCTCCGAACTTTCCAAAAAAAATTCATGGGAGTGCATTTTGGGTTATTTAACAATAATCCGTAGAGAAAAGTTCGTGACTCTCATAAGCACACTCCTAAAAAATCAAGAAAGAATAAATGATAGGTGCAACAAACTTACGGCGGCCATTTTGAAAGTGTTCCTTTCCTCCGAACTTTCCAAAAAAATTCATGGGATTGTATTTTGGGTTGATTAACAATAATCCGCAGAGAAAAGTTCGTGACTCTCATAAGCACACGCCTAAAAAATCAAGAAAGAATAAATGACACGTTCAACGAAATTTCGGCGGCCATTTTGAACGTGTTACTTTCCCCCGAACTTTCCAAAAAAATTCATGGGATTGTATTTTGGGTTGATTAACAATAATCCGTAGAGAAAAGTTCGTGACTCTCATAAGCACACTCCTAAAAAATCAAGAAAGTATAAATTATAGGTGCAACAAACTTACGGCGGCCATTTTGAAAGTGTTCCTTTCCTCCGAACTTTCCAAAAAAATTCATGGGATTGTATTTTGGGTTGATTAACAATAATCCGCAGAGAAAAGTTCGTGACTCTCATAAGCACACGCCTAAAAAATCAAGAAAGAATAAATGACACGTGCAACGAAATTTCGGCGGCCATTTTGAAAGTGTTCCTTTCCTCCGAACTTTCCAAAAAAATTCATGGGATTGTATTTTGGGTTGATTAACAATAATCCGCAGAGAAAATTTCGTGACTCTCATAAGCACACGCCTAAAAAATCAAGAAAGAATAAATGACACGTGCAACGAAATTTCGGCGGCCATTTTGAAAGTGTTCCTTTCCTCCGAACTTTCCAAAAAAATTCATGGGATTGTATTTTGGGTTGATTAACAATAATCCGTAGAGAAAAGTTCGTGACTCTCATAAGCACACTCCTAAAAAATCAAGAAAGTATAAATGATAGGTGCAACAAACTTACGGCGGCCATTTTGAAAGTGTTCCTTTCCTCCGAACTTTCCAAAAAAATTCATGGGATTGTATTTTGGGTTGATTAACAATAATCCGCAGAGAAAAGTTCGTGACTCTCATAAGCACACTCCTAAAAAATCAAGAAAGAATAAATGATAGGTGCAACAAACTTACGGCGGCCATTTTGAAAGTGTTCCTTTCCTCCGAACTTTCCAAAAAAATTCATGGGATTGTATTTCGGGTTGATTAACAATAATCCGCAGAGAAAAGTTCGTGACTCGCATAAGCATACGCCTAAAAAATCAAGAAAAAATAAATGACACGTGCAACGAAACTTTGGCGGCCATTTAGAAAGTGTTCCTTTCCTCCGAACTTTCCAAAAAAAATTCATGGGAGTGGACTTTGGGTTGTTTAACGATAATCCGCAGAGAAAAGTTCGTGTCTCGCATAAGCATACGCGTAAAAAATCGAGGAAGGCTAAAGAACACGTGCAACAAACTCACAACCGCCATTTTGAAAGTGTTCCTCTCCTCCAATCTTTACAAAAAAATTCATGGGAGTGCATTTTGGGTTGTTTAACGATAATCTGCAGAGAAAAGTTCGTGACTCGCATAAGCATATGCGTAAAAAATCGAGGAAGGCTAAAGAACACGTGCAACGAAATTTCGGCTGCCATTTTGAAAGTGTTCCTTTCCTCCGAACTTTCCAAAAAAAATTCATGGGAGTGCATTTTGGGTTATTTAACAATAATCCGTAGAGAAAAGTTCGTGACTCTCATAAGCACACTCCTAAAAAATCAAGAAAGAATAAATGATAGGTGCAACAAACTTACGGCGGCCATTTTGAAAGTGTTCCTTTCCTCCGAACTTTCCAAAAAAATTCATGGGATTGTATTTTGGGTTGATTAACAATAATCCGCAGAGAAAAGTTCGTGACTCTCATAAGCACACGCCTAAAAAATCAAGAAAGAATAAATGACACGTGCAACGAAATTTCGGCGGCCATTTTGAAAGTGTTCCTTTCCTCCGAACTTTCCAAAAAAATTCATGGGATTGTATTTTGGGTTGATTAACAATAATCCGTAGAGAAAAGTTCGTGACTCTCATAAGCACACTCCTAAAAAATCAAGAAAGTATAAATGATAGGTGCAACAAACTTACGGCGGCCATTTTGAAAGTGTTCCTTTCCTCCGAACTTTCCAAAAAAATTCATGGGATTGTATTTTGGGTTGATTAACAATAATCCGTAGAGAAAAGTTCGTGACTCTCATAAGCACACTCCTAAAAAATCAAGAAAGTATAAATTATAGGTGCAACAAACTTACGGCGGCCATTTTGAAAGTGTTCCTTTCCTCCGAACTTTCCAAAAAAATTCATGGGATTGTATTTTGGGTTGATTAACAATAATCCGCAGAGAAAAGTTCGTGACTCTCATAAGCACACGCCTAAAAAATCAAGAAAGAATATATGACACGTGCAACGAAATTTCGGCGGCCATTTTGAAAGTGTTCCTTTCCTCCGAACTTTCCAAAAAAATTCACGGGATTGTATTTTGGGTTGATTAACAATAATCCGCAGAGAAAAGTTCGTGACTCGCATAAGCATACGCCTAAAAAATCAAGAAAGAATAAATGACACGTGCAACGAAATTTCGGCGGCCATTTTGTAAGTGTTCCTTTCCTCCGAACTTTCCAAAAAAATTCATGGGAGTGCATTTTGGGTTGTTTAACAATAATCCGCAGAGAAAAGTTCGTGACTCGCATAAGCATACGCGTAAAAAATCGAGGAAGGCATGTGCAATTTCTGAATATTTTCAACCCCTAGTTAGGGGTAGTTTAAGGGTTGTAAATTTATGTATTCATGTTGCAAACATGTTTTCCAACGATATTTAATACATTAAAGGCGTTTTGAATGGACTTTGGAACGACTTACGAATTTACGAAATTTGTTGCAATGCAACAGTGCAAACTTCAACTTCATATAGAATCGCAATCACTCACTGATTCATTCGATACGCTATTATTCGATCCAACGTCTACAGAAGAAAAACAATCTGAATCAATTCCGCTATTATTGGTATCATGCTTCCTATACGCAGAGAACGAAGTAGAAGCTAGATTCTGATTTGAACAATAAACAGAAGAAGGAGAAGGAGGCAAGAAGAAAACATCAGCAAAGGAGTCATCATGAATTATTGCAGAATGATCAGGCGTAGATGGTGCTAAATAATCGTCGCGAGCTCTTTCAAATAATCGTCTCCTGCGAGCTCTGTGATCAACACTGCAATCTCTCAAAGGTTTCCTAGACCGTAAACTTTGAAGCCTATACATATCGCCGTGATGTTCAAGAAGAGTACAATAAACTTTCAAACCAACTAATGATTACTAACGAAGTAAGAAAGCAATGCAATATATATATAAATCTTTATTTCAGCCTTTAAGGCCCAGAAATGGACTTTGTGTACACATAAGTTCTTAACCTCACTCACTCTTCCATTCATCTTGTAACATATTATTATTGGTAATCTATCCGTTGTGTTTGAAGCTCTCAATCTCACTAAGGTGTCACGAATCAGACTTATTTATTTATTTTTTTCTTTTATCACATTTTATATAACCTTCTCATTTCGCATTTTTAATTTCTATCGTCATACAGCTTATAACCCTGCCTAACTTCACCGTGATACACATTTCTCTTGCCTTTTTACATTGTTTTACCTTTTACTTTACATTTTTTACATTTTTACATTTTCTTTTTTTACATTTTTTACATGTTTTACATTTTTACACTTTTTCTTTTTTACATTTTTACAACATGTTTTTACACTCTTCTTTCTGTTTGCAACATAATATCACTTACATAAATAAATTACATTACATAGGTTTTACAAGTCTTGAACAGTTTTTCACATAACTTATCCTTATCTATATATCTAAATATCGTATCCTTACTCTTAATTTTATCCACACATTCATCGTTCCATACCGTAGACAGCTCGGCCTTACGCTTTATAACCTATTACCTTCGCTGATTTTTTTATTTCGCTTTCCTAAGGTTACCTAATGTTCTATCTTTCCTTTTTTTCCTATCATTCCTCTCTATTTTTGAAGCTCTTTCCAAAGATTCTTAAAAGTATCAATCACAGTATTCTCACCTTTCTCGTTATAAATATCTTTAAATTCGAAGTTTACCTTTTCTAACAATTTTTTCATTATTTCTCTCGTTTGTTCGCATGGTTTTACAAAATGTTCTAGTGTTTCCCTATCTTTCTTACACAATCTACATAATTTTTCTTCCTCTCTAAGCCAGTATTTATTTCAGTTTTCAAAATTTCCGCATCTAATTTTCGCAATTATCTCAATATCTCCTTTTTTCCCGTTCTTTTTTAAATATTCAGGTAACCCTACCACGCTTATCCCTTTATAATTCCTATTGTATTTTGCTTCTCTTATCTTCATGTCTATCGTTTGCCTCTCTATGTCCCTATCCCTTCTTTCAGTTTCATCGTGTACATTCCGGTTCCTCTCTATCATATTTTGTACTTCCATCTCACTTAACCCTACGCTATTGTAATACTGTTTCCTCTCTATATTATACATACTGTTTAGCTTATCCGACGTTTTTTCTATCAATTTTTCTTTCTAACACATTTTTATAAGCCTATCTTCCCCTAATTTAGTTATCTTTTCTTCTAATTTAACTGCCCTACCCGTCCATTCAATTTTCATTTTTCCTATGCACGCCTCTCTATATATAATGTATCTTGGTGTACACATCTCCAGTTTTAGAACCCACCTAAAATAATCCATCTGAATTTTTTCTAACTCCTTCCTTTCTTCCCAGCCCCAAATCTCACATCCGTAGGCCATTACACTTTTAACCAGGTAGTTAAATAACATTTTCCTTCTTTTAAAATCGTTCCTGCATTTGTGTTCCCCTAAACCCCAAGTCTTTTTAGCTGCTACAATACCTTTTTTTGCTAATTCTGATATATGATCTTTATAGTTTCCCTCCCTGTTAAATGTAAATCCTAAATATTTAAATGAATGCGTTTCCTCTATCTCCTTCCCTCCCCATGTCCATCTTTCTTTTTTGCTGTTTCTTCCTCTATTGAAAACTAACACTTTTGTTTATTCCTCACTTAAAATCAATTTTCTGCTTTTCAAAAATTTTCTTAAAATTCCCATCATATCAATCAGTGCTTCCCTATTTTCCGCGAGAAGAACTATGTCATCCGCATAGGCCAGAGTCTGCAGCCTCACGTTTCCTATTTTGATACCTCCCAAATTTCTTTCTTTGAACATCTTTTCCATTCCTGCTATATAAATACAGAAAAGAATCGGACTTAGTACACACCCTTGTTTCAGCCCCTTAATCGTCCAAAATTCGCTCTGATAGGCTTTCTCCTATTCTTACCCTTACTTTTGTTTCCTCATAAATTTCTTTTATCCTTTCTATTATATATTTACTAATTCCCATCCTTTTCATACTCTCCCATAAAATATCCCTATCTACCGTATCGAATGCATCCTTTAAATCTACAAACATGGTATATAATCTATGGCCCCTACCCTTTGTTCTTTGTATTAAATGATTCAATATATAGATGTTGTCCATAGTAGACATCCCTTTCCTAAAACTTGCCTGCCCGTCAGATAAAATCCCTTTTCCTTCTAGTTCACTAACTAACCTCCTTCTAATTACTTCCGTGTATAGTTTGTACGCCGTTGACATAAGAGTAATTCCTCTGTAGTTTCTAGTTTCGTTCGGATTCCCTTTCTTGAATAACGGTACGATCAATCCCATTTTCCATTCTTCCGGTAATCCTTGTCCATCCCATACCTTGCCTATAATGCATATCAGTTTGTTAACAAGTCCTTGCCCTGCGTAAATCCATACTTCGTTAGGGATCCCATCCTCTCCTGGTGCTTTCCTCTTCTTCAGAAAACTCCAAGCATCTTTTATTTCCCTTGCTGATATTTTCTCTTTTTCTTTTTCCTCTTCTTCTTCACATTTTTGCCTGCTTTTTCCTAATTTTCTATTTTCTGATCCTTCTAGTTGAGAGACAAAATGTTCTTTCCATGCTTTTTCTTCTACCTTGCTCTCTACTTTAACTCTTTTTTTCCTTGATCTATTTAGAAACGCCCATACTTCGTTTTCGTTTTTAATCAGTCTCAGTTGCTCCTCTTCGAAAATTTTCCACTCTTTTTCTTTAATTTTACATAGTTCCCTCCACTCTCTTCTTTCTTCTTGGTACTTACTTCTACAATCTTCACCTCCTTTCCATTTTATATATGCTATTTTTGCTTTCCTTTTCTGTTTTGTACAGTTACGGTCCCACCATCTCTCGATTCCCAGTTTCCACTTTCTTACTTTAATGTCTTTTCTGGTCACTGCTTCTTCAATTATTCGTTTCGTATCCTCCCATCTTTTTTCTGTTGAGTCCCCTTCCTTCTCTACTATCTCTAGATCTTGAGTTTTACTTTTAAAGATTTCAATTGCCTCCTCGCTCCAAACATACACTCGTTTCAGTTTTGCTTCCTCTGATTTGCCTATCTTCTCCTTTTCTAACCTATCCCGTGATTCTTATAAAACTACACTGATTAGTGTATGATCTGATTCTATCCTTTCTTCTATTTGAAATTTGATCACTTTCTTCCTAGCATTTTCGTTAACTAACACATAATCTATTACCGTACTACCCCTTGCTCCTATATATGTAAATTCCCCCATTTCATCCCATGCAAAGTTTCCATTCAATATCGACCATCCGTCCCTCCCACAAAAGTTAATCATTTTACTACTACCGTTGTTTGCTATTTTATCCTTACTTTCCCTCCTTTCTTGCTCTAGTATATTCCCCTGTGTACCTATTAGGCTTCCTTCCTTCCCTATTCTTATATTAAAATCTCCTCCTATAATTACCTCACTTTCAAGTTCCTCGCTTTCTTTTTCCCAAATCTCATAATATTTTTCGATGTTCCCTGAATTGTATACAGACCAAATTACTATTTTTTTATTTTCGTCACTTATCTTTGTTTTTATTAGACCTTCTAGTATTTCCACAGTTTCTTCTCTATTTTCCTCTACCCATCCTTTTTTTATCCCTATTATGAATCCCCCTTTAGTTCTGCCTTTTTTAAATGTTTTTCTCGCTGGTATTATTCTCTATACAAAATTTTTCGACAGTTTTTTTCCCAGACTTTCGGCATCTTTTTCCTCAACCCACGTTTCTGACAAACTTACAAAATCGCCCTTTTCTAAAAATTCCCATACCTCTTTATATTTATTCCACACTCCTGCTATGTTCCAAAAAATGAGTTTCTTTTTTTCCACGTCCCATAATTTTATATTGTCCTCACTTTTTTCCTCTACTATCTCTACACTCCTCCATTTCTGACTTACTCTAAATCCTTACCTTGTATTGTTTCACTCTCATTTGATCAGCTCCTACATGACCTATTCCTAGCAGTACCTCCTTTTTCTTTCTCCATTTCCTCTTCAATCTCCTCCCTTTCTTCCCATTTCCTACATTCGTTTTTATAGAAAACTATACCTGTCCCCGATTTTACCATCCAACCTTCGCCCCTCCTTTCTTTAACCCATCTATGAATTTCCTCTTGCTTTTTCCTGTCGTCTACGTTGAGATCATTTTCAATAAAAACCCTTGTACCTCTCAATTTACTTTTTTTCTTCATAATCTCACTTTTATCCTGTTCTCTCACTTTAGCTACTATAACCGGTCCGCTCTTCCTTGCATATTCTACGATCGCGCTAACCTCTAGTTTCGTTTCTAACCAATTTGCCACCCACTCCTTCAAATTACCTCCCTCTACTTCTACTCCCCTTATAACAATATTATTCTTCCTCTCTAGCCTATCCTGTTCGTATATTATCCTTTTCATTTTTAAAACCTCTCTATCCGAAAATGACATGCCACTTCTACCGCTTACGCCCGATCTTCCGCACTCCAGACTCCACATTGAACCTGTGGCGCCACCTCCCGCCTCATCCACGAGGCTTATTCCGCTTTGCGTCGATTTTATCGACTGTAACTCTTCCCATTCTCTTTCTCTCTCTTCCCTATCTCGAATTTTCTTTTCCAACCTGTCCATGCGCTCGCTTAGTTCTTTCGTTACCGCGTTTAAATCTAACCTTATCTTTTCTATTTCTAGCCTTTCCTGCCTAATTTTTCTTACCTCTTCTAGTATCATATTCTTGAATTCCTCGTCTTTTTGCCTGTCCGTTTTCTCCTTTTCCCTCTTTCCCTCTTTGTCCGACTCCTTGAAGATGACCTTCCTCGTCACTTTTTCGTCCAGCGTAGTTTGACCCTTGGTTGCTGTGGCTGCTCCTGCCCTAGTCTCTATCCCATTCTCCGATTTCCCGGACGAGTTTTTCTTGTCCTTTTCTGGCGGCGCCATGCTCTCTTCTCTTTGTTCGCACGCGCTCGCTGTCAACCTAACCTCCAAATTTACCACGCTTTTTCTTTCTCCGCTAACGTTAAATCTACTTACAATTTTCTCCAACCCATTTATCCCACGCTACCCTTACTTATTTCCCTACTAATATTTCCCGACTATTTCGCCCAAAATTACCTAAAAACTCTTAAAAAACACAAAATCTTGGTCGAGCTGCCGTGCACACATTCACTCATTCAGACGACCTCTAACCAAGTCCGAAAGCAATGCAATAAATAAAAGAGAAAAATAACTTAAGCGAAAATGTGTTGCTCTCAAAAGACGACAATATCCTTACACTCCGACGTTGGTTATGGCCAAGAGTTTTCAGTGTAGGTGTTGCACTACCGTTCATTCTCCAACTACAGACCAATCCTATAAAACACATAACGTATTACGATACATTACATACATAATATTTATACTATAAATAAAATCAAGACAAATCTTGAGCTTTATTTGAAACTTAAAAATGGCTAACTAATCGCCTTACAATAACTGTTGTCGCTTGAGATTTATCTATATAACTGAAGTTAATGTCAAAAAGAAAAAATATATATATATATATATATATATATATATATATATATATATATATATATATATATATATATATATATATATATATATATATATATATATATATATATATATATATATATATATATATATATATATATATATAATACAACAGCAATTTTATATCTAATGTAACGAGCAAACAACAATTGTTACCGACAATTACTCGAGGACTCACTATTTTTATTTAATTTTCTATTTTTAATAAATATCTCTCTGAAATGTTGTTGTCCCATCAAAAACAACAACCTTTCAGAGAGATAATTTCTCAAATTTAAGAATTACATGAAAAAAGTGTTCCCCCGTATTTGTCACTAACAGGGCGTTCAGCATCACCTTAAATAATAATTTGCACTTTTAAGTATTACAAGTGAGACTTTTATCAGCACTACAATTAAAATTCAAAAATATTACTAAATGTGAACGTAAATAATTAAATAAATGTTCATTTCTATACGTAGACTGTATTGTAAGTTTTGTGTTTAACTGTCTGCATTACAAAGTTTACCTGTAGACTTGGACCCGGCTTTTCAGTTTGTGACTGATATTTCTTGCAATTGTTTGATGAAGAGGATCTCTTGGCCACAGTGATTTATGTTACTGTTTTCTGCTGTATTTTTAAGTATAGAAACATATAATAACTTTGCCTGTTACTCACTTTACGAATAATAATTGCCACCTTGAAGTGTGGTAATATGTATGACATATATATAATACTTAAAATTGAGACTTTTTATTGATATACTGAGTAACAAGCAAAGTTATTATAAGTTTCTTTACTTAAAAATACAGTAAAAAACAATAGCATAAGTCACTGCGGCTAAGGGATCCTTTGGAACTGTATATCTCAGAAAATTCACTTTCGAACTGGCTAACCGTGAGTAGGCTTACAGGTGAACATGTAAACAGGATCTACTTGTATAAAAAAAACTAATGCAATCAGTTTACTAATTACTCACAAAACATCTGTAGAAATTTTCAGACCTCTGAAGTCTATGAACAATAAATGTCACACTTTGAAGTGTGCAAAAATACACTGCGGCTAAGAGATCCTCATCAGTAATATAATGGATAACCCTGCTAAAAATATGCGATTGAAGTCGATTAAAAAAAATTCAAATTTTATTGAATTAAATTTATTTTAATTGATTGAATTGACTACCAGAAAACAAGTCAATTCAAAATGAATTGTGATTAATAAACTTTAATTGCAATTTAGTTCAATCCCTATATTTAGTATTGATTTCTATATATTTAAATTGACTTATATAACAGAATAGTTCATTTTTTTCGTATTGTATTTAATTACAATTTAGATAATACAGTTCAATGAATTTTAATATATTCTAATACTATTTGAATTTATCTAATTCAATGTATAAATTGACTATAAAACTTCTATCCAAATTAATTCATTTTTATGAATTCCAAACGTGAATAGATTTTAATACAGCTTATTCGTATAAGCCCTGAATTAACTTTAATCACGTTTGATAAATGAAAATTTTATTGAATTTTGTAGGTTGTGAATACTTTATTTATGAATTGACTTGAATCAATTCTTATGAGTATGGGAAATCAATAGATTTAAATACAGTTTATTCGTATAAGCCGCGAATCAACTTCAATAAACTTTAATAAACACACATTCTATTGAATTCTGTTGGTTGCAAATACCTTTCTCATTAATTGATTCTAATCAATTCCTATAAGTACAGGAAATCAATATAATTTAATGCAGTTTATTCATATTACGCGGGAATCAACTTAAATTAACTTTGATAAACATATTTGTTATTGAATGGTGTAGTTTGCGAATATCTTTTTTATTAATTGATTTTAGTCAATTTCTATAAGTATAAAATATGAATAGATTTAAATGCACTTTATCCGTACAAGCCGCAAATGAACTTGATAAACAAACTTTTTATTCAATTCTGTACATGTGCGAATTATCATGGGACAGTTTATGAAATTGTAGGAAGCTACATGCTAATCAATTGTCAGTGGTTTTTTTACAAATAATTCAAATGTTAATTTATTAGAACAATAAATTATATTTAAATTTAAAATTTAAGATGTCCCCAATTTGACATTTAAACTGTGAAAGTTTTCATGAATTAGAATAATTAACATTAATAAAAAATGGTACACTTTGAACTTTTTGCACTTATCGTCTACACAATGAATCATTACCTATATCTACTGTATATAATACTTTTATAAAAGGTTCTCTCGGTTGATATTTAAGAAAGTAATATTAGGTATTAATTAGGTTAATCTCACTCCAAACGGAATTAATTTATCGTAAGCATAAACAAATTGTTTCATGCTATTTTCGACAAATCGTACAAATTACATGAGTAATATTTATTTATTTTATTTAAATTATTTAAATTATTACTTATAACTGTACCATTACTTTTTGATAATATACGTATTTTCTATGAAACCACCTTTATTCAATTGGCCTCATATTGATCGTGAAAACTCATAAGCCCCATACAAGGCAATAGGAAAGAATACAAAACTAAAAAGTAAAATCTTGGCAAGTATAAGTTTCATTATTACCCACAATATAAATTAAAAGAAATATGTTATTTTCAAAATAAGACGTTCAATTATGAATTTCATGAATACGCTACAATTAAAATAGTAAACTTAAACTAATATTCTATTTAAAAAATAATGTAGTTTAAAATATTTCCATTTTTTACTAATTCTGATAATCTCAAATGAACACTAAAGAAATTAATGAAATCGATTAATAAATTGGCAAGTATTGTATTTTTATATAGTATGTTCATAGTTATATGTCGAAATTAAAGAGACCGTCAATGCACTATATTTTATATTGAACTACAGTTAAACCTGGAACATTGCTCGAGTTTGGGAAAAATAACCTCGAACAGTGCTCGAGTTACCTAAGGTTCGTAGCAATTAAGGTATAAACTGTTTGTCCGTAATATTATATTGGCTGGATTTCAAAAAGTATCAGTTAGCTTACCTATAATAGAAATGAATTTCCATATGCGCACTACATGTAACGCGAGTGGAATGTAGCGAGAGTATTATAGATCAATGTTTGAGGTTCGACTTTTTGACCTATTTCTTATCAACATGTATTTATGTCAAATTTAATGTCTTACAATATTAAATTTGAAAGGTATTATTCATTTGTATACTTTATACTAATTCATAAAAAAATGACATTGAGTTACAAATAAAAATATAATACTTGCCAATTTATTAATCGATTTAATTAATTTCTTTAGCGTTTATTTCAGATTATCGGAATTAGTAAAAAATAGAAATATTTTAAACTATAATATTTTTTAAATAATTTGTATACTTCATAATAATTAATAAAAGAAGGAAATTGATATACAAATAAAAATACAATACTTGCCAATTTATTAATCGATTTCATTAATTTCTTTAGCGTTCATTTGAGATTATCAGAATTAGTAAAAAATGGAAATATTTTAAACTACATTATTTTTTAAATAGAATATTAGTTTAAGTTTACTATTTTAATTGTAGCGTATTCATGAAATTCATAATTGAACGTCTTATTTTGAAAATAACATATTTCTTTTAATTTATATTGTGGGTAATAATGAAACATATACTTGCCAAGATTTTACTTTTTAGAAAGGTATTTTTTATAGATTTCACAACTTTTCCAGAGACGGAAATGTATTCTTACTATTCTCGAAAAAATAGAAATATTTTAAAAATAGAATATTAGTTTATGTTTACTATTTTAATTGTAGTGTATTTCTTTTAATTTATATTGTGGATAATAACGAAACATATAATTGCCAAGATTTTACTTTTTAGAAAGTTATGTGTTACTTTCAAATAAATAAATGTTTGTGTATGGGTAACTTGAAAGTTTCAATGACTCCATTTTCTTTTAAACTACTTGAAGTAATCGTTTGCAATTTTACCTAAACCATTATGTAGCCCTATTTGATTATAAAAATTCACTTAAAATAAATTTTGAAAAATTTATTCGACAGAACCTTATAATATTCTCATGTTTTATTCAGATATCAAGTCAACGCTGAGTGAAAAGAGTCTTTTTAACATAATTATAAACCTGAGCTTGCAAACATTTGATTAATTATAGTTTTATAATTTCATTAAAATGACCCTTATGAGCCAGCGTTAACTTTATATCTGGATAGAACATGAGTATATTATGTGTTACTTTCAAATAAATAAATGTTTGTGTATGGGTAACTTGAAAGTTTCATTGACTCCATTTTCTTTTAAACTACTTGAAGTAATCTTTTGCAATTTTACCTAAACCATTATGTAGCCCTATTGATTATGAAAATTCACTTAAAATAAATTTAAATAAAATTCTTTCGAAAAAACCTTATAGTATTCTCATGTTTTATTCAGATATCAAGTTAACGCTGGGTGAAAATAGTCTTTTTAATGTAATTATAAACCTGAGCTTGCAAACATTTGATTAATTATAGTTTTATAATTTCATTAAAATGACCCTTCTGAGCCAGCGTTGACTTTATATCTGGATAGAACATGAGTATATTATGTGTTACTTTCAAATAAATAAATGTTTGTGTATGGGTAACTTGAAAGTTTCATTGACTCCATTTTCTTTTAAATTACTTGAAATAATCTTTTGCAATTTTACCTAAACCATTACATAGCCCTATTTGATTATGAAAATTCACTTAAAATAAATTTTAAAAAAATTCCTTTGAAAGAACCTTATAATATTCTCATGTTTTATTCAGATATCAAGTCAACACTGAGTGAAAAGAGTCTTTTTAATGTAATTATAAACCTGAGCTTGCAAAAATTTGATTAATTATAGTTTTATAATTTCATTAAAATGACCCTTCTGAGCCAGCGTTGACTTTAGATCTGGATAAAACATAAGTATATTATGTGTTACTCTCAAATAAATAAATATTTGTGTATGGGTAATTTGAAAGTTTGATTGACTCCATTTTCTTTCAAACTACTTGAAATAATCTTTTGCAATTTTACCTAAACCATTATGTAGCCCTATTGATTATGAAAATTCACTTAAAATAAATTTAAATAAAATTCTTTCGAAAAAACTTTATAGTATTCTCATGTTTTATTCAGATATCCAGTTAACACTGGGTGAAAAGAGTCTTTTTAATGTAATAAAAACGTGAGCTTGCAAATATTTGATTAATTATAGTTTTATAATTTCATTAATATGACCATTCTGAGCCAGCGTTGACTTTATATCTGGATAAAACATGAGTATATTATGTGTTACTCTCAAATAAATAAATATTTGTGTATGGGTAACTTGAAAGTTTGATTGACTCCATTTTCTTTTAAATTACTTGAAATAATCTTTTGCAATTTTACCTAAACCATTATGTAGCCCTATTTGATTATAAAAATTAACTTAAAATAAATTTTAAAAAAATTTTTTTGACAGAACCTTATACTATTCTCATGTTTTATTCAGATATCAAGTCAACGCTGAGTGAAAAGAGTATTTTAAATGTAATTATAAACCTGATCTTGCAAACATTTGATTAGTTATAGTTTTATAATTTCATTAAAATGACCCTTATGAGCCAGCGTTGACTTTATATCTGGATAGAACATGAGTATATTATGTGTTACTTTCAAATAAATAAATGTTTGTGTATGGGTAACTTGAAAGTTTCATTGACTCTATTTTCTTTTAAACTACTTGAAATAATCTTTTGCAATTTTACCTAAACCATTATGTAGGCCTTTTTGATTATGAAAATTCACTTAAAATAAATTTAAATAAAATTCCTTCGAAAGAACCTTATAGTATTCTCATGTTTTATTCAGATATCAAGTTAACGCTGGTTGAAAATAGTCTTTGTAATGTAATTATAAACCTGAGCTTGCAAACATTTGATTAATTATAGTTTTATAATTTCATTAAAATGACCCTTCTGAGCCAGCGTTGACTTTATATCTGGCTAAAACATGAGTATATTATGTGTTACTCTCAAATAAATTAATATTTGTGTATGGGTAATTTGAAAGTTTGATTGACTTCATTTTCTTTTAAACTACTTGAAGTAATCGTTTGCAATTTTACCTAAACCATTATGTAGCCCTATTTGATTATAAAAATTCACTTAAAATAAAATTTAAAAAAAATTTTTCGACAGAACCTTATACTATTCTCATGTTTTATTCAGATATCAAGTCAACGCTGAGTGAAAAGAGTCTTTTTAATGTAATTATAAACCTGAGCTTGCAAACATTTGATTAATTATAGTTTTATAATTTCATTAAAATGACCCTTCTGAGCCAGCGTCGACTTTATATCTGGATAGAACATGAGTATATTATGTGTTACTTTCAAATAAATAAATGTTTGTGTATGGGTAACTTGAAAGATTCATTGACTCTATTTTCTTTTAAACTACTGGAAATAATCTTTTGCAATTTTACCTAAACCATTATGTAGGCCTTTTTGATTATGAAAATTCACTTAAAATAAATTTAAATAAAATTCCTTCGAAAGAACCTTATAGTATTCTCATGTTTTATTCGAATATCAAGTTAACGCTGGGTGAAAAGAGTCTTTTTAATGTAATTATAAACCTGAGCTGCAAACATTTTATTAATTATAGTTTTGTAATTTCATTAAAATGACTCTTCTGAGCCAGCGTTGACTTTAGATCTGGATAAAACATGAGTATATTATGTGTTACTCTCAAATAAATAAATATTTGTGTATGGGTAATTTGAAAGTTTGATTGACTCCATTTTCTTTCAAACTACTTGAAATAATCTTTTGCAATTTTACCTAAACCATTATGTAGCCCTATTGATTATGAAAATTCACTTAAAATAAATTTAAATAAAATTCTTTCGAAAAAACTTTATAGTATTCTCATGTTTTATTCAGATATCAAGTTAACACTGGGTGAAAAGAGTCTTTTTAATGTAATAAAAACGTGAGCTTGCAAACATTTGATTAATTATAGTTTTATAATTTCATTAATATGACCATTCTGAGCCAGCGTTGACTTTATATCTGGATAAAACATGAGTATATTATGTGTTACTCTCAAATAAATAAATATTTGTGTATGGGTAACTTGAAAGTTTCATTGACTCCATTTTCTTTTAAATTACTTGAAATAATCTTTTGCAATTTTACCTAAACCATTATGTAGCCCTATTTGATTATAAAAATTAACTTAAAATAAATTTTAAAAAAATTTTTTCGACAGAACCTTATACTATTCTCATGTTTTATTCAGATATCAAGTCAACGCTGAGTGAAAAGAGTCTTTTTAATGTAATTATAAACCTGAGCTTGCAAACATTTGATTAATTATAGTTTTATAATTTCATTAAAATGACCCTTCTGAGCCAGCGTTGACTTTATATCTGGATAGAACATGAGTATATTATGTGTTACTTTCAAATAAATAAATCTTTGTGTATGGGTAACTTGAAAGTTTCATTGCCTCTATTTTCTTTTAAACTACTTGAAATAATCTTTTGCAATTTTACCTAAACCATTATGTAGGCCTTTTTGATTATGAAAATTCACGTAAAATAAATTTAAATAAAATTCCTTCGAAAGAACCTTATAGTATTCTCATGTTTTATTCAGATATCAAGTTAACGCTGGGTGAAAATAGTCTTTGTAATGTAATTATAAACCTGAGCTTGCAAACATTTGATTAATTATAGTTTTATAATTTCATTGAAATGACCCTTCTGAGCCAGCGTTGACTTTATATCTGGATAGAACATGAGTATATTATGTGTTACTTTCAAATAAATAAATGTTTGTGTATGGGTAACTTGAAAGTTTCATTGACTCTATTTTCTTTTAAACTACTGGAAATAATCTTTTGCAATTTTACCTAAACCATTATGTAGGCCTTTTTGATTATGAATATTCACTTAAAATAAATATAAATAAAATTCCTTCGAAAGAACCTTATAGTATTCTCATGTTTTATTCGAATATCAAGTTAACGCTGGGTGAAAAGAGTCTTTTTAATGTAATTATAAACCTGAGCTGCAAACATTTGATTAATTATAGTTTTGTAATTTCATTAAAATGACTCTTCTGAGCCAGCGTTGACTTTATATCTGGATAGAACATGAGTATATTATGTGTTACTTTCAAATAAATAAATGTTTGTGTATGGGTAATTTGAAAGTTTGATTGACTCCATTTTCTTTTAAATTACTTGAAATAATCTTTTGCAATTTTACCTAAACCATTACATAGCCCTATTTGACTATGAAAATTCACTTAAAATAAATTAAAAAAAAATTCCTTTGAAAGAACTTTATAGTATTCTCATGTTTTATTCGGATATCAAGTTAACACTGGGTGAAAAGAGTCTTTTTAATGTAATTATAAACCTGAGCATGCAAACATTTGATTAATTATAGTTTTATAATTTCATTAAAATGACCCTTCTGAGCCAGCGTTGACTTTATATCTGGCTAAAACATGAGTATATTATGTGTTACTCTCAAATAAATTAATATTTGTGTATGGGTAATTTGAAAGTTTGATTGACTTCATTTTCTTTTAAACTACTTGAAGTAATCGTTTGCAATTTTACCTAAACCATTATGTAGCCCTATTTGATTATAAAAATTCACTTAAAATAAAATTTAAAAAAAATTTTTCGACAGAACCTTATACTATTCTCATGTTTTATTCAGATATCAAGTCAACGCTGAGTGAAAAGAGTCTTTTTAATGTAATTATAAACCTGAGCTTGCAAACATTTGATTAATTATAGTTTTATAATTTCATTAAAATGACCCTTCTGAGCCAGCGTTGACTTTATATCTGGATAGAACATGAGTATATTATGTGTTACTTTCAAATAAATAAATGTTTGTGTATGGGTAACTTGAAAGATTCATTGACTCTATTTTCTTTTAAACTACTGGAAATAATCTTTTGCAATTTTACCTAAACCATTATGTAGGCCTTTTTGATTATGAAAATTCACTTAAAATAAATTTAAATAAAATTCCTTCGAAAGAACCTTATAGTATTCTCATGTTTTATTCGAATATCAAGTTAACGCTGGGTGAAAAGAGTCTTTTTAATGTAATTATAAACCTGAGCTGCAAACATTTTATTAATTATAGTTTTGTAATTTCATTAAAATGACTCTTCTGAGCCAGCGTTGACTTTATATCTGGATAGAACATGAGTATATTATGTATTACTTTCAAATAAATAAATGTTTGTGTATGGGTAACTTGAAAGTTTCATTGACTCCATTTTCTTTTAAATTACTTGAAATAATCTTTTGCAATTTTACCTAAACCATTATGTAGCCCTATTGATTATGAAAATTCACTTAAAATAAATTTAAATAAAATTCTTTCGAAAAAACCTTATAGTATTCTCATGTTTTATTCAGATATCAAGTTAACGCTGGGTGAAAATAGTCTTTTTAATCTAATTATAAACCTGAGCTTGCAAACATTTTATTAATTATAGTTTTATAATTTCATTAAAATGACCCTTCTGAGCCAGCGTTGACTTTATATCTGGATAAAACATGAGTATATTATGTGTTACTCTCAAATAAATAAATATTTGTGTATGGGTAATTTGAAAGTTTGATTGACTCCATTTTCTTTTAAACTACTTGAAATAATCTTTTGCAATTTTACCTAAACCATTATGTAGGCCTTTTTGATTATGAATATTCACTTAAAATAAATATAAATAAAATTCCTTCGAAAGAACCTTATAGTATTCTCATGTTTTATTCAGATATCAAGTTAACGCTGGGTGAAAATAGTCTTTTTAATGTAATTATAAACCTGAGCTTGCAAACATTTGATTAATTATAGTTTTGTAATTTCATTAAAATGACACTTCTGAGCCAGCGTTGACTTTATATCTGGATAAAACATGAGTATATTATGTGTTACTCTCAAATAAATAAATATTTGTGTATGGGTAATTTGAAAGTTTGATTGACTCCATTTTCTTTTAAACTACTTGAAATAATCTTTTGCAATTTTACCTAAACCATTATGTAGGCCTTTTTGATTATGAATATTCACTTAAAATAAATATAAATAAAATTCCTTCGAAAGAACCTTATAGTATTCTCATGTTTTATTCAGATATCAAGTTAACGCTGGGTGAAAAGAGTCTTTTTAATGTAATTATAAACCTGAGCTTGCAAACATTTGATTAATTATAGTTTTGTAATTTCATTAAAATGACACTTCTGAGCCAGCGTTGACTTTATATCTGGATAGAACATGAGTATATTATGTGTTACTTTAAAATAAATAAATGTTTGTGTATGGGTAACTTGAAAGTTTCATTGACTCAATTTTCTTTTAAATTACTTGAAATAATCTTTTGCAATTTTACCTAAACCATTACATAGCCCTATTTGATTATGAAAATTCACTTAAAATAAATTTTAAAAAAATTCCTTTGAAAGAACCTTATAATATTCTCATGTTTTATTCAGATATCAAGTCAACACTGAGTGAAAAGAGTCTTTTTAATGTAATTATAAACCTGAGCTTGCAAACATTTGATTAATTATAGTTTTATAATTTCATTAAAATGACCCTTCTGAGCCAGCGTTGACTTTAGATCTGAATAAAACATGAGTATATTATGTGTTACTCTCAAATAAATAAAAATTTGTGTATGGGTAATTTGAAAGTTTGATTGACTCCATTTTCTTTCAAACTACTTGAAATAATCTTTTGCAATTTTACCTAAACCATTATGTAGCCCTATTGATTATGAAAATTCACTTAAAATAAATTTAAATAAAATTCTTTCGAAAAAACTTTATAGTATTCTCATGTTTTATTCAGATATCAAGTTAACACTGGGTGAAAAGAGTCTTTTTAATGTAATAAAAACGTGAGCTTGCAAACATTTGATTAATAATAGTTTTATAATTTCATTAATATGACCATTCTGAGCCAGCGTTGACTTTATATCTGGATAAAACATGAGTATATTATGTGTTATTCTCAAATAAATAAATATTTGTGTATCGGTAACTTGAAAGTTTCATTGACTCCATTTTCTTTTAAATTACTTGAAATAATCTTTTGCAATTTTACCTAAACCATTATGTAGCCCTATTTGATTATAAAAATTAACTTAAAATAAATTTTAAAAAATTTTTTTCGACAGAACCTTATACTATTCTCATGTTTTATTCAGATATCAAGTTAACGCTGGGTGAAAATAGTCTTTTTAATGTAATTATAAACCTGAGCTTGCAAACATTTGATTAATTATAGTTTTGTAATTTCATTAAAATGACACTTCTGAGCCAGCGTTGACTTTATATCTGGATAAAACATGAGTATATTATGTGTTACTCTCAAATAAATAAATATTTGTGTATGGGTAATTTGAAAGTTTGATTGACTCCATTTTCTTTTAAACTACTTGAAATAACCTTTTGCAATTTTACCTAAACCATTATGTAGGCCTTTTTGATTATGAATATTCACTTAAAATAAATTTTAAAAAAATTTTTTCGACAGAACCTTATACTATTCTCATGTTTTATTCAGATATCAAGTTAACGCTGGGTGAAAATAGTCTTTTTAATGTAATTATAAACCTGAGCTTGCAAACATTTGATTAATTATAGTTTTGTAATTTCATTAAAATGACACTTCTGAGCCAGCGTTGACTTTATATCTGGATAAAACATGAGTATATTATGTGTTACTCTCAAATAAATAAATATTTGTGTATGGGTAATTTGAAAGTTTGATTGACTCCATTTTCTTTTAAACTACTTGAAATAATCTTTTGCAATTTTACCTAAACCATTATGTAGGCCTTTTTGATTATGAATATTCACTTAAAATAAATATAAATAAAATTCCTTCGAAAGAACCTTATAGTATTCTCATGTTTTATTCAGATATCAAGTTAACGCTGGGTGAAAAGAGTCTTTTTAATGTAATTATAAACCTGAGCTTGCAAACATTTGATTAATTATAGTTTTGTAATTTCATTAAAATGACACTTCTGAGCCAGCGTTGACTTTATATCTGGATAGAAGATGAGTATATTGTGTGTTACTTTAAAATAAATAAATGTTTGTGTATGGGTAACTTGAAAGTTACATTGACTCAATTTTCTTTTAAATTACTTGAAATAATCTTTTGCAATTTTACCTAAACCATTACATAGCCCTATTTGATTATGAAAATTCACTTAAAATAAATTTTAAAAAAATTCCTTTGAAAGAACTTTATAGTATTCTCATGTTTTATTCAGATATCAAGTTAACGCTGGGTGAAAAGAGTCTTTTTAATGTAATTATAAACCTGAGCTTGCAAACATTTGATTAATTATAGTTTTGTAATTTCATTAAAATGACACTTCTGAGCCAGCGTTGACTTTATATCTGGATAGAACATGAGTATATTATGTGTTACTTTCAAATAAATAAATGTTTGTGTATGGGTAACTTGAAAGTTTCATTGACTCCATTTTCTTTTAAATTACTTGAAATAATCTTTTGCAATTTTACCTAAACCATTACATAGCCCTATTTGATTATGAAAATTCACTTAAAATAAATTTTAAAAAAATTCCTTTGAAAGAACCTTATAATATTCTCATGTTTTATTCAGATATCAAGTCAACACTGAGTGAAAAGAGTCTTTTTAATGTAATTATAAACCTGAGCTTGCAAACATTTGATTAATTATAGTTTTATAATTTCATTAAAATGACCCTTCTGAGCCAGCGTTGACTTTAGATCTGGATAAAACATGAGTATATTATGTGTTACTCGCAAATAAATAAATATTTGTGTATGGGTAATTTGAAAGTTTGATTGACTCCATTTTCTTTCAAACTACTTGAAATAATCTTTTGCAATTTTACCTAAACCATTATGTAGCCCTATTGAAAATTCACTTAAAATAAATTTAAATAAAATTCTTTCGAAAAAACTTTATAGAATTCTCATGTTTTATTCAGATATCAAGTTAACACTGGGTGAAAAGAGTCTTTTTAATGTAATAAAAACGTGAGCTTGCAAACATTTGATTAATTATAGTTTTATAATTTCATTAATATGACCATTCTGAGCCAGCGTTGACTTTATATCTGGATAAAACATGAGTATATTATGTGTTACTCTCAAATAAATAAATATTTGTGTATGGGTAACTTGAAAGTTTCATTGACTCCATTTTCTTTTAAATTACTTGAAATAATCTTTTGCAATTTTACCTAAACCATTATGTAGCCCTATTTGATTATAAAAATTAACTTAAAATAAATTTAAAAAAAATTTTTTCGACAGAACCTTATACTATTCTCATGTTTTATTCAGATATCAAGTCAACGTTGAGTGAAAAGAGTCTTTTTAATGTAATTATAAACCTGAGCTTGCAAACATTTGATTAATTATAGTTTTATAATTTCATTAAAATGACCCTTCTGAGCCAGCGTTGACTTTATATCTGGATAGAACATGAGTATATTATGTGTTACTTTCAAATAAATAAATGTTTGTGTATAGGTAACTTGAAAGTTTCATTGACTCTATTTTCTTTTAAACTACTTGAAATAATCTTTTGCAATTTTACCTAAACCATTACATAGCCCTATTTGACTATGAAAATTCACTTAAAATAAATTTAAAAAAAATTCCTTTGAAAGAACTTTATAGTATTCTCATGTTTTATTCAGATATCAAGTTAACACTGGGTGAAAAGAGTCTTTTTAATGTAATTATAAACCTGAGCTTGCAAACATTTGATTAATTATATTTTTATAATTTCATTAAAATGACCCTTCTGAGCCAGCGTTGACTTTATATCTGGATAAAACATGAGTATATTATGTGTTACTCTCAAATAAATTAATATTTGTGTATGGGTAATTTGAAAGTTTGATTCACTTCATTTTCTTTTAAACTACTTGAAGTAATCGTTTGCAATTTTACCTAAACCATTATGTAGCCCTATTTGATTATAAAAATTCACTTAAAATAAATTTTAAAAAAATTTTTTCGACAGAACCTTATACTATTCTCATGTTTTAGTCAGATATCAAGTCAACGCTGAGTGAAATGAGTCTTTTTAATGTAATTATAAACCTGAGCTTGCAAACATTTGATTAATTATAGTTTTATAATTTCATTAAAATGACCCTTCTGAGCCAGCGTTGACTTTATATCTGGATAGAACATGAGTATATTATGTGTTACTTTCAAATAAATAAATGTTTGTGTATGGGTAACTTGAAAGTTTCATTGACTCTATTTTCTTTTAAACTACTGGAAATAATCTTTTGCAATTTTACCTAAACCATTATGTAGGCCTTTTTGATTATGAAAATTCACTTAAAATAAATTTAAATAAAATTCCTTCGAAAGAACCTTATAGTATTCTCATGTTTTATTCGAATATCAAGTTAACGCTGGGTGAAAAGAGTCTTTTTAATGTAATTATAAACCTGAGCTGCAAACATTTGATTAATTATAGTTTTGTAATTTCATTAAAATGACCCTTCTGAGCCAGCGTTGACTTTATATCTGGATAAAACATGAGTATATTATGTGTTACTCTCAAATAAATAAATATTTGTGTATGGGTAATTTCAAAGTTTGATTGACTCCATTTTCTTTTAAACTACTTGAAGTAATCGTTTGCAATTTTACCTAAACCATTATGTAGCCCTATTGATTATTAAAATTCACTTAAAATAAATTTAAATAAAATTCTTTCGAAAAAACTTTATAGTTTTATAGTTTCATTAAAATGACCATTCTGAGCCAGCGTTGACTTTATATCTGGATAAAACATGAGTATATTATGTGTTACTCTCAAATAAATAAATATTTGTGTATGGGTAATTTGAAAGTTTGATTGACTCCATTTTCTTTTAAACTACTTGAAGTAATCGTTTGCAATTTTACCTAAACCATTATGTAGCCCTATTTGATTATAAAAATTCACTTAAAATAAATTTTAAAAAAATTTTTTCGACAGAACCTTATACTATTCTCATGTTGTATTCAGATATCAAGTCAACGCTGAGTGAAAAGAGTCTTTTTAATATAATTATAAACCTGAGCTTGCAAACATTTGATTAATTATAGTTTTATAATTTCATTAAAATGACCCTTCTGAGCCAGCGTTGACTTTATATCTGGATAGAACATGAGTATATTATGTGTTACTTTCAAATAAATAAATGTTTGTGTATGGGTAACTTGAAAGTTTCATTGACTCTATTTTCTTTTAAACTACTTGAAATAATCTTTTGCAATTTTACCTAAACCATTATGTAGGCCTTTTTGATTATGAAAATTCACTTAAAATAAATTTAAATAAAATTCCTTCGAAAGAACCTTATAGTATTCTCATGTTTTATTCGAATATCAAGTTAACGCTGGGTGAAAAGAGTCTTTTTAATGTAATTATAAACCTGAGCTGCAAACATTTGATTAATTATAGTTTTGTAATTTCATTAAAATGACTCTTCTGAGCCAGCGTTGACTTTATATCTGGATAGAACATGAGTATATTATGTATTACTCTCAAATAAATAAATATTTGTGTATGGGTAATTTGAAAGTTTGATTGACTCCATTTTCTTTTAAACTACTTGAAATAATCTTTTGCAATTTTACCTAAACCATTATGTAGGCCTTTTTGATTATGAAAATTCACTTAAAATAAATTTAAATAAAATTCCTTCGAAAGAACCTTATAGTATTCTCATGTTTTATTCGAATATCAAGTTAACGCTGGGTGAAAAGAGTCTTTTTAATGTAATTATAAACCTGAGCTGCAAACATTTGATTAATTATAGTTTTGTAATTTCATTAAAATGACTCTTCTGAGCCAGCGTTGACTTTATATCTGGATAGAACATGAGTATATTATGTGTTACTTTCAAATAAATAAATGTTTGTGTATGGGTAATTTGAAAGTTTGATTGACTCCATTTTCTTTTAAATTACTTGAAATAATCTTTTGCAATTTTACCTAAACCATTACATAGCCCTATTTGACTATGAAAATTCACTTAAAATAAATTAAAAAAAAATTCCTTTGAAAGAACTTTATAGTATTCTCATGTTTTATTCGGATATCAAGTTAACACTGGGTGAAAAGAGTCTTTTTAATGTAATTATAAACCTGAGCATGCAAACATTTGATTAATTATAGTTTTATAATTTCATTAAAATGACCCTTCTGAGCCAGCGTTGACTTTATATCTGGCTAAAACATGAGTATATTATGTGTTACTCTCAAATAAATTAATATTTGTGTATGGGTAATTTGAAAGTTTGATTGACTTCATTTTCTTTTAAACTACTTGAAGTAATCGTTTGCAATTTTACCTAAACCATTATGTAGCCCTATTTGATTATAAAAATTCACTTAAAATAAAATTTAAAAAAAATTTTTCGACAGAACCTTATACTATTCTCATGTTTTATTCAGATATCAAGTCAACGCTGAGTGAAAAGAGTCTTTTTAATGTAATTATAAACCTGAGCTTGCAAACATTTGATTAATTATAGTTTTATAATTTCATTAAAATGACCCTTCTGAGCCAGCGTTGACTTTATATCTGGATAGAACATGAGTATATTATGTGTTACTTTCAAATAAATAAATGTTTGTGTATGGGTAACTTGAAAGATTCATTGACTCTATTTTCTTTTAAACTACTGGAAATAATCTTTTGCAATTTTACCTAAACCATTATGTAGGCCTTTTTGATTATGAAAATTCACTTAAAATAAATTTAAATAAAATTCCTTCGAAAGAACCTTATAGTATTCTCATGTTTTATTCGAATATCAAGTTAACGCTGGGTGAAAAGAGTCTTTTTAATGTAATTATAAACCTGAGCTGCAAACATTTTATTAATTATAGTTTTATAATTTCATTAAAATGACCCTTCTGAGCCAGCGTTGACTTTATATCTGGATAAAACATGAGTATATTATGTGTTACTCTCAAATAAATAAATATTTGTGTATGGGTAATTTGAAAGTTTGATTGACTCCATTTTCTTTTAAACTACTTGAAATAATCTTTTGCAATTTTACCTAAACCATTATGTAGGCCTTTTTGATTATGAATATTCACTTAAAATAAATATGAATAAAATTCCTTCGAAAGAACCTTATAGTATTCTCATGTTTTATTCAGATATCAAGTTAACGCTGGGTGAAAATAGTCTTTTTAATGTAATTATAAACCTGAGCTTGCAAACATTTGATTAATTATAGTTTTGTAATTTCATTAAAATGACACTTCTGAGCCAGCGTTGACTTTATATCTGGATAAAACATGAGTATATTATGTGTTACTCTCAAATAAATAAATATTTGTGTATGGGTAATTTGAAAGTTTGATTGACTCCATTTTCTTTTAAACTACTTGAAATAATCTTTTGCAATTTTACCTAAACCATTATGTAGGCCTTTTTGATTATGAATATTCACTTAAAATAAATATAAATAAAATTCCTTCGAAAGAACCTTATAGTATTCTCATGTTTTATTCAGATATCAAGTTAACGCTGGGTGAAAAGAGTCTTTTTAATGTAATTATAAACCCGAGCTTGCAAACATTTGATTAATTATAGTTTTGTAATTTCATTAAAATGACACTTCTGAGCCAGCGTTGACTTTATATCTGGATAGAACATGAGTATATTATGTGTTACTTTAAAATAAATAAATGTTTGTGTATGGGTAACTTGAAAGTTTCATTGACTCAATTTTCTTTTAAATTACTTGAAATAATCTTTTGCAATTTTACCTAAACCATTACATAGCCCTATTTGATTATGAAAATTCACTTAAAATAAATTTTAAAAAAATTCCTTTGAAAGAACCTTATAATATTCTCATGTTTTATTCAGATATCAAGTCAACACTGAGTGAAAAGAGCCTTTTTAATGTAATTATAAACCTGAGCTTGCAAACATTTGATTAATTATAGTTTTATAATTTCATTAAAATGACCCTTCTGAGCCAGCGTTGACTTTAGATCTGAATAAAACATGAGTATATTATGTGTTACTCTCAAATAAATAAAAATTTGTGTATGGGTAATTTGAAAGTTTGATTGACTCCATTTTCTTTCAAACTACTTGAAATAATCTTTTGCAATTTTACCTAAACCATTATGTAGCCCTATTGATTATGAAAATTCACTTAAAATAAATTTAAATAAAATTCTTTCGAAAAAACTTTATAGTATTCTCATGTTTTATTCAGATATCAAGTTAACACTGGGTGAAAAGAGTCTTTTTAATGTAATAAAAACGTGAGCTTGCAAACATTTGATTAATTATAGTTTTATAATTTCATTAATATGACCATTCTGAGCCAGCGTTGACTTTATATCTGGATAAAACATGAGTATATTATGTGTTATTCTCAAATAAATAAATATTTGTGTATGGGTAACTTGAAAGTTTCATTGACTCCATTTTCTTTTAAATTACTTGAAATAATCTTTTGCAATTTTACCTAAACCATTATGTAGCCCTATTTGATTATAAAAATTAACTTAAAATAAATTTTAAAAAATTTTTT